>LPNX011130013.1:6322-60563 GCA_001517045.1 Pseudotsuga menziesii | reverse complement strand
ACCGTCACTGTAACATTATACCTTCAGATTTGCCGAAATGGGTGTTTCTGGAGCAAACGGAAACGGTTTTCGATGAAACGAAAACTGTTTCCAAATGGAAATGGCACTCCAGACGCAATGGAACAGCTCCCACAGGCCAAAAATGCACATAAAATCCAGAACCAGAAACCCTTAAAAAAGTTTCGGCAACACCGGTTCCAGATCTTGATCAAAACCGAAAGCGGCTCTTCATAAAATCTCTGATACCATGTTAGGGTACACAGGGTACTCCCAAAGGACCGAACACCAAGAATAGCCGCTTCACATAAATAGATCACAGATCAATACACCAATGTTTGTCACGTGGTTAAAACCCTCGAGAGGGAAACAGTCCACGGCCCCGGCCAAATAGCTACTTCGGAGCAATTTATTATGCAAAAGAAAGAAAGTTACATGAGCTTCTCATAATTGATCAACTAGCCAAGGACCCTCTATGCTCTTTAAATAGAGATCATAGACCAATCGGGTGTTAAGCCACGGATCAATGGTAGGTATGATCTAAGAGAAGTTGAACCGTCGGATCACTCTATGTCTAGAACATATCGTGACCGTCGGATTAGAATATTTACAAATGCATACTAATGCATACGAAAGAAACACACTTTTACCTAACGGATATATTACACAAGTTGATCTTAACTAACTCCTAAGTGTCTAAATATCCTAACATTGATGTTGTTGTAGAATACCCTTCTCGTTAAGGGGGAGTGTTGAAATATTGTAACTTCGAAGAATATTCTATATGTATCTTTTGTGGTCCCCGATGGTCCTACCGGGAGAACCACTTGTATTATCTTGTACCTTGATGCTTCTAATCAGAAGAACTAATAAGAGTCATGAGGTTGTCCCCTCTATTTGTAAAGGTGGTTCATTAGCACCCTAGTGTGGTTACTTGAGCCTACATGTGTAACTCGAGCCTACATGATTAACTCGAGCCTACATGTCAGATGAGTTAATTCAATTGAATAAATGAATATAAATAAAGGTGTGGTGCTCCTCATTTGAGACACAGACACTCTCACTTGTGTAGCGCATTAGTGGAGAAGAGAAGTAGCTGGAGAAGAAGGAGGATCAGGCTTTGATCTCCTTGTTGGTTTTATATTTTATCTTTTGGGGCATCTATATTGAGGAAGCTTTTGCTGGGTTTTTCCCTTTAGGGTTTTCCCAGGATAAATCTTTGTGTTCCTTTTGTATGGTTGTGCTTGTCTATCTTTCAGTGATCCTGTTTATATGCTTTTGTTATGAATTCCAAATGAAATACTAATGATCTAGCTTAGCATATGAAAATTTAACACTTCATAGTTTGTAGGTTCTTGATCTACATGATCACACATCAAGGCCACGTAGTTGGAAAAAGTCTTGGGTTTCTTTCTTTCTCTTGTGGAGCCTTTAGGAGCTCCATATCTTTCTGCTTCTCGTATAATTTCTCTTGTCCAAGCAGGATTTCTCTTTCTTGATATCTCCATCATAGGGGGTTCTTGTGATTCTGCCATGTCATGTTCTTCAGCAGCTTCATCTTCAGGGAGACATGTAGTTTCTTTATTTCTGGGAGATGCCTCTTCTTCATATACTTCTCCATGTTGGCACTTCCTGGATCTCTTTAGGGTTTCCTCTTCATTGAATGTCACATCTTGACTGATTTCCATGTCATGGAATCTAGGAATGTAGATTCTGGATGCTTTGGATACTTCACAATATCCAACAAATATCCCCTTCTTTCCGGAAGGATCTAACTTGGTTCTTTTCTCTTTTGGTATATGAATATATACTAGACAACCAAATATTTTGAGGTGACTTATCTCAGGCTTGTTTCCCGTGAACATCTCTTCTGGAGTCTTGAACCCAAGAGCACTGTGAGATATTCTATTATGTACATATATAGCAGTTCTTACCACTTCTTCACATAGATTCATTGGAAGATATTGATCATATATCATTGTCTTCACTGCCTCCATGATGGTTCTGTTCTTTCTTTCTGCAACCCCATTCTATTGAGGATTGTAGGGAGTAGTTAGTTCCCTCTTGATTCTGGAATCTTTGCAAAAAGATTCAAACTCTTTTGAAGTATACTCTCCGCCATTGTCTAATCAGAGTGTCTTTATTTTCTTGTTTGAAAGATTCTCTATCAAGGCTTTGAACTCCTTGAATTTTTCAAACACTTCACTCTTTGCTTTCAAGAAGTATATCCAAGTATTTCTTGAAAAATCATCAATAAATGTGATATAATATTCAAAGCCACTTAAGGATGTTGAAGAAATTGGACCACATACATATAAATGATTCAATTCCAACATACCTTTTATCTTTGTTTCACTTTTCGGAAATGGATTCTTGATTTTCTTTCCCTTCGCACATCCTTTGCAAATTTCTTCATGCTCTATCTTCATGTCTGGTAATCCCGTCACTACTTTGTTCACATGAGGTAGAGCCTTGTAATTAATGTGGGCAAGCCTTCTATGCCATAGTTCACTAGGGTCAGTGGACTCATGCACAAAGGCTATTTCTGAGTGCCCCTTGAGTTTATACAAGCCTCCTTCTTCTTCACCAATGATGATTGCATCTTCAATATTCTTTCCTTTGGGCCACATGAGTACTTGGCCATTTATGAACGCAACTCTGAATCCCTTCTTATCTAAAGCTGAGATAGAAAGTAAATTCTTCTTTAGACCAAGTACATATAATACATCTTTCATCTTTATGGGATTACCTGAATCAAGTTTGTAACTTGCTTCACCAACTCCTTTGATTGGATATTGATAGTCATCTCCTAGGGATACTTTCTGAGGAGAGCTCTTTTCTTCAAGTTTGGACAGAGTTTTCTTTTGTCCCGTCATGTGCTTGTCTTCTCTAGGTGTTATAGACCCAGAGAGTGCAGAGAATAGCACATACTCTTTTGCATCTTCTTCTATTGCTTGTTTTCTTGGAGGTCCTTCTTCTTCTTCTTCTTCTTCTTCTTCTTCTTCTTCTTCTTCATCTTCTGCTAGATGAGCATGATGTCATTTGTTGTTGTTGATCCTCTTCCTATATTCTTGCCTCTTCATAGGACAATTTTGGGCAATGTGTCCTATCTTATTACAATGAAAACATTCAAAATCAGAGTAGTCTCTAATGGGAGGATTTTCTCTTACCCTTTGGATTCTTCTAGGAGGTTGAGACTCCTTGAAATTTATTCTCTTGAAATTAGATTGGCCTCTTCTTCTTTTGTTGTGAGTGGCTAGGGCTTGATCATCTTCTTTTAGTAAGGCTTCTCTATTTGCCACTCTAGTCTCCTCTTGAATGCAGTCTTTCCATACCATATCAAACTTCATGCTTTCTTTTCTGGCACACGTCATTTGGATGAAGGACTCCCAGGGTCTAGTGAGACCATTGTGAGAAGTCATAACCATTTCATCTTCATCAAGCTTATCTCCAATGGCTTCTACCTGCTCTTTGATCTGAGAAACCCTTGTGAAGTAGTCTTGGATGGATTCTCTATGACTCATCTTGGTGCTCTTCAGTTGAGCTCTTAGATTCATCTTTTTGTTAATGTTTCTTCCCTCATACATTCTAGATAGGGAATCATACATTTCTTCTGGAGTCTTCTTGGATGACACTTGAGGGATCAAGTGATCCTTGATGGAGTCAGCAATAATCCTTTGTGCCCTAATCATATCCTTTTTGTGCTTCTCGTTGGCTTCAGCTTCTTCAGATTCTGCAACTTCTTCTTTGACATACTTATCAAGATCATTCTCTTGGAGAATGAGACCAATCCTATATTTCCATGCTCGAAAATTCTCTATGCCTTCTAGCTTGTCCTCAGGCTTACTGCTTGGGGCCATCTTGTCAGAAAATCACAAAACATTGAAATTTTGTGGAATGAGAAATTGACCTTACCAGGAGATGCGCTTGAATGAGGTGAGTTGATTGGTGTGCTTGGATTGTGGAGATTTCAATTCTTCACCTTCCAAATCAAACTTGTAAGATTCAGCTTCTGCAGCTTTTTGGTTCAGTAGTTTTCTGGTGCAACTGTCAAACTAGGGTTTGACTTTCCCGGAGACTCACACACCCAAAAAACTTGATTCCAGGCTCAAAAT
This sequence comes from Pseudotsuga menziesii, assembly GCA_001517045.1. NCBI lineage: Eukaryota > Viridiplantae > Streptophyta > Pinopsida > Pinales > Pinaceae > Pseudotsuga > Pseudotsuga menziesii. Next base: position 56,451 of record LPNX011130013.1, on the reverse strand, counting down.
ATGCACTCTGGGAGGGTGCAACTTTCTATGCAAGTAGTTTTCCGAAACTCAAAAATTTTCCTGAAACCCTAATTTCTTCCGAGGAGAAAGAGAGGGCTATTTCACCTTGTGAAAGTTGTCCTATTCAGGCTAGCTCTGATTCCATGTTAAAATTTCATATGCTTAGCTAAAACATCAGTATTTCATTTCATTTTCATAACAAAATCATATAAACAGGATCACTGAAATAAATAGTATCACAAGAACAACACATATTTATCCTGGGAAAACCCTAAAGGGAAAAACCTAGCAAAAGCTTCCTCAATATAGATGCCCTAAAATATAAAAGGTAAAACCAAAAGGCTGATCAAAGACTGATCCTCCTCCTTCTCCAGCTACTTCTCTCTCCTGCACTAATGCACTACACAAATGAGTGTGTGTGTTCCAAATAAGGAGCGCCACACCTCTATTTATATTCATCCATTCACTTTAATAATTAAATCCGACATGTAGGCTTGAGTTAATCATGTAGGCTCAAGTAACCACACTAGGGTGCTAATGACCCACCTTTAAAATTATAGGGGACTACCTCATGACTCTTATTAGTTCTTTCGATTATAAGCATCTGGGTACAAAGTAATACAAGTGGTTCTCCTGGTAGGACCATCGGGGACCACAAAAAGATACATATAGAATATTCTTCGAAGTTACAATATTTCAACATAAAGACACCTAAAGAGATGTTTGATTCCTTGACCAATTTATTTGAAGGGAAGAACATAAATCGGAAGATGACTTTGAGAAACCAGTTGAAGAATGTAAAGATCCAAAATGCAAAGACCATACAGTCATACTTTACAAGGGTCTCTCAAATCAAAGAAGAACTTGAAGCAGTGGATGAAGAAGTAGAGAATGCAGAAGGTGTGATAAGCACCTTGAATGGCCTCCTAGGATCATGGGATTCATTCATTCAAGGAATGTGTGCCAGAAGGAAGTGATTACTTTCAGTAGACTCTAGGAAGAGCACACACAAGATGAAGCTCGACCCATAATAATAGAAGAGAAGATGGGAGCAACTGAATATCAAGCGCTCACTATTCAAAGAAGATCCCTCAAGCAATGAGGAATATGAAGAAATCAATTCTTGAAGAACCTCTTATCCATCTTAAGCATTTGGATAAGAAATGATTCTATTATGAATGAAGAAGATAATGAAGCTGAAAGAAGGATTCTACCCATGAAACAAATAAAGATAAGTATTCAATTGTCATTTCATAACATTGTTTTGTTATGCATTTGTTTATATCCAGTTAATGTATTGTGCATGATAGAATGTTTTCATTAATGACAATATACTACTAATATGCATGTGATGGGTAAGTAGCTCATGGTGCTATACAAATCTCCATTTATACTTATCTAGAATGAAACCTCTTTGCTGACATATTGGATTAATGCACAATTTCAATGATGTCATGGTAAAGATGGAAGGAATCTAGAAATTTTCCGTGAGATATGGATGAATGTTGTATTGGCTAAAATAGTTGCATGATTATATCTTTATGCATAAGAATTTTCCATTATGAATATGAATTATGAAATGTTTCTAACCATACAACTAATGCATTTGACTTGTAGGAAATATCGCCTACAAGAAAAGAAGGATAAGACTTGTTCTGACGAACAAGTGGCGACAGTTCAAGCAATAATCCAAAATGAAGAATGATGACTAGAATGTGATGTTGAAGACCTGAAGGGAAGTCCGTAGTATATTCCATATGGATATGCAAGTTCCATCATACAATAGATGGAAACATTGTGGGATACAAGGAAAGATTCATAGCACGAGGCTTCTCATGGAAAGAATGCATAGACTATGAAGAGACATTTGCAGCCACTAGAAGTTAAGACACATGACAGGAAGACTCATGTGTGAAAATTAAAGAGGGCCTTGTATGAGCTCAGAAGACACTCATGGGATAACACATACATGAGGAGCTTGAATATCACCTAGAGTGATGAAGATCTTAACCTTTGCTACATGGTTGAAGATGAAATCCTATAGAGGATTACAAGCTCAAACATGGGTGTGAGAAGAAATTTTGAAAAGGTTCGGGATCTTGATATCCAGTGACCCTATATGAATACATAGAATATTAGTAGCAGAGGAAGATACTTGTCAGTCCAGTACATAATGTTTCAATGCATAGAGTATGAAAGGCAGAGGGAGAATGATGATCCGCTTCAGAGGGAGTGACTATAGAAGATCATTAGGTTTGACATGATACAACAGGATGGAAAGATTATTGATGGCTCTAGGATTTACTAAGAGTAAAGTGGATTCCAACCTTTGCTTCAAGGTTGAAGGCGGAAGACCAGTGATTATCATTTTATATGTCGATGAATTGTTACTGATGGGAAAAGAGGAACTCATTAAAGTTGCAAGAAGAGTAATATTGCTCGGCATGGAGGTGTAGTAGAATGCAGATGGAATCTCCTTGGGACAAGGGAAGTATGTAGTAGAGATCCTGAAGAGGTTCAAGGTTATGGACTGCAAGGCCATGACCACACCTATGGCATCAAACCTGAAGCTATTGAGTGTTGCTTTATCAAAGTTGGTTGATGCTACAATGTATCGTCAGATGATTGGGTCCTTGATGTACCTGACGAATACAAGACCATATATTTTATTTGCTATGAACATATTGATCCAGTTCCTGGAAGATCTAAGACATGTTCACCTGATGGTTGAAAAGAATGTAGTGAGGTACCTAAAGGGTACAGTTGATTATGGGCTCAAGTATGAAGCAAATTAGAAGACTAACCTGGAAGTTTATGTGGATTTGGATTGGGTAGGAAATGCCATTGATAGGAAGAACACTTTGAGGTGTTGCTTTAGTATGGGATCAGGTGTGATCTCTTGGTTTAGAAAGAAGCAATCCTCCGTGGCACTGAGTACAGTCGAAGCAGAGTATGCCATAGCTTGTTCGGCTAGTTGTGAGGCAGTGTTGCTGAGGAAGCTACTATCTGATTTGTTTGATCTCCATTTGGATGCTACTTGTATATATTGCGACAAACAAAGTTGTGTGAAGTTGTTCCATGACAAGTCAAATCCTATCGATATCAAATATCACTATATCAGGGATATGGTGCAGAGAGGAGCAGTGAAGCTCCAGTATGTTGTGATGGACGAGCAGATAGCTGATGTGTTGACCAAGCCATTAGCTAGAGTGAATTTTGAGTACTTCAAGGAGAAGCTTGGTGTTCTCCAGATTGAGGTTCCTTCCAAGGGGAAGTGATGAGTCGGTGTGCCTTTCTGACATGGTGGTAGGCTGGGCATCCCATGGTTAGATGCAAGTGTAGAGCCTTTATAACATGGTGGTAAGCTGGGCCTCCCATGGTCAGATATAAGTGCTAATCCTTTTTGAAATGGTGGTAGGCTAGGCCTACCATGGTCAAATGTAAGTGCAAATCATTTCTGACATGGTGGAAGGTTGGACCTCCCATGGTGAGATGTAAGTACAGAGACTTTTTGGCATGGTGGCAGGTTGGGCCTCCCATGGTTAGATGTAAATGCAGAGCCTTTTCGACATAGTGGTAGGATGGGCCTCCCATGCTCGAATATAAGTGCTAAGCCTTTCCGACACGGTGGACGGTCGGGCCTCCCATGGTCGGATGTGAGTGCTGGGCCTTTCTGACATGGTGGTAGATTGGGCCTCTCATGGTTAGATATAAGTGTTGGATGATCCTTTTCGACATGGTGGTAGGTCAGGCCTCCCATGGTCGGATGTGAGTGCTGGGCCTTTCTGACATGGTGGAAGGCTGGGCCTCCCATGGTTAGATATAAGTGCTAGATGAGCCTTTCTGACATGGTGGCAGGTTGGGACTTCCATGGTCAGATGTGAGTACTGGTACTTTCTGACATGGTGGTAGGCCGGGCCTCCCATGGTCAGATGTGAGTGTTGGGCATGCCATTCTAACATGGATGTTGGATGTGTTCCTCCCATGGTCAGATATAAGTGATGGTCAGAACTTTCCAACATGGTGGCAGGTTGGGCCTCCCATGGTCGGATATAAGCACTGAAAAAGATGAAGACCTACATGGAGGCTAGGCCTACAACCAGCATGAAAAAGGGTTGGCTCTGTAGAACTTCCTATGATGAGTATAATTGAGAGATAGCACCAATTGATCGAGATAGTGGAAGCAATGATGATGATGATGATCCAGTGATGATCCAGCTTTGATGTTGATCCAGTGACGAAGACTTGTGCTAATGAATTGTGTCAAGAGAATACCTTCCTAGTTAATAGGGAGTGTTGATGTATTTGTAACTTCAGAATGTATTCACTTGTGTATCTTATATTTTACCCCGATGTTCCTGTTGTAAAGGAAAGTATCCTATGGCTAGGGTTTAAGAGGCCATCAACGTACTAGGATTGAAAGAGAGATGCACAATGTTCAGCAAGTATATAACAGCAAGTTTCAAAGATGAGAAAGATCCACACCTGATTAACTGAAGGCTGGTCCAAGCTTTCTCTTCAATCCTCTTCTTGCTCATCTCGCTCCAAGAGACCTGCAAAATGAGTTATACCTTCCTCAAACCATTATGACCACATACAAGACAATGATAATCAAATAAACATGAACTAATAATCTGAATAACATCATCATATGATCATAAACAGAAATTCAATCACACATTGAACAATGATTTGGGAAGAAGAAGGACATCACATCTTTATTAATCCTGAAAACAAGTACAAGTATACCTTCTCTTCAGGTTTGGCACCTCACGAAACCTTGATCTAGATCTGCTACTTCTCTTCTCCAAAGAACTCAGCCTCCAAGCTCTGCAACACAAGGGGAAGACCTCCAGGGCAAAGGTGTGGGCAAAGAGAGTCCCGATTCCTCCAGCATAACAATGCAAAAATTCAAGTCCCTCTCATGGCCTCTCCTACCTCTATTTATATGGATGAAATAAGGTAGTTCGAAGGTTAGAGAAGTTACAGCAGTTAAGGAAATTCAGTTAAATGAAATAACTAGTCTCCAATTAACTCGTGTTTTTATGTTTTAATGTTGAGAAACACATACGCGGGTCTTTAGTAGAGCAACCTACGTATGATACGCGACTTATTATAAAGGAAACCCGCGCATATATGCATACGCGACTTGTAAAACACAAGACTTGCGTATGATACGCGACTATGCCTTAAGGAGAGTCACGTATACACAAAACACACATTTTAAGGGTATTTCTGGGAATTTTCAGACTTTAATGTCTTCTAGAAAGTTTTAGCTAACTGAAATATCTTTCCAACGGCGTAGAAATGAGGTCAAAGGGAGTTATAGAACTCAAGATATGGGTCCTCCAATATAGGTGTTTTTTCAGTGACTTTCAATGACTTTCATGAAGTGCCGACATGCGACGAAATCATGGGAAAGTGGTCACAGGCAGAGATGAAGGTAGAAATGTATTCCATAATAATCCAAGCTATAGTATTCTAGGCAAACCTCAATCCATAAGTGTCCTTTTGCGCGCCGACATAAGGAAAGTTGGCACTCGGATGGAGAGGTGTCATTCTGGTGTATAACAGATGCCCCCTAATGTGTGAGGTTAGAGGGGAAGACGATAGCCGAAATACATTATAAAGGAAATATCTGAGTATGGAGAGAGAATATAAACCAAGATCGAAAGGCTCGAGTGAAGGTACCTGTAAGAGAGATAAATGTCAGAAAAACTGATCTTTGGTACATACAAGTCCATATACAAAACATCGCCATAAACATACAGGCGGATCCACCATATGTGAAACTATCATGGTCGCTCAATATGCAAAAAGGCGCCATATCAAATCTAAAGGAGGCATGGCCACAAATGAACAAGGTGGATCCATGCTCAACAATCGATCATAGCCACAAAAATACAAGGTGGATCTATGTCTCAGCAAAATGTCATATAAAGCATAACAACGTCTTGCGCAACTTGGGCAATAGCAAAAAATGACAATGCTACTGTCAGCCCCAAGGTCTTCAATCCAAACTGCCCAAAAAAGGTAGGAATCCTAACCATGCGAATAAAGGAGCTGAAGTCGAACATGGAGGAAGTCGTTTGATTACCGGTCAATAATGAAAACCGTTAACAAACACGAGGGAAACCACCATTAATGAAAATGGTCCCCAAGGTACCTAGTACATTCTAACAAGTGTGATTACAAGGACTTGAAGTTGAACACTTGAAGAATCTATCGAGTAGGAGACAATAAGGGTATCCCAACTACCCAATAGCGAGGGAAATTGCCATTGAGCACAACAAATCCCAAGGTACTGTGATAAAACTCTAAATCTCATTCCCAGAGCAAGATGTGTTGCAGTCGATAGGAAGAGATCTGTTGAAAGGAAGGCATTAAGGAATCCTTCATCATCCAACACGAGGTAATTCAAAGACTAATTGGATCTGGAATTGGTACTGAATTTCATGATAAGGAACGCCGAAGACATGATGTAATGAACTGATACCAAGGAATGGCTGACACAAAAGGTCACGGCAACTGCAGAATGGCCGACAAAGGTTTAATCCTTGAACAGGGAGCACGACACAAAAGTGACTTAGGCAGCTTTTGACACAAAATAGGACCAACGAAACAAATCTACAATGTAGGAGACATTGACAGATTCCCCATATAATTGGAAAAGAGACCAACTGGAGGAGTAAGAAAACTCTGAATCAGGATAAGGTCAAAAGACTAGGACCCAACTATTGATAGACTCAAAACTGGTGCTTTGTTCAAGGAAACAAGACTTGCTTCCATGATATAGAAAGACATGGAAATAAACCTTCCCCTTCCCTTCTTTCTTGTAAAGGTTTAACAAGTCCAAGCAAGCAAACTCAGGACCATCTTCATTTTTTGACAGGCTCAAAGAAAAGAAAGAAGAATGCTTGATAAAGCACTAATTCGTGGATTTTACGAGCCCGAACTAGTTCATGCTCGACGGTGTTTTCATAGTTTATAGAGTCTGAAAACTCAAAAGAAGACTCCAGGGGGGTCCTTTTTCGTACAATTTAGTCTCCTAAGGCCGAAAAAGTATAAAACAAACCAGAGAAGAACTCTCTTAACTTCCGAAGAAGAAAAGGCACACCTTTTTCGTACTTAGTCGGGAAGGTCCGAAAAAGGTTAAATTACCACCTACCCAACGCTCCTTCAAAAGCAGCATATACAACCTGAGTTTTACGAGTGTGAAGGAAGGCAAGATCACTCGGAAAGATCCATTTGATTACGAGAAATGGAGCTTACAACAATAAACTCGATGCTTTGTTCTTTAGGGTTTAACGAGCATGACAAAGACATCAAGTACACTCGGAATCTTTTTCATGTTTTGATCCAGAGCACGAAAAAGAGAAAACTAAGCTCATACCGGGGGTAAATTTTTCGTAAGTTTAGTCCCTCAGGTCCGGAAAAGAGATAAACCTATGCCTGAGCATACTCTTCTCAATTCAGTAGAAAAGAGAGGGATCATTTCTCGTATTATTCCACATGGTCCGAGAAAGAGATAACCTACCACCAATGTGGATGCCCATTCACATATTCTTAACGAGCTTGAATGGACAAGTTTACTCAGCAGTCAAGTCTATTTTAAGGAGTCAGACTTGGGCCTAAAGAAACTCATAATCTTTCCCGTGAAGTTTTAGTGAGTCTGGAAAAGTCAACTCGCGGCCTCCTTACTGTTTTTAACGAGCTCGAAAGAGAGCAGAAAGAATGCTCTAAATGGGGAGAGTCATAACTGAAAAAGAAGGTCAGACTGTATCAAAGGCTCCAGGAAGACTTCATCCAAAGAGAGGAAATCATCCGAGATAGGATACATATCTGGACTTTCAAAAGGGTCAATAGGGTAGAGAGAAGACTCTACAGTCTGTATAGGATGACTCACCAGTTCAACTGCTGGGACCAAGTCCCGAGAAGGTAAGCATGAAAGTAGAGGATGCCTCTCAGTAGCAATTGAACATAAATGACAAGAAGCCACATAGTTCACCTGTGGTGGGGTGGTGTCTACATAAACACTGGGATTCAACAAAGGAAAGACTTGGTCTCTAGTCGGGTCAGGAGAAGGATCAAGAAAATCCAACTGATCGATAGTGACAATTTCTTCACCATGATTAAAGTACATCACACGGAAGAATGTTGACACCACAGCTTGCATGGCATAGACATAATCACGTCCAAGGGGCATATTAAAGTCCAAGGGGTCTTCTATTACCATGAAGTCAACTAAGACGGTCTTCCCACCCAAAGTAATAGGAGTTTGAGAAAGAATTCCCAAGGCTACACAAGTTCTTCTATCAAATTCCAGTAACTGACTAGCAGTCGACAAAAGGCTGGGAGATCCCATACCTCGCCAAGCATGAGCAGACAAAATACTAACTGAGGCTCCTTCAACAACAATGCAACGAGCAATTGTATAGGGTTAAACTTTGACCTTTATCTAGAAAGGTGCATGGGAAGGAAGGCGCGACTCAACTAGGCTATCCCAATCAAAGGAAGCAGTCCGAGGGCTTGGTGGGGGTTGATCCGAAACAAGTTTAGTGCCCCCTTGTTCAGTAAGATCTGAACTGGCAGTAAAGAAAATGTGACTAGTAGACATGTCACTCTCCAAAGGGAGAGTGGGATTGATCGATACTGGAATCGACTCAACCACTTGGTGGAAGTCACTCTCCAAAGGGAGAGTGGGATTGACCAAAGATGACATTGGTTCAATCACATTAGGATCACTCTCCGAAAGGAGAGTGGGATTGACCAAAGATGACATTGGTTCAATCACATGAGGAACACTCTCCGAAAGAAGAGTGGGATCGACCAAATCTGAGATTTGTTCGACCACTTGATCAACCGAAGGTTGAATAGGCTGTTGAGAAACTATAGGGTGTTCAGAAGAAAATCCATGAGTCTTGGACCACACTCTTCGCACCTCTGGGATAGCAGGGAACAGATGAGTAAGGTGATCTCCCTTGCATAGCACACAAGGGAACTTAAGATGACGCTTCAAACGACCAGTTTTCTCAACGGAATCAGCATGACTAGCAGTGGCTGATGGTTTGCTCTTACCATGGCCTGCAGAGGCTAAGAGTTTTCCCCCAGCGTGAACAACAGAGGCTGGGTGACTGGGTCCAACCTCACTAAGAGAGGCTGGCTGTTGAGAGACTCCAGAATGTTCAAAAACGGGATGACCATGAATCCAAAATCTTTGCACCTCCGGGATAAAAGGGCATTTATAAGTAAGGTGGTCTTCCTCACAAAGCTTACAAGGAAACTTGAGCTTGTGTTTTGAACGGGTAGACTTGTCAACAGTGTCAACATGACTCGCAGTGGTTGACGGGTTGTCTTCAGCTTGAACTACAGAGGCTGAAAGACTGCCCCCAGCGTGACTTGCAGAGGCCGAGAGACTAGGTCCGACATGACTAGCAGAGGTAGGATGGGCACCATCAACGTGAACAACAGAGGTTGAATGGTTAGAATCACAATGCTTTTCAGCAGTTGAGTGTGTGCCCCTAGCGTGAACAACAGAGGCTGGGTGGATGGATCCAACTTGAACAACAGAGGTTGGATGGGGAGGTTCAACTTGAAAACCAGAAGTTGAACGAGTGCACTCAGCTTGAACACCAGAGGCTGAATGACTAGATCCAACTTGAACACCAGAGGTTGGATGGGAAGGTTCAACTTGAAAACCAGAGGTTGAACGAATGCACTCAGCTTGAACACCAGAGGCTAAGTGACTAGATCCAACTTGAACAACAGAGGTTGGATGGGAGGGTTCAACTTGAAAACTAGAGGTTGAACGGATGCACTCAGCGTGAACACCAGAGGCTGAATGACTAGGTCCAACTTGAACAACAGAGGTTGGATGGGGAGGTTCAACTTGAAAACCAGAGGTTGAACGGGTGCACTCAACGTGAACACCAGAGGTTGAGTGGCTAGATCCAACATGACCTGCAGAGGTTGGATGGGTGCCCCTAGCCTGAAAAAATGAGACTGGGTGGTGAGGTTCAACTTTACTTGAAGAGGTTGAACGGGTGCCCCCTTGCTTATGTGCTTTCTTCCTATTCCTCCTTCTTTTACTCCTTTTATACTGCCGGTTACTAGTCTCAGTACTTTCACCGCATGAGGTAGAAGGAGGAGGAGAACTAACTACAGGTGAAGGGGAGACAGTGTTTTGATGCCCTTGATATAAGGTGCTTACTTGAGAAGCATCAGGAGCATTCAGGACAGTTGGAGTGGAAAACAACCACACCGGTAGCCCTAGGGTGAATCCCAGAAGATTAAAGGTGGCCATCAAGGGAACACCAACATTCCCCGTGAGAGGAATAGAGCAAGGAGTTCCCAATAAGGGGATCTCTTGGTTGGTGTTCGAAGGGGTGCTAGCCATAGTTTCAAAACAAGAGACAAAGTCTGAGGTTGATGATCAACCAAAATTAAAAAGAAGACACCTAAAGGCCCACTAAGTACAGACAAACCACACAGCACTCACTAAAAATATCCTAGAGTCTCAAGCAATCTAAACAGGCTATAAAGATATACCTTCGAGAAGAAGGCTGATGAACAGTTACTTGGCGTCCTTCAGGGGTTCTCAGGCACAAGCGGAGGAATCACCCACCACCCTCCTGCACTTTCCACAAGGGTTACCTTACAAGCCTGTCCGAGGTGAACCAGAAATAACCTTCCGGTTTACCTGTGTATGAGCCCTAAAAGACAAGAGACTAAAGGCTACCTTGATAATACCTACTGTCTGGGGGGACAGTCGCAAGCTGAACTCGTACGCATGGGCAGGGTAACTGAGCCCAAAATTCTTCCTAGACAGAATCCCCAGATGCGCAAAAGTCCTGGGTTACGTTTTGACAAGGATTCGGGGGGTTATCCCCTTTTTCGAAGCCTCCACGCGGCCTCGTGCTTAACTCCCGTTTGAGAGGAGCTTCCCAGATACAGTGATAGAATCAAGGATTTACCTAGCGATAGGCCAACTACATCTGAAATTTAACACTTGTGGGGAGTTTACACTCCCTAACCCACAAGTCTAGCCTAAGCTAGTTGGGGTATGACCCTATAAAATAAAACTTACTAATAAATTTTAAAATTTATATCGTTTATTTTATGGGCTATTTCTTACTCAGAGGGTAAATGGCATGAAACTGATGTGGTGTTTTGACTCAAGAAATGAAAACAAAATGACTAAGCAAAGAGAAATGAGATGCAAAGAAGCAAATAGCTATTCTCTTTATATTTTCAAATAACTTGAAAGCCAAAAAGGATCAAATCTTTTTTTTATATTTTTCCAAAAACAACGATATGCTATGCAATCTAGACTAAAAACCTAATCTACATGCACATAAAGCAAACATATGTTTTTGTATTTTTCTTTTATAAAATGGAAAAGAAAAATCAGCCTATAAACTAATGCAAAACAAGTACTGAAAGCAAAGCAAATAGACAACTACTTTATACCCCAAAAACAAACCCTAGGTTTCCCTAAAGTTGAATATAAACCTCTTTTAAAAGGAAAGCTTACAAAAGTAAACAAGCCAACACTTTGGAATGAAAAGACTGAGCATAAAGACTGACATAAACAAAGGTCAAGTAGTCCCAAGCATCAATCTAACCTACAAACAAAGGCTGCTCAGTACCTTGTACAACAAGGTCAAGCCAAAGAAAGAGGTGGGGGGAAAAGCAAGAAATAAAAGTTCTTTTCTTAATTTTCTTTTATAAGGCAAAAGAAAAACTACCTACAAAGAAAAAGCATGCAGATAAAAAGAACAAAGCAAAAGGAACTTTGCTATGCAACCACCCAACAAACTCTAGAACCAACTAAAGTCAGCATAAACCCTACTTGGCAGAAAGGCTTGTATAAGAGACAAGACAACTATTTTGGCAAGGTGAAGTAGACCAACCAAAGAAGGAGGAAAACAACATCCGCAAGCTTCTGAAATCAAACAAAAGCCACTAAAAGAGGCTGATCAGAAACATATGCCAAAAAGACCAAACCAAGCAAAGGAGATGGGAGAAAGAGCAAAGAACAGAACCTAAAGCTATAAAAGGCTTACCACATAGATAGAAAACAACCAAAAGGATGACACTAACTCTCTAGAGTCATGCACCTGCAGAGGACCCTAAAAGACCTACCCAACAGCCTAGAAACAGAAGAAAAATCCCAAAAAGAGGAAAAACACTGTTTACAGGAGCATTCGTGACTGTCTATAAGGGCAACCAGCGAATCATGTGCGACTGTCTAGTGCAGCAACCCGCGCATATAAGACTATATGTGCGACTATTTAGAACAGCAACCCGCGCATAGGTAGCAAAATCCCAAAAAGAGGTCAGAAACCACCCAAACAAGGCGGGGGAAGTGTGTAATCAAATTGGAAGGGTGTTCCTAAGTGACAAGAGGGACCTGAAACAATGCAAAAACTGAAAGGAATCAAGAGAAAAACCCCAAGCAGAAAAGGCTATCCCCAGCGGAGTCGCCAGTTCTGTTGTAAAGGAAAGTATCCTATGGCTAGGCTTTAAGAGGCCATCAACGTACTGGGGTTGAAAGAGAGATGCACAATGTTCAGCAAGTATATAACAGCAAGTTTTAGAGATGAGAAAGATCCACACTTGATTAACTGAAGGCTGGTCCAAGATTTCTCTCAATCCTCTTCTTTCTCCTCTCGCTCCAAGAGACCTGCAAAACAAGTTATACCTTCCTAAAACCATTATGACCACATATAAGACAATGGTAATCAAATAAACATAAACAAATGATCTGAATAATATCATCACATGATTATAAACAAATATTCAATCACACATTGAACAATGATTTGGGAAGAAGAAGGACATCACATCTTTATTAATCCTGAAAACAAGTACAAGTATACCTTCTCTTCAGGTTTGGCACCTCACGAAACCTTGATCTAGATCTGCTGCTTCTCTTCTCCAAAGAACTCAGCCTCCAAGCTCTGCAACACAAGGGGAAGACCTCCAGGGAAAAGGTGTGGGCAAAGAGAGTCCCAATTCCTCCAGCATAACAATGCAGAAATTCAAGTCCCTCTCATGGCCTCTCCTACCTCTATTTATATGGATGAAATAAGGTAGTTTGAAGGTTAGAGAAGTTACAGCAGTTAAGGAAATTCAGTTAAATGAAATAACTAATCTCCAATTAACTCGTGTTTTTATGTTTTAATTTTGAGAAACACATACGTGGGTCTTTAGTAGAGAAACCTGCGTATGATACGCGACTTAGTATAAAGGAAACCCGTGCCTATATGCATACGCGACTTGTAAAACATGAGACTCGCGTATGATACGTGACTATGCATTAAGGAGAGTCGCATATACACAAAACACACATTTTAAGGATATTTTTGGGCATTTTCGGACTTTGGTGTCTTCTGGAAAGTTTTAGCTAACTGAAATATCTTTCCACCGGCATAGAAATGAGGTCAAACGGTATTACAGAACTCAAGATATGGGTCCTCCAATATAGGTGTTTTTTCAGTGACTTTCAATGACTTTCATGAAGTGCCGACATGCGACGAAATCATGGGAAAGTGGTCACAGGCAGAGATGAAGGTAGAAATGTATTCCATAATAATCCAAGCTATAGTATTCTAGGCAAACCCCAATCCATCAGTGTCCTTTTGCGCACCGACACAAGGAAAGTCGACACTCGGACGGAGAGGTGCCATTCTGGTGTATAACAGATGCCCCCTAATGTGTGAGGTTAGATGGGAAGACGATAGCTGAAATACATTATAAAGGAAAGAGCTGAGTATGGAGAGAGTAGATAAACCAAGATCGAAAGGCTCGAGTGAAGGTACCTGTAAGAGAGATAAATGTTAGAAAAACTGATCTCTGGTACATACAAGTCCATATACAAAACATTGCCATAAAGATATAGGCGGATCCACCATATGTGAAACTATCATGGTCGCTCAATATGCAAAAAGGCGCCATATCAAATCTAAAGGATCCATGGCCACAAATGAACAAGGTGGATCCATGCTCAACAATCGATCATAGCCACAAAAATACAAGGTGGATCTATGTCTCAGCAAAATGTCATATAAAGCATAACAAGGTCTTGCGCAACTTGGGCAATAGCAAAAAATGACAATGCTACTGTCAGCCCCAAGGTCTTCAATCCAAACTGCCCAAAAAAGGTACGAATCCTAACCATGTGAATAAAGGAGCTGAAGTCGAACATGGAGGAAGTCGTTTGATTACCGGTCAATAATGAAAACCGTTAACAAACGCGAGGGAAACCACCATTAATGAAAATGGTCCCCAAGGTACCTAGTACATTCTAACAAGTGTGATTACAAGGACTTGAAGTCGAACACTTGAAGAATCTATCGAGTAGGAGACAATAAGGGTATCCCAACTACCCAATAGCGAGGGAAATTTCCATTGAGGATAACAATTCCCAAGGTACTGTCATACAACTCTAAATCTCGTTCCCAGAGCAAAATGTGTTGCAGTCGATAGGAAGAGATCCATTGAAAGGAAGGCATTAAGGCATCCTTCGTCATCCAACACGAGGTAATTCAAAGACTAATTGGATCTGGAATTGGTACTGAATTTCATGACAAGGAACGCCGAAGACATGATGTAATGAACTGATACCAGGGAATGGCTGACACAAAAGGTCAAGGCAACTGCAGAATGGCCGACAAAGGTTTAATCCTTGAACAGGGAGCACGACACAAAAGTGACTTAGGCAGCTTTTGACACAAAATAGGACCAACGAAACAAATCTACAATGTAGGAGACATTGACAGATTCCCCATATAATTGGAAAAGAGACCAACTGGAGGAGTAAGAAAACTCTGAATCACGATAAGGTCAAAAGACTAGGACCCAACTGTTGATAGAGTCAAAACTGGTGCTTTGTTCAAGGAAACAAGACTTGCTACCATGATATAGAAAGACATGGAAATAAAACTTCCCCTTCCCTTCTTTCTTGTAAAGGTTTAACGAGTCCAAGAAAGCAAACTCGGGACCATCTTCAATTTTTGACAAGCTCAAAGAAAAGAAAGAAGAATGCTTGATAAAGCACTAATTCGTGGATTTTACGAGCCCGAACTAGTTCATGCTCGACGGTGTTTTCATAGTTTAGAGAGTCTAAAAACTCCAAAGAAGACTCCAGGGGGGTCCTTTTTCGTACAATTTAGTCTCCTAAGGCCGAAAAAGTATAAAACAAACCAGAGAAGAACTCTCTTAACTTCCGAAGAAGAAAAGGCGCACCTTTTTCGTACTTAGTCGGGAAGGTCCGTAAAAGGTTAAATTACCACCTACCCAACGCTCCTTCAAAAGCAGCATATACAGCCTGAGTTTTACGAGTGTGAAGGAAGGAAAGATCACTCGGAAAGATCCATTTGATTACGAGAAATGGAGCTTACAACAATAAACTCGATGCTTTGTTCTTTAGGGTTTAACGAGCATGACAAAGACATCAAGTACACTCGGAATATTTTTCATGTTTTGGTCCAGAGCACGAAAAAGAGAAAACTAAGCTCATACCGGGGGTTCCTTTTCCATAAGTTTAGTCCCTCAGGTCCGGAAAAGAGGTAAACCTATGCCTGAGCATACTCTTCTCAATTCAGTAGAAAAGAGAGGGATCCTTTCTCGTATTATTCCACATGGTCCGAGAAAGAGATAACCTACCACCAATGTGGATGCCCATTCACATATTCTTAACGAGCCTGAATGGACAAGTTTACTTGGCAGTCAAGTCTATTTTAAGGAGTCAGACTTGGGCCTAAAGAAACTCATAATCTTTCCCGTGAAGTTTTATCGAGTCCGGAAAAGTCAACTCGCGGCCTCCTTATTGTTTTTAACGAGCTTGAAGGAGAGCAGAAAGAATGCTCTAAAAGGGGAGAGTCATAACTGAAAAAGAAGGTCAGACTGTATCAAAGACTCCAGGAAGACATCATCCAAAGAGAGGAAATCATCCGAGATAGGATACATATCTGGACTTTCAAAAGGGTCAACAGGGTAGAGAGAAGACTCTACAGTCTGTATAGGATGACTCACCAGTTCAACTGCTGGGACCAAGTCCCGAGAAGGTAAGCATGAAAGTAGAGGCTGCCTCTCAATAGCAATTGAACATAAATGACAAGAAGCCACATAGTTCACCTGTGGTGGGGTGGTGTCTACATAAACACTGGGAATCAACAAAGGAAAGACTTGGTCTCTAGTCGGGTCAGGAGAAGGATCAAGAAAATCCAACTGATCGATAGTGACAATTTCTTCACCATGATTAAAGTACATCACACGGAATAATGTTGACACCACAGCTTGCATGGCATAGACATAATCACGTCCAAGGAGCATATTAAAGTCCAAGGGGTCTTCTATTACCATGAAGTCAACTAAGACGGTCTTCCCACCCAAAGTAACAGGAGTTTGAGCAATAATTCCCAAGGCTACACAAGTTCTTCTATCAAATGCCAGTAACTGACTAGAAGTCGACACAAGGCTGGGAGATCCCATAGCTCGCCAAGCACGAGCAGACAAAATACTAACTGAGGCTCCTTCATCAACAATGCAACGAGCAGTTGTATAGGGTTCAACTTTGACCTTTATCTGCAAAGGTGCATGGGAAGGAAGGCACGGCTCAACTAGGCTATCCCAATCAAAGGCAGCAGTCTGAGGGCTTGGTGGGGGTTGATCCGAAACAAGTTCAGAGCCCCCTTGTTCAGTAAGATCTGAACTGGCAGTAAAGAAAATGTGACTAGTAGACACGTCACTCTCCAAAGGAAGAGTGGGATTGATCGATACTGGAATTGACTCAACCGCTTGGTGGAAGTCACTCTCCAAAGGGAGAGTGGGATTGACCAAAGATGACATTAGTTCAATCACATTAGGATCACTCTCCGAAAGGAGAGTGGGATTGACCAAAGATGACATTGGTTCAATCACATGAGGAACACTCTCCGAAAGAAGAGTGGGATCGACCAAATCTGAGATTTGTTCGACCACTTGATCAACCGAAGGTTGAATAGGCTGTTGAGAAACTATAGGGTGTTCAGAAGAAAATCCATGAGTCTTGGACCACACTCTTCGCACCTTTGTTATAGCAGGGCACAGATGAGTAAGGTGATCTCCCTTGCATAGCACACAAGGGAACTTAAGATGACGCTTCAAACGACCAGTTTTCTCAACGAAATCAGCATGACTAGCAGTGGCTGATGGTTTTCTCTTAGCATGGCCTACAGAGGCTAAGAGTTTGCCCCTAGCGTGAACAACAGAGGCTGGGTTACTGGGTCCAACCTCACTAAGAGAGGCTGGCTGTTGGGAGACTCCAGAATGTTCAAAAACGGGATGACCATGAATCCAAACTCTTTGCACCTCCGGGATAAAAGGGCATTTATAAGTAAGGTGGTCTTCCTCACAAAGCTTACAAGGAAACTTGAGCTTGTGTTTTGAATGGGTAGACTTGTCAACAGTGTCAACATGACTCGTAGTGGTTGACGGGTTGTCTTCAGCTTGAACTACAGAGGCTGAAAGACTGCCCCCAGCGTGACTTGCAGAGGCTGAGAGACTAGGTCCGACATGACTAGCAGAGGTAGGATGGGCACCATCAACGTGAACAACAGAGGTTGAATGGTTAGAATCAACATGCTTTTCAGCAGTTGAGTGTGTGCCCCCAGCGTGAACAACAGAGGCTGGGTCGACAGATCCAACTTGAACAACAGAGGTTGGATGGGGAGGTTCAACTTGAAAACCAAAGGTTGAACGAGTGCACTCAGCTTGAACACCAGAGGGTGAATGACTAGATCCAACTTGAACACCATAGGTTGGATGGGAAGGTTCAACTTGAAAACCAGAGGTTGAACGAATGCACTCAGCTTGAACACCAGAGGCTAAGTGACTAGATCAAACTTGAACAACAGAGGTTGGATGGGAGGGTTCAACTTGAAAACCAGAGGTTAAACGGATGCACTCAGCATGAACACCAGAGGCTGAATGACTAGGTCCAACTTGAACAAAAGAGGTTGGACGGGGAGGTTCAACTTGAAAACCAGAGGTTGAACGGGTGCACTCAACGTGAACACCAGAGGTTGAGTGGCTAGATCCAACATGACCTGCAAAGGTTGGATGGGTGCCCCCAGCCTGAACAAATAAGGCTAGGTGGTGAGGTTCAACTTTACTTGAAGAGGTTGAATGGGTTCCCCCTTGCTTATGTGCTTTCTTCCTATTCCTCCTTCTTTTACTCCTTTTAGACTGCCGGTTACTAGTATCAGTACTTTCACCGCATGAGGTAGAAGGAGGAGGAGAACTAACTACAGGTGAAGGGGAGACAGTGTTTTGATGCCCTTGATATAAGGTGCTTACTTGAGAAGCATAAGGAGCATTCAGGACAGTTGGAGTGGAAAACAACCACACCGGTAGCCCTAGGGTGAATCCCGGAAGATTGAAGGTGGCCATCAAGGGAACACCAACATTCCCTGTGAGAGGAATAGAGCAAGGAGTTCCCATTAATGGGATCTCTTGGATGGTGTTCGAAGGGGTGCTAGCCATAGTTTCAAAACAAGAGACAAAGTCTGAGGTTGATGATCAACCAAAATTACAAAGCAGACACCTAAAGGCCCACTAAGTACAGACAAACCACACAGCACTCATAAAAAAGATCCTAGAGTCTCAAACAATCTAAACAGGCTATAAATATATACCTTCCAGAAGAAGGATGATGAACAGTTACTTGGCGTCCTTGAGGGGTTCTCAGGCACAAGCGGAGGAATCACCCACCACCCTCCTGCACTTTCCACAAGGGTTACCTTCCAAGTCTGTCCGAGGTGAACTAGAAATAACCTTTCGATTTAACTGTGTATGAGCCCTAAAATAGAAGAGACTAAAGGCTACCTTGATAATACCTACTGTCTGGGGGGACAGTCGCAAGCCGAACTCGTACGCATGGGCAAGGTAGCTGAGCCTGAAATTCTGCCTAGACAGAATCCCCAGATGCACAAAAGTCCTGGGTTACATTTTGACAAGGATTCGGGGGGTTATCGCCTTTGTCCAAGCCTCCACACGGCCTCGTGCTTAACTCCCGTTTGAGAGGAGCTTCCCAGATACAGTGATAGAATCAAGGATTTACCTAGCGATAGGCCAACTACGTCTGAAATTTAACACTTGTGTGGAGTTTACACTCCCTAACCCACAAGTCTAACCTAAGCTAGTTGGTGTATGACCCTATAAAATAAAACTTACTAATAAATTTTAAAATTTATATCGTTTATTTTATGGGATGTTTCTTACTCAGAGGGTAAATGGCATGAAACTGATGTGGTGTTTTTACTCAAGAAATGAAAACAAAATGACTAAGCAAAGAGAAATGAGATGCAAAGAAGCAAATAGCTATTCTCTTTATATTTTCAAATAACTTGAAAGCCAAAAAAGATCAAATCTTTTTTTTATATTTTTCCAAAAACAACGATATGCTATGCAATCTAGACTAAAAACCTAATCTACATGCACATAAAGCAAACATATGTTTTTGTATTTTTCTTTTATAAAATGCAAAAGAAAAATCAGCCTATAAACTAATGCAAACAAGTACTGAAAGCAAAGCAAATAGACAACTACTTTATACCCCAAAAACAAACCCTAGTTTTCCCTAAAGTTGAATATAAACCTCTTTTAAAAGGAAAGCTTACAAAAGTAAACAAGCCAACACTTTCGAATGAAAAGACTGAGCATAAAGACTGACATAAACAAAGGTCAAGAAGTCCCAAGCATCAATCTAACCTACAAACAAAGGCTGCTCAGTACCTTGTACAACAAGGTCAAGCCAAAGAAAGAGGTGGGGGGAAAAGCAAGAAATAAAAGTTCTTTTCTTAATTTTCTTTTATAAGGCAAAAGAAAAACTACCTACAAAGAAAAAGCATGCAGATAAAAAGAACAAAGAAAAAGGAACTTTGATATGCAACCACCCAACAAACTCTAGAACCAACTAAAGTCAGCATAAACCCTACTTAGCAGAAAGGCTTGTATAAGAGACAAGACAACTATTTTGGCAAGGTGAAGTAGACCAACCAAAGAAGGAGGAAAACAACATCCACAAGCTTCTGAAATCAAACAAAAGCCACTAAAAGAGGCTGATCAGAAACATAAGACAAAAAGACCAAACCAAGCAAAGGAGATGGGAGAAAGAGCAAAGAACAAAACCTAAGGCTATAAAAGGCTTACCACATAGATAGAAAACAACCAAAAGGATGACACTAACTCCCTAGAGTCATGCACCTGCAGAGGACCCTAAAAGACCTACCCAACAGCCTAGAAACAGAAGAAAAATCCCAAAAAGAGGAAAAACACTGTTTACAGGAGCATTCGCGACTGTCTATAAGGGCAACCAGCGAATCATGCGCGACTGTCTAGTGCAGCAACCCGTGCATATAAGACTGTATGCACGACTGTTTAGAACAGCAACCCGCGCATAGGTAGCAAAATCCCAAAAAGAGGTTAGAAACCACCCAAACAAGGCAGGGGAAGTGTGTAATCAAACTGGAAGGGTGTTCCTAAGTGACAAGAGGGACCTGAAACAATGCAAAAACTGAAAGGAATCAAGAGAAAAACCCCAAGCAAAAAAGGCTATCCCCAGCGGAGTCTCCAGTTCTGTTGTAAAGGAAAGTATCCTATGGCTAGGGTTTAAGAGGCCATCAACGTACTGGGGTTGAAAGAGAGATGCACAATGTTCAGCAAGTATATAATAGCAAGTTTCAGAGATGAGAAAGATCCACACCTGATTAATTGAAGGCTGGTCCAAGCTTTCTCTTCAATCCTCTTCTTGCTCCTCTCGCTCCAAGAGACCTGCAAAACAAGTTATACCTTCCTCAAACCATTATGACCACATATAAGACAATGGTAATCAAATAAACATAAACAAATGATCTGAATAACATCATCACATGATCATAAACAAATATTCAATCACACATTGAACAATGATTTGGGAAGAAGAAGGACATCACATCCTTATTAATCCTGAAAACAAGTACAAGTATACCTTCTCTTCAGGTTTGGCACCTCACGAAACCTTGATCTAGATCTGCTGCTTCTCTTCTCCAAAGAACTCAGCCTCCAAGTTCTGCAACACAAGGGGAAGACCTCCAGGGCAAAGGTGTGGGCAAAGGGAGTCCCGATTCCTCCAGCATAACAATGGATAAATTCAAGTCCCTCTCATGGCCTCTCCTACCTCTATTTATATGGATGAAATAAGGTAGTTCGAAGGTTAGAGAAGTTACAGCAGTTAAGGAAATTCAGTTAAATGAAATAACTAATCTCCAATTAACTCATGTTTTTATGTTTTAATGTTGAGAAACACATACGCGGGTCTTTAGTAGAGCAAACTGCGTATGATACGCGACTTAGTATAAAGGAAACCCATGCATATATGCATACGCGACTTGTAAAACACGAGACTCGCGTATGATACGCGACTATGCATTAAGGAGAGTCTCGTATACACAAAACACACATTTTAAGGGTATTTCTGGGCATTTTCAAACTTTGGTGTCTTCTGTAAAGGTTTAGCTAACTAAAATATCTTTCCACCGGCGTAGAAATGAGGTCAAACGGAGTTACAAAACTCAAGATATGGGTCCTCCAATATAGGTGTTTTTTCAGTGACTTTCAATGACTTTCATGAAGTGCCGACATGCGACGAAATCATGGGAAAGTGGTCACAGGCAGAGATGAAGGTAGAAATGTATTCCATAATAATCCAAGCTATAGTATTCTAGGCAAACCTCAATCCATAAGTGTCCTTTTGCGCGCCGACATAAGGAAATTCGGCACTCGGACGGAGAGGTGCCATTCTGGTGTATAACAGTTCCTATTGGGAGAGTCATCAATATAATAAAGTCATGTAAATTCATTGAGTTTAACACTCCATTGTAAGTCGGGGCAATAGTCCCCACAATTGAGTTGAGGTTAACCCTCCTTGTTGATCAGGGGGGAAAGTACCCACAGTTGAGGGGCAATAGGGTCATTGGACTCTCTTAGAGAAGTTGGCCCTGGTAAGTTATTGTCAAGTTGGAAACTAGTATAAATAGATAGTGAGCCTCTCTATTTGTCACATACACTCACTCAACTGGGGCGCATGACTGCGAGAGGAAGTGTTGGCACAAGTGAGAGAGATCAGTTGTCGGAGATCATCTTTTTGTTTTCAGGTTTTAATTTTTCTACTAGTTCTCATTCTATCTCTAAGGAAGTTGCGAGGTTTTCTCCTTTATGTTTTCCCAGAGGAAAACTCTTTGTGTATCTTGTCTCTTGTGATTATTGATGTACATGTTATTCTATCATATAAGATCCTAAGATCATATTGCTTAAATGATAAATATCTAACAATAAAGACAGGAAAAGACATCGCAACATATGAAAGTGGAAAAAGGACAACAGTAATTTAGCTCAATATTCATCATATCATATTACTTTCATTGCAACAAATCCAAAACAACAACTTTCTTTCTCCACAGTGAGAGAAAGATCAATCCACAAAGTCGCATACATATAACAAAATATTCAATCTCTCATTTGCTCTCTGCTATCACCTCTCACTTCAGTATGGTATCCTATGATATCATACCTTACATTTGCAATTATAATCTATATAGGATTATGTTATACCAAAATCTTGTCACAATCATGTGATAAGACCTTTGACATACCTACTTGCTCTAAATCCCAGCTTCTGGAGTGAAGACTAAATGGTTTTCTATCAGTCTGTCACACAAATTCCCATCACTGCTTATGCCCTTTTGTCCAGGAGCGGTACCCATGTTCTCACCATTTTTCATCGGTTGTCCACAAGCGGTGCCACTACCTGTCACCCTTGGTCCATAGGCGGTTATTACCAGAACCGCTCTGTCATAGAAACAGAAGCGTGATACCCTGGGTAAAAAGGGAAAAAGATAAGTTTCTTGAGACTTCTAGATGATCAGCCTTGAGATATCTCTTATCCCTACTGTTGTGGGTTAGTTGAGCTCGAGATCCCTCATCCTAGGATCTTAGAGGCCACCTCACCCACTCATTTCTCAACCATCTCTATCCACCTAGCCCTATAAATATGAGCTCATAGCCATGGTTGAGGAGAGAACATTGAAGGTATTGTTATGTTGTTGGACTGATTCTGCCCAAGACCATTTGGAGAGAGCATAGAGAGGTAGAGTCGGAGCTTTTGGGGGTGAAGAGCTGGTTTCATGGAGATGCATGTCAACACTAAGGCTTGGTTGTAAACTTCTTCATATTTCTAATGTAAGTTGATTTTCTGTCCCATATATATTGTTGATGTTTGATTTCATATATATATATATTTCTAGATTCCTTATTCACTAGCGTAGATTAGTAGATCATATTCTGGTTGCTTTGATTTGTTTCGTGTTGAACTCTTTTGCAGGTACAAAGGTGAACTATCAAAGCCTTGCATTCCAAATATCTACAACGTCTAGGGAGAGTTATCAACCTCTATGATATATTTGTTCTAGATCTAAACCATTCAGACCAGCAGAACACCTTGCTGTCCGCAGGAGGTGAAATATTCCGAGCAACAAATCTGGCGACTCTGTTGGGGAGTAAAGTATTCAGTTGTTCTGATCTTCCTCAGTCTGCAACTCTTATCCGAATCCAGGATCCATTTTATTAAACTCTTTTCAGTCAGATCTACTTTCTGATTTGTATTATTTGGGTTTGAAATTTCTAGATCTGTTTAGATCTGAGTCATTTCAGTCTTTTATGCTCTGTTTCCATACTCAATTCAGCATCCTTTACCTTGATCTGATCTTTTTCTGACTTGATATATCGTTCTCTATTATGTTTTCGACTTTTACAGGGAACCGCACATTTTCTGTTGGTAAGGAGCGGTGCCACCACCTGAGTCTAGTTAGCCATACGCGGTGCCACCACCTGAATCTAGTGAGCAAGGAGCAGTTCTACCTCAAAACCGCCTGTCAGTAGCTTCATCTGCTCGGTGCCAGGTAGGCCCTGTTCCAGACCTTGTATTTTGATTTTTTGTGTGTTTTTAGATTACTTTTTGATGAAAATGAAGTGTACTTTTGAAAAAAAATGCAGTGGCAATGAATTGTATATTATGTAGTCACTTTAATTGTTGTATTCTTTCTGCATTCAAAGAGAGTTTATGTTTCTTACATTGTATTTTGTGTTATTTTCTTTGCTTGAAACCTCTTGCTCTATTCTGTAGATATTATTCATTGGAATTGGAAATATACATTTCATTTTCATGTGTAGGCTTTGGTTTGTTTTGGACTTGGAATACGTGTGTGATCCATGTTGTTTTGAGTCTTTCTTTGCTTGGGGCGATTTTTGTTTCCTTTTGCATGCTGATTTTTTCAGCACTCGATAAGAAAGATTGGTTCTTTGTTTCCTTGTCTGTTTCAAAGAGAAGTTTTAGATTTTTCTCTCTTTTGCTTTATTCGCAAGTTTGTTGAACGATTTTCTTCTTGTTTTGGGCATGATTGTTTGAAATTCTAGATCTTACTTTCATTGAGAAGAAATATATGTTTTCAGCTTTGCGTGCATTAGAGTTATATTTGTTTGGAAACGTTAGTGAAATCATCTTTCCATTGAGTTTTTATGTGTCTTTTTCAAGCATGAAAAGATGGGAAACATTTTTATTTATATTATATGTTCTCGACATCTCTTTCTTATTTGCTTTGAAGATTGTTTGGGGTGCATTGATATTTTACTTTTCATTTGAAAAGATAGAATTGCATTTGCATTTGGGTGTGCATTTTTTTTTGGAAGAAAAGTAAATCTCTCTCCCTCTCTTAGGTTGATTTCATTGAAGAGGAAAACTTGCATTATCATATAGATCAGTGTGCATCTTCTTTAATTTCAAGTTTTCACTCCATGGTTCCACCTAAACGCACAAGATAAAATTAACGGTAGTACTAGGTTAAAACTTTTAGCAATTTGAGTGATAAGTTAGAGATTTTTTCGGGTGTCGTTAAGCGTAGGAGATGTCGTTACTTGTTAGCATTACATCTCGAGACTTGCGCGGTTCTTCCATGTACCATCGGTATATCGAACGACATTTAATGTACCCTTGAGGTATATTGAAAGGTAATTCACGTACTCGATTGTATATCGGAAGGCCCCTTGTGTACGGTTATGCATTAGATAGCACTACCATCGATTTGAGATCCTCGTACCTTGCGTATATCGGGAGACCCTTTTAGGAATCCTCAAACCATCTGAGTTATCCTTTTGGCTTGTCTTGTGAGGTTCCTGACTCTCATCCACTCCTTTCACATGTTTGCTTGTTACTTTTAGTTTGAGTAGTACTTTCTTGTGCGTGGTAGTTAGGGGGTTATTAGAGAGTTTAGAGATGGCATCCTCATATGGGACTACCACTCAAGAGGTCCATTTCCAAGGTGTACCTTTTGTATTCCCTCCAAGTGAAGGTATTGGTCCTCCCTTTATTTCCACTCTAAATCTTCCTAGGTTAACTATAGGTTTACCGGTCTGGCTGTTTAATCCGGTAATTCCTGTTACACCTAATGTCTCAAATGTCACCTCTCCTCCGGGAGGGGATCGACCTCAACCTATTCCTGCTCCTTCTTCATCGGTTGTGGCTTCGTCTCTTTCTTCTTCTTTGCTTAACCAAAGCTCTACAGTTAGTAGTCAGGTGGATAAGAAGAAGAAGAAAGGGAAGGGTAAAAAGAAGAAGGATAAGAAAGAGAAAAAGCAGCAACCATCTGCTCTTGATGGTGCTCGTTCTAAGAGAACGCCCAAAAAACCCAAGTTCCCTTGTAAGCTTTGCAAGGGGGACCACCTTCTTAAGGAGTGTCCCGGTCTCTCCGGTGTACAAGAAAAGTGGTCTAAAAGATACAAACCGTCTGTGTCAGCAACCTCTGATCATTATGTTGATGATACTCCCTCAACCAGTGACCCATTGGTAAAAGGTCGTAAGGGTAAAGTCTTATATCCTTGTTTGATATGCAAGGCTATGCATCGTACTTTTCTTTGTCCAAGCATGGATGAAGCTTCACGTTGGTTGGAAAATATTACTAATCATCAACAAGTGATTCCAACATGTGATATTACTTTATCCCTCGATCCCCCACTGGTTGACCAAGTGGTCAATTCAGATTTATCTGTGATTGATCCCACTCTTCCTTCAGAGAGTGAAGTGGTCGAGTCAGTGTCATTTCCACCCAATCCCGATCTTTCATCAGAGAGTGTTAAGACTGAAGTAGTCTCTTTGACCAAATCTCTGTCTTGTTCTTCTCTTCTAGTAGAGAATGAACCAAAATCTGCTGAAGTTTTTATGCTTCGTTCTAATTGTTCTCGACAAGAGGAAATTTTGTCTATTTCGACAGAATCCTCTTCGAGTAGTGAGGTTATTTCCTTTGACTGGAGTAACCTTACAGATTCTCGTCTTCATTCAAGTGTTCCTTTCCAGATAGTTGTGAATGTTACTGCTAGGAGGATACTTCGTACTATTGTTGACGAAGGGGCTTCTGTTAGTATTCTATCCTCAACTACTTGGTAAGCTTTAGGTTCTCCTCAGCTTGTGCCAGCCACTGATTGGATACTAGCTTTTAATCGCAAGCCTACCTCACTATTAGGAGGGAAAACTGTCTATATTGATGTTATGGTGGTCCAAGTTCCTTTAGATTTCAATCTACTCCTTGGACATGATTATTTCTATGCCATGAAGGCTATCGTGTCCACGCTCTTTAGAGTTATGCATTTTCCCCATGATGGGAAGATGGACCATTGATCAACTTTCGTTTGTTACACCTGACCATCGCATTACTCCTAGTAATCAGACTGCCTTGAATGTGCCACATGTTCTTGTGGTTCCTTCCCCTTCTTCTAGTTATATTCTTCCCATCATAGGTAAAATGAGGGGCATGGCTCCAGCCTCTGGACTTCATACTAGAGCTAAGCTGCTAGTTTTTGTGAAATGGGGGCAACCTAACAGCCTCTGGATACCATGTTAGGTAGGACCAGGTTTTAGAGCATAGTTTACGCTTTTGGTTTCAAGCTCGTTAAAAAATAAAACCATTCCCTAAGCATAGTTTACCCTGTGGTTTCAAGCTCGTTAAAAAATAAAACCCTTCCTTAAGCATAGTTTACACTTTTGGTTTCAAGCTTGCATAAAAATGAAACCATGTCTAGAGCATAGTTTACCCTGTGGTTTCAAGCTCGTTAAAAAATAAAACCCTTCCTTAAGCATAGTTTACGCTTTTGGTTTCAAGCTTGCATAAAAATGAAACCATGTCTAGAGCATAGTTTACCCTGTGGTTTCAAGCTCGTTAAAAAATAAAACCATTCCTTAAGCATAGTTTACACTTTTGGTTTCAAGATTGCATAAAAATGAAACCATGTCTAGAGCATAGTTTACCTTTTGGTTTCAAGCTTGTTAAAAAATAAAACCACTCCTTAAGCATAGTTTACCCTTTTGGTTTCAAGCTTGCATAAAAATGAAACCATGTTTTGAGCAAAGTTCCCATTCTATGTCAAGCTTGTTAAAAAATAAAACCACTCCTTAAGCATAGTTTACCCTTTTGGTTTCAAGCTTGCATAAAAATGAAACCATGTTTTGAGCAAAGTTCCCATTCTATGTCAAGCTTGTTAAAAAATGAAATAGCACCTGACCATCATGTCAGTTTTTCCTAAGCATAGTTTACGCTTTTGGTTTCAAGCTTGCATAAAAATGAAACCATGTTTTGAGCAAAGTTCCCATTCTATGTCAAGCTCGTTAAAAAATGAAATAGATCTTCTTAAGCATAGTTTACCTTTTGGTTTCAAGCTTGCATAAAAATGAAATCATGTTCCAAGCATAGTTACCTTTTGTTTCAAGCTTGTGTAAAAATGAAACAGATCCCCTTCCCTTGAGTCGAGTCTTCACTTTAGTGTTAGAACTTGAACCTTCTTTTCACCTTCCTGATTCTCATTCTTCCTACCCCCCTGGCGAACATTTTCACATTAGTAACCAGGTTTTTAGGTTGGGTATGGAAGAAGAATCGTCTAATGAAATGAAGCTTGGGGGCATGTCGAGCCCCTAGCAACCATGTTAGGGGTAGGCTTCACTAGAAATCATGCTAGGGGAAATATTCCAACCTCTGTATAGCATGTTAATGGGATTTTTCAAGCATAGTTTACCCATTGGTTTCGAGCTTGCGTAAAAATGAAACCAATCCTTGAGCATTCTTTCAATTGATCTTCGAGCTCGTTAAAAACAGTAAGATGGCGTTGAGATTACTTTTTATTTTTCGTGCTCTGGTTAAAACATGAAAAGTGGTTTGAGATTTGTTGGAGTAGGGTCCCGCAGCTACAGAAGAAGCTGCTATTTTGACGGATAGACAGTTTTTGCGGAGATATAAGAGGTAGAGCTACAACACTGTAGCAGGTTTCCAGCTACAGAACAAAGCCGAAACCCATGACGTAGAAGACAGAGAAGTCAAGGAAGACGACGCTACCTGAGTGGCCGAGAAGAGAGAGCTCAACCACTGCATTGAAGGCAGCGGCGAAAGACACGAGGGCTCAGCTACCCTCATAAAGGAAAAGGAGCAATGAGGCCAAGGCATTGAAGACAAAGGACAGAAAAAGGGAAGCAGCGTCGGTACCCATGGTCAGCGCTGGGAAGCATGGAAGACTACAGGAAGTTGTGGTGAAGGGAAGCGGTGCATAGTACACATGATCAGCGCCGAGAAGCATGGAAGACCACAGAGAGCTGTGGTGTGACGAATAGCGGCTACCTCAAAGTACAGATACACCGACTGTCACTAGTTAGGGTTTGGGTTACTGTTGGGAAAGGCCCACAGTGTTGTAATGGAGAGACCTTCGGGCCACCTATAAAGGGATATATTTTGTACTGTAAAAGGGCTGGTTGGTCGATTGGTTCATTCAGTTGTTAGTTGTTTTGTAGATTGTTAGATAGTTGTAGAATCCAAGCTCTGGTTTTGTTATTAGCTGTAGTATCTTACTGTAACCAGTAGTTGGCTCACATAGCATTCATGTAACGATCCGCAGGGATAGACAGAGAGGGAAGAGTATATTGTAAGAGGTGCAATATAGAGGTAGAAAAGAGATCTAAGAGAGAAGATCTTAAGCTGCATATGCGGTGCAGCAAAACTGTGTTTACCTTCCCCTGAGCTATAATAGAAACACAGTTCTGTGGATGTAACTTCCATCCTGGAGGTGAACCATGTTAAAATCGTGCGTTATGTGATTGCTTTGTGTGTTGTGCTTACTAGTTGCATCTGTCATTTATTTTATGAGCCTTGTTTACAGTTTAATGTATGTATGCATCGTTCAGTTTGCAGTAATATAAAAGGATAGATATAAGTTGAAGTCGTTGGCATGTTGTATGTGGGTTCATTTATGCTTTGCTTGAAACAGTCACTAGTTGCAGTGTTAAACAGCCTGTTATGTTGAGTCTTGCGAGTCGACACGAACAACACTAAGTGCGTTGAGCCGCGGGAGTAGGGTATCACAGGGAGGTGATACAGCACCGGCAGAGGAGCTACGGTGCGCGATACCGTAGGTTAAGGACTTAGCGTTCGGAAGAAGTTACGTGTCGCATGGTGCGCGACGATGCGATAAGGCTGGATTCATCACGAGTCAGTGGAAGTTGCGCAATGTAGAAAGGGACCGCATGACGGAAAGAGAGAGATCTTGCGACTAGAAGGGCTGGGAGACATGGATATCGCACGACGCGAGCAGAGGGTCACGCGACGTGCAGAGAAAGAGGCCTCGCGGCTAGAAGAGCTGCGAGTCGTAAGTAGAATGCCACAGAACCTGGTCCAAGACGCTTGATTCCTTGGCCAACCCATTAGAATCACTTCGGGTGAGACTTCAGGCCGCTTCACGGTCTGTCGCTGAAAGGGCCAGTGAGCTAGGGGTGTTGTGGGTTAAATACAGTAAACCCGGGTCTGCCCATGATAGCCAACAAATGGTTCCGTTGCCGGTTTTGAACAAACTGAGTTGATGTTCTGGTGGTGTCCTACGAGAGACGAACTCAATGAGTGGGTTTGTTCTAACCAGAAAGAGTTTGCTACATGAGAGAACATGAGTCCTAAACTGAGTACATAGCCCTGGTTACAGAAACATATCATTACAGACATGCATGCGATATTTTTTACGACCTTTGGGAACGAGCTTTACGACTGGTTATCAAAGTTAACTGATACAATCATATTCAAAAAGAAAAGAGACATTGTCTGGACATCGGAGCTGATTCAGACCGTGAAGAACCTGGATAAGGGCAGTAGACTTGTAGCTGGCGAGCGTGCTAGAAGGCTTCATCACAGAGTTTGCAGTTGACCAAACAAAAAGCTTCAGTGAGGCTGAGCACTATTTCTTCAAAGGATATTGTGGTAAGTACCTAAGATCTTTAAACTTGTCCATTAAGACGCTATTACATGAAAAAGGAACAATGGATCTAGTTTCAGATGAATAAGTAGAAATAGTAATGTCACAAGAGTTTGAAAGTGATTTTGATGACATTGGATGAACACGTAGTGGAAAGAAGTATAAAGTAGATTTCAGATCTCCAATATTTGAAGACAGTTCAGATAGTACTAGACATCAGAGTCATAGTACCACAGAAGGAACAGAGGGGGGTATCCCTTACCACCCTTACACCCCATAGAAACAGACCGGGACTCAGAACAATCCCGTAGGAACTCCATCCAGTAGCTCGCAGACAGTACCTACCACCGCTAACTCACCTCCACCTACACCCCCGAGTGGTAGTAACACAGTAAATCAACATCCACCACGTAGAAATAGAATGGGGGATGATATGAAGCTACCTACATTTAAGGGAATAGGGGCAGAAGACCCAGAGCAGCATTGGTTTCTATGTGAAGCCATGTGGACCATTAAAACAATCAACGATGATAACCTTAAACTTGTACAGTTGGTCACCACACTAAGAGATCGAGCCTTAACATGGTATATCAAGTATACCACAGTACCCAGGACACTTGTCCAGGTCAAGACCACCATGACTAAAGAGTTTAAGAAACCTAAATCTGAGTCACAGTGCATTACAGAACTCAAAGACATCAAGCAGTTACCTACAGAGTCGGTGTGGGACTTTGATCAGAAATTCAAAGCCCTTATCGACCAAGTCAGTTTTGAGTTCGCACCGGAGAAGAATAAGGAATGGTTTATTCCAGTGCTGCTCCCTCACATTAGACTACCGTTAATGTAGCAGAAACTCCAGACGTAGGATGACGCGTTGGAAATGATGATGAAACTAGAGGATTCACCTCTAGCTAAGAGCAGTACAGGCATGGCAACTTTACAAAACCAATTGGCTAATCTCACATTACAGTTGCATGAACTTAAGAAAGGGAAAGAGGTTGCGCAAGACATATGGTGCATAAAGTGTAAAGGACAAGGCCATAGTAAAGATAATTGTCCAGTCTTTGTAGAATATATAGCAACAGGGGCTCCTAACCCCTTACCACAGACCCACGGGCCGTGGTGTGAGATATGCAAAACGCGAGGACATCTACCTCACCAGTGCCCTCTACTTCAGAAGTACGTGCAGACACCTAAGAACTTATACTGTGTCTTCTGCAAGTCTATAGGCCATGATGTACATGATTGCAGAGCCTATGATCTCATGGTCGGAGCAAAGCAAGACTTGTATAGAGTCCAATCAGAGACACAGGGTCCAGCAGCAGGACCATAGCAGGATCCGGCTTATGGAGGCCGTGGAGGGGGATTCATAGGACGAGGCCATGGAGGAGGCTTTGCGAGAGGAGAAGGCTCCGGCAAAGAAGAGAGTTTTGGCCGTGGTCATGGACCAATTACTTGTTACAATTGCGGAGTTTTAGGACACTATTATAGGGACTGTCAAAGCCCCACTACCACTTGTAACTACTGCAAATCTTATGATCATACTATAGAGGAGTGTCCTACCTTGATAGCTAAGATTAGAGAACCTAAGCCAGCAGTACACCAGAAAATCCAGCTTATTGCTGCTGAGCCAAAAGAGCCAGAACCAAGAGTCAATATTGTGACTCGCAGTGGTGTTTCTACCAGTGGGACATCGCAGGAGACGAAAAAGATCAAAGGTAAAGAGTGGGTGCGTAGAGCTCCTAATAAAGAAACAACACTCGACCTGCAGAAGAACAAATAGACATTTCAGGAAGCTAAGGCTTTCTTTGATGACCCTACGCAATCAGGATCATAGGTACCACCGTCTAGGGGCGTACTGCAGCAAGCACCTTGTGGCGATATCCTTGTACAGACATCGCAGGCTACCACATCAAGAAGATGCGATGAGGACGAGATGACAGGAAGTGTACATTCCTTCCTACAGAGTTGTCTAAAACTTGTAAGAAATGAGCAAGCTATCACAGAACTTCAGCGCATCATAGATCAGTGTCAGCCATATTCTTCCGTGAGTAGTACACAGCGTGCTATTCATAATATTACGGGACATACAAGAATAGGAAGAGAGATGCGACTCACAGCGCAGGTTGGAGAATTTGAAATGGATGAGGTGATCCTAGATCTAGGATCAGACGTGAATTTTTTGACTAAGTAGACATGGGAACAGATGGGTAGCCCTAAGTTAGTCAGATCACCTATCCATCTGAGATTAGCTAATCAGCAGCGTGTATCACCTCTGGGTCGGTTACCACAGGTGCCAGTTGACATTGATGGAGTTCGCATCTTCGCGGACTTTGAAGTTATAGAAATCATTGGCGATAGTAGACCTTATCCAGCATTGCTAGGCATTGATTGGGTGATCGGTAACATGGCCGTTATCGACCTAAAGAGAAGACAAATGACCTTTGAGGATGCGCAGATCCGGGTCATCGCACCGTTGGATCCTTTTCAGGGTCCTAGATATATTGAACCTATCCGGGCTGAGGAGGAGGCACATAACATGGAGAGCCTCTATCAGATGACCGCAAACCATAGCGACTACATCAATCCAACCACAGAAGGGAATATTAGTTGGCAATGTGACAGCTCATGCGCATCAGATTCAGATGTTGATCTAGAAAACTGGTAGAACAGACTTCACGAAGTCTCAACGCACAGGTGCGCATACTTGACTAAGTCACTGCGATGGATTGGCACAGAGATCAATGAGATTCCATCCTTTCATGGTTGAACAGATATCCAGGACTTTCTCAAGTAGTTTGAACAACAAATCCCTCACGAGCAAAGGATCGCAGCTATGGACCTTGCAGTACGAGCCACACCTGCAAGATGGTGGTATGCACATAAAGAGAACATCGCATCATGGGATGATATTAAGAGATTCATGGCGATCAGATTTTTTGTCGACAGCGAGTATGTTCAACAGAAATACACAAGAGAGAGTGACCCCAGATCACACATTCAGACATGTGAACAGAATTGGTCGGACATTCCCGAGGATGAATGGGTTCACCAATTCATTCATACTTTGGATACAGTTCCAAGGAACTAGTATATAGAGACTGAACTACGCAAGGGAACAACAACATGGCCACTTATGATAGATAGCTTCCTACTCACCTTCGCTTTTGAATCTGAGTATCCAAAGGTTGATCAGGCCCTACAAGTAATAAAGAGTAAGATATTTGAGGATTGTACCATATCAGTGTCAGCTCAACCTGAGTGGGCTATCCAGCTAAAAGAGGTGTTATATTGTTATAATTTTGCAGTTGAACCAGAGGAGGAGGATGAGGATCCTCGCGACACCAACATTCTGGAGTCAGAAGGCACTCGTGATGTTGAGGGACCACAGTTAGAAATTCCAGCAATCACAGATCCCATTAAGATTAAAAAGATCAATATTGGCACAGACACAGAACCTAAGTTTGCCTCTATTGGAGACTATTGGAATGATGAAACAGTCGGACAGATTGCAGACTTGCTACATGACTATCAGGACCTATTTTCCACCAAGTTCACAGAGATGAAGGGAATAGTTGGAGACCTGGGAGTCATGAGGATACCGTTGAAGGAGGATGCTAGACCAGTCAAGCAACGCCCATATAGATTGAATCTGCGGTATAAAGAAAAAGTAAAGGATGAGATCGATAAGATGCTAGTAGCAGGCATCATTGAGCCTGTATAAGAAAGTGAATGGGTTAGCCCCATGTTCGTACAAGAGAATAAAACTAAAGGAGACATCAAGATCTGTGTCTATCTGCGCAAGCTCAATGATGCATCGCTTCATGATCCATTTTCGACACCGTTCACTGATGAGGTATTAGACAACGTGGGAGGACAAGAGGTCTACTCCTTCACTGATGGCTTTTTAGGCTACCATCAGATCAGAATACATCCAGAAGATCGATCCAAGACCACCTTTGCAACAGAATGGGGCTCGTTCCAGTATACGGTAATGCCCTTTGGTCTTAAGAATGCACCAGCTATATTTTCTAGAGTAGTAGTTGCTGTATTTAAAGAATACATCCATAAATTCCTAGAAGTATATTTTGATGATTGGACTGTATTTGGACTAATTGACAAGCACATAGGAGATTTAAGACTGATGTTAGAGAAATGTAGGCAGTACCAGATTTCTCTAAACTTGAAGAAATGTATATTTTGTGCACCATTTGGTATTTTGTTGGGTCACATTGTTTGCAGACAAGGCTTGATGGTAGATCCCGCAAAGATTACCATCATTGTAAATCTTCCAGCACCTAACTCAGTCAAGCAACTGAGGACAGTACTTGGTCATACCGGGTATTACAAAAAGTTCATCAAGGGCTACGCAAAGATTACAGCACCAATGGAGAAATTGCTAAAGAAAGATGTAAAATTCCTATGGAATGAGGAATGTCAGCAGAGTCTAGACACACTTAAAGAAAAGATGGTTACAGCACCCATCCTAGTATTTCCAGACTGGACTAAGCCATTTCATGTACATGTGGATGCATCTGGCATCGCACTAGGGGTTGTCTTGACGCAACCAGGAGAAGGGGATATTGATCATCCTATTGCGTACTCCAGTAGAAATCTATCGACAGCAGAAAAGAACTAAACCACGATAGAAAGAGAAGGATTAGCTATGGTGTATGTGCTACAGAATTTTAGGCACTACCTATTGGGTTCCTCGTTCAAGATGTTTACTGACCATTTTGCATTGAAGTATCTGGTCAATAAGCCAGTGTTAGGGGGAGAATCTGTAGATGGTTACTCCTCTTTCAAGAGTATGATTTTGAAATCCTTGTTAAACCAGGAAGATTGAACACTGGACTTGATCATCTGTCACAGATAGACTCAGGAGAAGAACCAAGTAACCTAGAGGACAATTTGCCAGATGCGTAGTTGTTTTCTATCCAGATTGCGGACGACTACTATGCTGATATTATTCACTTTCTCACTACAGGATTAGCGCCTGGTGAGTTTAGCAAGTAGCAAAAGAAGCAGTTGGTTGTTAAAGCAGCAGACTTCACCCTGATCGCAGGACACCTATACAAGTTAGGACCGGATGAAGTTTTGCGCAGATGTGTGATGCCACATGAAAAAGACGCTATTATCAGAGGTACATTCAGGGACTGCAGGAGGTCATTTCGCAGGAAAGCCGACTGCGCAGAAAATCCTAGATGCAGGATTATGGTGGCCTATGTTGCATAAGGACACCAAGGACTTTTGCAGATGCTGCGATATCTACCAGAGGGTAGGAAAACCCTCGCGACGTGATGAAATGTCGCTGCGACTGCAGGTTATGTTGCGCACATTCGACAAGTGGGCTATAGACTTTGTGGGTCCTATCAACCCACCAGGAAAGCACACTGGCGCGAGATATATTATCACTAGAACAGAGTACCTCACCAGATGGGCAGAGGCCAAAGCAGTAAGGAATTGCGATGCTGCTACAGCCGCACAGTTCCTTTTTGAGAACATCATCAGTAGATTTGGATACCCCGTAATTTTGATGAGTGATCAAGGCACACATTTCTTGAACCGCACCATTGAGGCCTTGACAGAAGAATTCCAAATTCAGCACCATAAGAGCACTCCCTGCCACCCACAGGCTAACAATATGGTGGAGGCCTTTAATAAGATTTTAGAAAACGCTCTTACTAAGATCTGCAATAGCCAAAGGAATGATTGGGATCTCAGAGTTAACGCTGTACTATGGGCGTATAGGACCACATGCAAGAAACTCACAGGACACACACCTTTCAGCTTGGTGTATGGACAGGAGGCTGTTATTCCTATGGAGTATATCATTTCCCAGTTTAAGAATCACTCGGATCACCGAGATGACTGATACAGACACAGTGGAGGAAAGGCTAGCACAGATGCTTGCCTTAGAGGAAGATAGATTCATCGCCGGATTCCATCAGAAAGTGCAGAAGGCACGAGAAAAATCTTAGCATGACAAACACATTAAGAGTAATACTTTTCAGATTGGAGACCTAGTACTCCTCTATGACAGTAAATTCATTAAGTTTCCAGGGAAGTTCAAGACGCATTGGCTGGGGCCATATTAGATACAGCAAGTTACAGAGGGAGGTGTCGTTCAGCTCAGCCAGCTAAATGGGGAGCTTCTTCCCACATGGATTAATGGTAGTAGGCTTAAGCTCTATAGCGATAGCCAACCCACCTCTCAGCCCTAGCTTAGCCAGTTTATGGTGGTGCAGATGTCCAGTGTAGTGGAAAGGAGGCATCACACTGGGAACTAGTCTACACCAGCAGGTATTATAAGTATGAGGAATCGCATAAGGTCGATTCATTTTGCGCAAGTCAATAATGGCTTGCGGGAAAGAAAAAAAACGCTTGTTTGTTTGCGCAGGTGATGCGGTGTTTCAGCGCAGCAATACGATGTTTCCCTGTGCCACGTATCCAGTTTTTGCAACCGACAGAGGGCCAGTCAAGTCACCTTCTGACAGGAAGTTAACAAAGAAATGACCGGTATACCTTACCGTATATTTGGCAACAGCATAATTAAATTTCCAGATTTGGCAAATCTTCGACGAGATCGGTGCCTGTACACACACGTTTCAAGGGAAACGTGATTGGATTTCAGCATTTATGGAGGATCGAATGACGGGTGTGGTCTTGTCCATATAATTATTACGACCAACGGGTTCATTCAAGATGACCGTTGCATCCGAGATTGTTTCCTTCGGCATAAAAGCAGAAATTGCTCAATTGAGAGGGTTACACTTGCAAAATCCCGAGAGCAATAGAGTAAGCTATTAAGAGTTCCCTGTGCAGAGTTCACCCCGTTACAGAGTGCTGTGATTCCCAATGTTTGAATCCATTGCACACCCAGGGTATTCCACCAAGTGGGTTTTGTCCGAGGACGAACCTTTGGAAGACATGCTGAGATGTTTCGACCCTGGTGGCCGTAGGTCCGCTATGACGACACCGCCCAGGGTTGTGAAATTAGGTACATCACAGGTTAGACAGCTGCCAAGGATGAAGAGTCAAGCGCAGGATGTAGAATATGTCATCAAAGTCTCTGCTAAGGAGAAGAAGAAAGCCGAGCCGATCACTGAAGATTAGAAAGCAGAGCAGAAGATTGATGAGAAGAAATCTCCCGCCAGGAAGAAAGTAAAAATGAGAAAAAGAAAGCAACGGGAGAAGGAAGATGACCTCTCTCATCAGCTAAGAGCAGAACAAGAGGTTCCAGAGGTCAAGAATGAAAATATCTGGAACCCGAGTCATGTGAATACCTGGAGCGAGTTGCTGAGAAGAAAAGTGAAAGGGAAAACAAACCGAGCAAGCAGAACTTCAAGATGCAGACAAAGGCTTGTTCTCGGAACGGAATTCATGGTTTGTATCTCTTTCGTATAGAGGGCTCCAGACTGAATGAAATGTTTGAGAAGGCTGGAAGATATAGATTTTCCTTGTGATAAAAGTTCTAACCCAAATAAAGAGGAAAGGATATCTATGGAAGACTTCTCAACACTAGAAGGTTCTTAAAAAGTTTTAGGAGCAACGAAAGCGAGACCATGACTAAGGGCAGGAAAGATAAGAGAGCCCAAAGAACTAAGTTACAGAAAGTATAAAGAGAAAATCACTGAGTTAGTCGATACGGTTGAGCAGAAAGTGAGGGAGTTCACTACCATCAGAGAGGAAACTGGTGCAACAGGAGACGCCAGTATCAGTCAAGCTTTGCTTGACTCAGCACGAGAGCATGTCGAAGGGATGTAGAAGGAAGTCGCAGGACTTCGCGACAAGTTGCAACGGACTTCGCAGGAAGCCAAGGAGAAGCTACAGCAGGAGAAGCCCACTAGTCGTGGCTCAAGGGCGAGCCACAAGTAAGTGTTAGGGGACTGTTGGAGTAGGGTCCTGCAGCTACAGAAAAAGATGCTATTTTGACGAATAGACAGTTTTTGCGGAGATATAAGAGGTAGAGCTACGACATTATAGAAGGTTTCTAGCTACAGAACAAATCTGGAACCCATGATGTAGAAGACAGAGAAGTCAAGGAAGATGACGATACCTGAGCGGCCGCGAAGAGAGAGCTCAACCACTGCATTGAAGGCAATGGCGGAATACAGGAGGGCTCAGCTACCCTCATAAAGGAAAAGGAGCAACGAGGCCGAGGCATTGAAGATGAAGGATAGAAAAAGGGAAGCAACGTCAGTACCCATGGTCAGCGCTGGGAAGCATGGAAGACTTCAAGAAGCTGTGGTGAAGGGAAACGGTGCATAGTACCCATGATCAGCGCTGGGAAGCATGGAAGACCGCATAGAGTTGTGGTGTGATGGATAGCGGCTACCTCAAAGTACAGATATGCCGACTGTCACTAGTTAGGGTTTGGGTTACTGTTGGGACAGGCCCACAGTGTTGTAATGGTGAGACCTTTGGGCCACCTATAAAGGGATATATTTTGTACTGTAAAAGGGTTGGTTGGTCGGTTGGTTCATTCAGTTGTTAGTTGTTTTTTATATTGTTAGACAGTTGTATAAGCCAAGCTCTAGTTCTGTTATTAGCTGTAGTATCTTACTGTAACCAGTAGCTGGCTCACAGAGCATTCATGTAACGATCCGCAGGGATCGACGGCGAGGGAAGAGTATATTGTAAGAGGTGCAATATAGAGGTAGAAAAGAGATCTAAGAGAGAATATCTTAAGCTGCATATGCGGTGCAGCAAAACTGTGTTTACCTTCCCCTGAGCTATAATAGAAACACAGTTATGTGGACGTAACTTCCATCCTGGAGGTGAACCACATTAAAATCGTGAGTTATGTGATTGCTTTGTGTGTTGTTCTTACTAGTTGCATCTGTCAGTTATTTTATGAGCCTTGTTTACAGTTTAATGTATGTATGCATCATTCATTTTGCAGTAATATAAAAGGATAGACATAAGTTGAAGTCGTTGGCATGTTGTATGTGGGTTCATTTATGCTTTGCTTCAAACAGTCACTAGTCGCAGTGTTAAACAGCGTGTTATGTTGAGTCTTGCAAGTCAACCCGAACAACGCTAACTGCACTGAGCCATGGGAGTAGGGTATCGCAGGGAGGCGATACCGTACCAGCAGAGGAGCTGCAGTGCGCGATACCGTAGGTTAAGGACTTAGCGTTGGGAGGAAGTTACGTGTCGCATGGTGCATGGTGATGCGATAAGGCTGGAGTCATCTTGAGTCAGTGGAAGTTGCGCGACGTAGAAAGGGACCGCGCGACAGAAATAGAGAGATCTTGCGACTAGAAGGGCTGTGAGACATGGAGATCGCATGACGCGAGCAGAGGATTGCGCGACGTGCAGAGAAAGAGGCCTCGCGGCTAGAAGAGCTGCGAGTTGCAAGTAGGATGCCACAGAACCTGGTCCAAGATGCTTGAGTCCTTGGCCAACCCATTAAAATCACTTCGGGTGAGACTTCAGGCCGCTTCACGGTCTGTTGCCGAAAGGGCCAGTGAGCTAGGGGTGTTGTTGGTTAAATACAGTAAACCCGGGTCTGCCCATGATAGCCAACAAGCTTAGTTTATTACTTTTTAGTGCTCTAGATTCAAACATGAAAAAGGTTAATGGAGTTCTCTTTAAACAATTTTGAGGCTCCCTAAATATGAAGATATCGTCGAGTGATCTTGTCTTCTTCATGCTTGTTAAAGTATTTGAAGATTCGTTTATCCGACGGTAGGTTATCTCTTTCTCGGTTGGGACAATACTATTTACAAGAAAGGAACACTCCAGCCAATCATGACTGGAAGAGTTCTCTAAGGTATGATTTTATACTTTTTCGAGCCTTAGAGACTAAATCATATGAAAAGGACCCCCATCGAGTCTTCTTTCGTATTCGTTCAAACTCTCTAAACATGAACGATAACGAGTTTTCTTTCATTGGACTCATTAAATTAAAAATTGAGAGGTCTGTTTTAGGAACGAACCCATCCTCTCTCAGGTTCGTAAAACATATGGGACTGGACTTGTCTTCTGACAAGCTATATCGAGTGTTTGTTACCCTCTTTGAACTCATAAAACCGAAAAGAGGCACTCATCGAGCATGATGGGGGAAATGGGAAAGGGAATCATTTTGCAAATAATGGTAGACGTTGTTTGTCATTACCTTTGAACATGGCACTTATCTACACAGTCATGTCAGTCAATTGGGTATTCAGCTAATCTTCGTGACGATCCACTTTCATGAGTCATGTCAATCCTTTGAGTCTTTCAAAAGAATGCATTGTCCACTATCGCATTGTGTATCTGTCCTGTTTAGTCATGCTGCCAAGTCATTTTGTCGTGTCGCTTGATGTTCAAAGGGAATCTGAAGAAGTCTTACCTCTGCAGTATACACAGCCTTTGTGTCAGTATCTTTGATTCAGTCATATGGTTACTATGTTTACATCATTCCAGAACTATGTTCCGAGTTTCGTGTCGTCGATGTGGGACTCATCATGGCCCTCCTTCGACGAGACTATTCCTGTCGACATCAGCTCATTATCTAGGAAATAGTCTTAGAAATAATATTTAGTACCTTGAGATCTGTATGCCTTAATGACAGATTCTCTCGCTCTCGACATATGTTCACATCATTGACCTTTGATCGATAGAATCGACTGGGTGTTCAACATCAGGACATCTATTCACACTCAGTAGATTGTACTAGAGTACCTTGGGAATCATTGACATTAATGGTGATCTCCCTCGCACTTGTTAATGGTTCACATCATTGGTCAGTAATCAAGTGGTTTCTACCATGTTCGACTTCAGATCATTGTAATCACATGGATAGAATCGTACTTTGTGGAAGACAAGACAAAGACCCTGGGTATTTGTTAAAAGCGCTCATTGTTTTTTCCCCAGGTTGTGATGGAGTTTTGTATATCTAGCATGGATCCACATTTGTATGGTCATGGCTATGCTCAAATTTGCATCTGTATGACATAGATCTACGTTGTATGTCTGGTAGCTATGTCCAAGTTTGAGTCCTCTATCACATGGATCTACATTGTATTCTAGTATCCATGCTTATTTATTCCACTCATGGATCTGCCTTGTATTGGTCTGCAGCTATGAGTTTGGTTACTTGCGTCTATGAGTCAACATACTGATGTACTACAGATGCCTACTTGACTGCATGCTCCGATTGAGCCAACATTTTCGTCTCCTGGCAACGACTTGTTCTCAAAGCTCTCGTTTATCGTATCACTCTAAGACTCATGCTTTGGGGGGCATCGTGTTATACCAAAATCCTATAACAATCATGTGATAAGACCTTTGACATACCTACTTGCCCTGAATCCCAGCTTCTGGAGTGAAGACTAAATGGTTTTTTATCAATCTGTTACACAAATTCCCAGCACCGCTTATGCCCCTTTGTCCAGGAGTGGTACCCTTGTTCGCACCACTTTTCATCGGTTGTCCACAAGCGATGCCACCACCTGTCACCCTTGGCCCATAGGCGATTATTACCAGAACCTCTCTGTCATAGAAAGAGAAGCACGGCACCCTGGGTAAAAAGGTAAAAAGAGAAGTTTCTCGAGACTTCTAGATGATAAGCCTTGATATATCTCTTATCCCTACTATTGTGGGTTAGTTGAGCTCGAGATCCCTCATCCTAGGATCTTAGAGGCCACCTCACCCACTCATTTCTCAACCATATCTATCCATCTAGCCCTATAAATATGATCTCATAGCCATGGTTGAGGAGAGAACATTGAAGGTATTGTTATGTTGTTGGACTGATTCTTGGCCCAAGACCATTTGGAGAGAGAATAGAGAGCTAGATTCTAAGCTTTTGGGGATGAAGAAATGGTTTCATGGAGATGCATGTCAACACTATGGCTTGGTTGTAAAATTCTTCATATTTCTAATGCAAGCTGATTTTATGTCCCATATTTATTGTTGATGTTTGATTTCAGATATATATTGCTAGATTCCTTAGTCACTAGCATAGATTAGTAGATCATATTCTGGTTTCTTTGATCTGTTTGGTGTTGAACTCTTTTGCAGGTACATAGGTGAACTATCAAAGCCTTTCATTCTAGATATCTATAGCGTCTAGGGAAAGTTATAAACCTCTGTGATCTATTTGTTCTGGATCTGAACCATTAAGACCAGTGGAACACCTTGCTATCTGCAGGAGGTGAAATATTTCAAGCAACAGATTGCACCTTTACATTCAAGGTCCACTTCTAACTAAATCCTATCTGATTTAACCACTAATGACCTATATCCACAAAATGTGGTCAACCGATACAAAAAGATGCATAAAACATTCAAAACGGTTTATTTTCCTCCCATCGCGCTATCTTGGCCTTGCACTGTGTCACGTGAGCTTGCGCAACTCACTTAATCCAAAACCCCTACAAACAAGCCCCCAACATAGTCTTGTGGCTCGTCCTTGAGCTACATCAGGTAGATAGGGTGTACTCCATCGTCTTTACTTTGAAATCCTCATACTGTTGCGATATCTCCTTGATTTGTGCTTGAAATTTTTCAGCTTCATCTTGACAATCAAGGAGGTCCTACTTGACAGGGTGCTCCACCAACTTGGTATCCACCATCTTCTTTCCATCTTGCACATCCTGCAATGTGTCGATGGCTTTAATAGCCAATTGCACTCCAATCTCTTGGAATTCCTCTAGCTGGGTGTTGTGCTTGTGTTGTCATTCTTATGCCTTGGTGTCTCTTTGCTGCAGTTCTCTCAGCTCAATGGACCACGGAACTTGAACCATGAGTAGCATTGTCCTTAATTTCATCTTCAATGTAGTCAACTTATTGTCCGCTTCTCGTGCTTGCATAGTCAGTTGGTCTAATTGCTCATCTTGGATGACACTTCCCCAAAATTGTGTCCTTTCCTCTGAGATCTTCTTCGCTTCCTGCTCCATTGCTTCAAATTGAGCCGCGAAAAATTCAATGGCATCGTTATGCTCTACAATCTGCTCTGGCGCCATTTCTAGGTAGACCATAGAATTGAGAAGATTGTTCGTCAGCTGGAGCTGGACGATGACCTCTCCCAGTTGCTTGGCTTTCGCGACTGCATCAAGTTCCTCTATGTTTTCATAAACATGTTTACATGCCTCATCGAAACCCGCTTCTACCTTGGCCCTACCCATAATCAGCTATGTATTCTTGACAATCAGGCACTCAATCTGCTTCTTTAGATCATCAATCTCTTCA
Source organism: Pseudotsuga menziesii (assembly GCA_001517045.1). Taxonomy (NCBI): domain Eukaryota; kingdom Viridiplantae; phylum Streptophyta; class Pinopsida; order Pinales; family Pinaceae; genus Pseudotsuga; species Pseudotsuga menziesii. Next base: position 12,921 of record LPNX011130013.1, on the reverse strand, counting down.
GCTATTTTCTTCTTCAACTCGTGCTGCGTCATCTTCAATTCTGCAACCTCCTACGCCTTTGCTGCTGCTAACTGTTCCTTTACATGGAACAACTCCTCAACCTCTATATTTAGCTGCGTCGCTTCCCCGTGTAATTGAAAAAACACTTCACTGAGCTCCTTCCATCAGTTGGCCAATTCCTGGTTAGCCACCTGCTGCATGTGGACTAGGGTCCAGGTTAGCAGTTTGTTGATATCTACTGCAACTGTTGCAAGGTGGAGTTCACCTCCGCACTTCCTGAGTCGATTGTAGTCAGGGGAACCTAAACCTTCCAGACTCATGGCTCAGTGATAATCGACAGGAGTCCCTGCATAGCAACACTCTCTGGTGTTGCCTTTACAATTGCATCATAAATAGAATCTAACTTAGCTCTTATCAAAGAAAATCCCTCATGGTGGGACTGGCGCATTGCTTGCGCCACTAAGTTATATGAATCCATGACAAATTTGACGAGCCAGTTCAATTGGGATTCCAATGTTGTTCTTGTGCTACTGCCCACATCAACCTCCATGCGTCGCCTAGTTCTGCACTCGTCCAATATGCGCTGGGCTTCTGGATCAGTGTCGGTCAACGAATCTCCATCTGAGTCATGAGTACTCTGTCCTTCTTGCACAAGCTAGTGGTTCTGTCGACACTTCTTTAGCACTAATTGGTTCACTTCAGGCAGTAGTTCAGTCCTGAACTATGGCTTCCACTTCATCATCAATTAATTTGTAAGGCATTGGCAGCCATTTCCTATAAGGGTGTCATCACACCTGGATATGAATTGAATGGGGCCCAATAGTAAACCACATGATCCTCTGATATTTTACCACTGCTGCTTCTGATAAGAGAAAAATTTTAGTTGTTGCAGCTTGTAGCAATTCCCAGTAGATCCAAAACTGGATCGTGTAATCAGTCTGCAGACTATGCTCCTCTACCCACCATAAATTTTGGTACCATGCACCTTTGCACACCTTTACCACTTCGACCGACATAGGCTGGTAGTCCTCTGGCTCCATCCAAGACACCAAAGCAATTAGGATCAACATCCAACTTTAAGAGAAACACCTATCCCCGGCCTGGGCTGTGACCGCATCCTCCGTTAATTGGTTCAATAAGAAGAGGGACCAATTCATTTGGACTCTATCAACACACTGCTACGCACAAGAAACCACTTTTGAATTGCACTGAACTGGGCGATTCCCCTAGATGATTTTACTTGCTAAGATACGGGGTGCCAATACATACTGCCTGCTCGTTGATACTATTGATGTCGTAGGCACGGCCATCCTGTTGAAATCCATATCTTTCCTTTAATTGTTGGGAAACATTCTTTTCATTGTCTCATCCTCTGATGTATTGAGCATGGTCTACCTCTACTTTTGGTAGCCCCGTGATCTCTGAAATCATGTCCATCTTAACCGTGATTGGGGTATCCAACCATAATGTCCCGCCATGAAAACATGCCAACAGCTATTTGACGCATGTGTTTTCTTCATTTAACCTCCCAAAATGGGGCATGTTGATAGGCCCCAATAGCCCATATTTGTTCAAAACCTTGCACCCATGAGTGTGGAATATGCTCGATGGGTGCGCCTGGAACCGAAGACAAGGACTCATAGGGATAATCTGCTATGTCCTTCAACAGAAACAAGTCGTGGTCCTCATACTTCATTTTGACTAGGGCGGGAATAATATCCACAGTGCACTGCATTCCTTCGGGCAGCGGCAACACTTTCAGCTGATATTTATGATTTTTAGTTAACTTTCGAGGCTTTGCACCTAGTCATGTAGGAGCGACATATCCATGGATTTCATTGATGGACATGCCCCTGGGTTCCGTAGACTCCATAGCTCCTGAACTAGATGGCCCTATTTGTGCAGTGTCTTCCCCTTGTGCCCTAATGGAAGTGTGTGTCTTCCCCTTCTGTGGCGGCATCGATCCCAGCCTCTGAGCCTTTCACTTGCCCTAGGGGATCAAAGATGATATGATCGGCATACTCATGACTTCTTCAACTATAGCATTTGGAAAAATGGATGACTCCTGCTCGCTTGAAATCTCCACAGTGTCGAGGTTGCTCAGCATGCCACCCCAACAAATCTTACTAAGCAATCGAATGCACCCCTCTCTCATGCCTTGGCTACCGCTCACAATGCTTCTCACTTCACTCAACTCTGCACTTTGCTCAAATCGACAGAACACAATGATTCTTTCCTCCCGTTTATCACATCAATTTATAACACATTATGAATCTAGCTGTTAGAATAATCAACCCATAGTATTTACCCACTTAGACATTATTTCATTTATTTTGTCTTATTTGCCTAGTCCATGAGTTCCACCATGTGCAAGTAGCTAATTGCCTATCCATAGAGGTCAAACTTGCCATTATTGACTCATGGAGCACTTTGGAAAGTCCTGGGAATCAAATCTGCTTTATTCCTAGCCTCCTAGGTGCCCTTCTGCTTTTTCTGCTTTGTTGACTGCTTTTCCAGTTTTTAAAGCACATAAGGAAAGCTAGACTAGGTGAGGTGAACCTGTTTTATTCCCCTTTCATCCTCCACTCGTTCCTCCATGCAAAAGCATGTATGAGCTGCCATTTTACCACTCTTTAGCTTGCCCATGCGCCCTTGCTAATTCGTGGGGTCCTTGATAGATTTGGGATCAGCTTTTTACACCTATGGGGGATTTGCCTATTTTGGGTAAGCCTGCTTTATGCTAGATTTGGATGCTTCCTTATGCATTCGATTTGCTCATGTATTCTATATATTCAGCAGCCTATGTTATTACAGGGTTGGCTATTGTACACTCAGTTAATATAATTTTGTGTTACAGCTCCATATTCAGTCTCCATTGTTGATAATTTTGCATGATCAATTGTTAATTGCTGTGAGTGAAATTAATCTACTGCAGGCCTGAATTTCTACACTAGCTTCATCATTTCCAAATCCGTGGTATTCATCATGACCAAATCCTCCATTAATGACTCGAATCCGTCAGCGATCCTATCATGCTAACGGTCAGATCGGACCTAAATTTGTGTCGCTTCAACAAGCATTGTTGGTTGTCTACTCTTAACTATCTACATTTATTTCTGATTGGACTGAATCACAACCCTGTGGCTATCACGGTCTCTCTATCTAACTGCGGTACCAAATCCTACACCTGCGCAACCACTTCCTCCTGATGCGTCCTTCTGTTCTCTATCTATCCTATTTTTTTTTTCATTGTGCAGTGCTTCAAGCAGTGCACCCTTCCACCCCTATCCTATAGGGATTCAAGCAGCTACCATTAACGAGCTTTGGAAGCACCTCTCCATCTAACTGTTGCAACTGAACTGCACCCCCATAAGTAATTGAATGAACAAGATACGGGCCTAACCAGTGCATTTGTAACTTACCTGGATGCTTCATAAACTTGTTTTCGTATAACAGCACCAAATATCCTTGGGAAAATTGTTTGTTTTTAATGTGGTGATCATGCCACGCCTTCTGTCGATCCTTCTCGACACGCTGCTAGAATCCTGTGATGAAGCGGTCCTCTTCCATTTGAAGTAGTTGCATTGCTCGCTCCTCAAGTTCCTCTTCATCGGTCATGCCAGTTGTTGTGGCGGTGCACAGACTAGGAACAATGTACTCCATAGGCATGACTTCATCTTTCCCATATACCAGTTTGAACGGCGTTTTCCCCATTATTCTTTTGCAAGTGGTGCGATAGCCCACAGCACCACAGGGATATTTAAATCATAGTCATCCTGATTAGTGTTACATACCTTCGTCGACGCGGTTTCCAGGATTTTGTTGAAGGATTCTATGGTTCCATTTTCTTATGGATGATATGGGGTACTTTTATTATGCTGCACCTACAACTCCTCCATCATTGCTTTTACTGTGTGGTTGATAAAGTGACTGCCCTGGTTGCTCATCAATATCCTAGGGCATCCAAACTACATCACGATGTTTTAAAATATGAACTTTTCTATTATCGCAGCGGTGCAATACACAACTGGTGTGGCCTCTTCCCACCTTGTTAGATAGTTATTTGCTATGATGATGTATCGTGCACCAGTTCACTTTCTAGGTGGGTTGATTGGACCCACAAAGTCCACAAACCATTTATCAAAAGGTTGTAAAGTTACATGCGGTACAAGTTACATCTCATCTCGCTGTGATGGTTTCCCAACGTGTTGACAGACATTGCAGCTCTGTGCATAGCCTATGGCATCATTATGCAAGGTAGGCCACCATAGCTCGGTACACAGTACCTTACGCACATTATCCCATCCTCCATAATGTCCACCTGTGAATCCTGTGTGTGCTTCCTCCAGAATTTTCCCTTGTTCATGAGGTAGAATACATCACCGCAAGATCTCATCAGGTCCAAGCTTGTATAAGTTCCCAGCGATCAGTTGTAAATCCAAAGCCTTCACTACCAACTGCTTCTTTTGACTGGTCTTCATCTCCTCCAGCGCAACTCCGGTTGCCAAAAACTAAATTATCGATGCATAATGGTCATCTGTGATATCAACTCGAAACAACTGTGCATCCAGCAATCCATCGTCAATATTGGTGGGCTCTTCACCTATATCAATGTGGGATAGATGATCAGGACCAACATTCAGGTGTCCTGGTTTCATGATTATTTCGAAAGCAAATTCCTGAAAGAGAAGTAGCGAGTGATAGATCTTCCCCCCCAACACAGGATGATTGACCAGATATTTTAAAGCCGAATGGTTAGTGAACATATTGAAGTGACCCCCCAAGAGATAATGCTTGAATTTATGCAGCGCATATACCATCACCAACCCCTCTCTTTTTGTGGTCATGTAATTCTTCTCAGCAAAGGATAACTTCCTGCTAGCAAAGGAGATCGGGTGATCTAGATCTCCTTCTCCTGGTTGCATGAGTACAACTCCTAGTGCAATGGACGAGGCATCGACATGGACATGAAACTCCTCAGTCCAATCAAGGAACACAAGTATGGGTGTTGAATCCATCTTGATCTTCAATGTGTTAAAGCTACTTTGACATTCCTGGATCCATACAAATGCGTCATCCTTCTTTAACAATTTCTCCATGGGGGCAGTCATCGCAACATAACCACGGATAAACTTATGATAGTACCGAGTATGTCCCAGTGTCGCACGAAGCATTTTTCATATTTGTAGGTGGAAATAGGCTGAAAATGAGTGCAGTATTTGCTGGATCAACCAAAATCCCCTGCTTACATACGATGTGATCCAATAATATCCCAAATGGTGCACAGAAGATGCACTTCTTTGAATTCAATGCAATCTGATGCGATCGACACCTTTCCAGAATCAAGCATAGGTTTTCCAAGTGAACCTTGATCAATTCGTAGACTGTCCAGTCATCCATATATACTTGCAGAAATTTATGAATAAAATATTTAAACACAACGACAACAACCCGAGAGAATACCACGAGCACATTCTTCAGCCCAAAGGGCATTACTGTGCACCGAAAGCAACCCCATTCGGTGACAAATGTATTTTTGAGGTGGTATTCCTTTGCAATTCTTATCTGGTGATAACCAGAAAATCCATCTATAAAAGAGAGCATTTCTTGACCACCTACTCCTTCAAGAACCTCATTAGTGAGTGGTGTTGGAAAAGGGTCATGCAGGCAAGCATCATTCAATTTTCTTAGATCGACACAGATTCAGACTTCCCTAGTATTCTTGTCTTGCACCACCATAGGACTTATCCATTATGATTCTTCAACAAGCTCAATAATCCCTGCATCTAGCATCCGATCAAGTTTAGTCTTGACCCATTCTTTATATTGCAGATTCAAACGATACATCCTCTGTTGCACAAGTTTTGCATCTGGTTTTAACAGGATTTTCATCTCCCCTATGTCACCCAATATCCCCTTCATTTCTGAGAATTCTATTGGGAACAGATCTTGAAACTCATGCAATAGATCTGTGATATTTTCCATAGTCTCCTCATCCCAGTAGTACCCAATGTTGGCAAATTTTGGATTCTCCTCCATCCCAATGTTAACTTTCTTAATCTTCAGTGGTTGAGTTATGGGATCCGTTGGCACATCCAGTGCTGCAACATCCTGACTTCCTTCAATCTCTGGAATATTAATATTGTACAACTTATCATCATCCTCCTGCTCATCGGAGAGGTTGTAGCATTCCATCATCGATTACATGTGGCAGTGCACATGTGGGTGCACATGATATGCAACTAGGACAACTTTCAAGACTACGTCCTAAATGATATGTAGTGCATTGTTAACCTCTACGTTAGCATCTGCAAATCTGAAGGTATGCACAAAGAAAATAGTTAGCTCCTCCCAAGTGGTGATTTCTCTGCACAGTTCTATTGATATGTGTAGCTAGGTTTTTCTCCGTAGCTTGTGCTGATGAGCACCTACTAAGGAATCTGGAATCCTTAGTAGCAGTTCAATGATGTAAACAAAAATAAACTGAAACAAAGACTAAGCTAAAGCAGTAAAAAGTAAATAACATGAAGCAAAAACAGTAAAGAAATGTATAATGGTGATTTTATTGATATTACCTCCGATGAGGAGGTTGGTGAAGT
>LPNX011129997.1:75003-102327 GCA_001517045.1 Pseudotsuga menziesii | reverse complement strand
TATATATCAATTAATATTTAAAAATATTCACTACATAAAAGTTATAACTAACCTAAAAAACAAAACACCACTAAATATTTATCTTCTTTATTATATCAATTAATATTTAAAAATATTCATTACATAAAAATTATAACTAACCTTCAAAAACAAAACACCACTGGATATTTATCTTCTTTATTGTTTCTTGTCATTTTAAAATGATTCATTTCACTTTTGTATTGCTCTTTAAACAAACAAAACAACTCCTTTACCTTTGTATTTACTTTTAGAATATTTACATTTCCCACACTCCAAAATATGAATCAAATCTTAATGGGCACGTATTAAATTTTGTTTTTCTTTCAAAGATCATTAATTAATTATTTTTCTTTAATTAAAATGTTTATAAGTTTTAAAATGTTTCAAATTATATCTATATTATTAATTTAATTAGGAATGGTAAGTAAAGGGATCATTCAAAGAGCATACTTAGATTAGGGGAATAACTTTCAAAAAAGAAAGAATGAATGTCGTATATAAAGATCTTTTTATGTTGAAAGACAAAAGCATCATGTTGAAGATTCTTCCATCATTATTAGAGCATTCTCACATAGTCAAACATTTTGCAAGCATAGAGTTCTATCAAGTGCAATGATCACAAAACAAAGGTAGTTATTCAAGCCAATAATTGTATTTATGGGAATGAAGGCACCTTAAGACAAGGATATGGAGACATAATATACAAGTCTATCCCATCAACATTCGTATTCAAAGTTTGAGGCATCGCACTACTTACAAGTGAAAGTGCATGCTAGCCAAAAACATAAGGGAAATACATTTCACACTTTCAATACCAATCAGTGTACCATCTTTTGATATCAAAAAGGCTTGAGATATGATCCATTTGTATGCATGTGGGTTGTCACTCTACTGGTTGGAAGTGAGCCTATGGTTTTAGTTAGGAGCTAAGTCTTCTTGTTATTTAGTTCGAAGGACAAGCCTAATTAATGATCCAAGGATCCTACATATCTCCCTAATTAATGGATCCTAGAATATAAACACACTGGTAGTCACCATTGCATTCATAGTTGTTATGTAACCTACATCTTTGTCTAGGTTAAAAGAGGGATCAGTAGATGTGAGATTGAACTAGAAGAATTAAAGAAGTTGTAAGGATTATGTCTATGAAATGCTAGCATTGGCTAGATGATTGGTATAAGAATTGGATGATAGAGCATCAAGAGAAGAACAAAGCCATGACATAATCAAGGTATTTATTCATCCACACCCACAAAGACATTTCAGACTAGAGGTCAGACCACCACAACCTATTGGCACTAGGGTTGACAAGCTCTTGAGACATTTCGATATTCCTATTGAGGAAGCCTCTCCTCCACCCTTATCTTGCATGCTCATTGGGCTCACCCTTGTGGTATTTGATGAAGTCAAGGAATGCACTAAAGAAGCAACCTACCTTCCAAGTAAGGAAGTCAAGGTCAAGGGAGAAAGCACAACAACAAATAGAAACAATTAAAAAACAAACAAACAAACAAAAAACTATAGTAAAAAATGCCCCAAAGGTCATGCTATTATAATTTCTTAATGGTAATTATTTATGTGTTGTAACTTCTAGTTCTTATATAGTAGTTTGTTAGGCTATATACTTCCATATAGGAAATAACAACTTCATAATATATTGGACATCATTAGTAAGAAGGAAGAATACTTTTAGTGGAATGTATATATCCAAAACTCTTGCAATTTTGTATTAACTAGTTGTTAAATATAATTATAACTAATTTTATAATGCTAATTTAATTTTTTATGTTGAAATAAATAAATCTAAACGGAAATCACTAAATCAATATTAACACATGTGAGGCAATGCACCAAATATCTATAGCTATATATTTCAAAATTATTTTGATAAATAATAATTCACTTTAAATTCTATAAACTATATTATTTTATGCAATAAATCATATTATTATTACTCATATTAATTTCTCAAAAAAATGCCACAATATTAGGAAGAAAATTCAACATATATATACAAAATCTCATTATTTCACCCATATCATGTTGTGTTCTCAAAATTCTATACTATAATACAACTTTAAAAGAATTGTATGCTTCATATTTTTAATTGGACAAGCTTAATTAATACTTTATTTAGATTTTTATTTTCAAAAAAAAAAATAATGCAATTGGCATTGGTACACCCAACCAACGGTGTTGTAGATGTGTGTATCATGTGAATTGTAAACTATACACAATATTTGCATGCAAACTAACTGAATTGATCATTGGAACTTACATGTTCCAATGATCAATTCAGTTTCCTAACTATAAAAGGTTTGATTGGTCAAAAGATATGAGGTCTATATTAGGGATTCAATCTAGTCATAGGTAGAAGAGATTTACTCACAAGAGTAATTAGCCCAAGATTAATTAGATCGGGAACTGGTGAGAATAGGAGTTTTAACCTATAGAGTGTAAGGAAAGAGACTTTAGCAAATTCTAAGGAATACGGTAGATAGGGATGCAAACTAAAGGAATTGGCATGCATAGTGATTATGGACACATAAAATCTCATTGTTTCACCTATGTTGTTGTGTTCTCAAAGTTCTATACACTAATACAACTTAAAAAAGTTATGCTTCATATCTCTAATTGGAAAAAAGTTGATTAATCCTTTAGTTAGATATTTGTATTTTCAAAAATCTTAATAATAATGCAACTTGCTTTGGTGCACCCATCCAAGGGTGTTGTAGATGTGTGTATCATGTGAGTTGTAAACTACACACGATGTTGAAAGGTGCAAACAAAATAACAGACTTGGCATGTATAATTCTTTTTCACCAAATGTTGTATATGTTTCAAGGAATCTCCTCGAAGGCCACACGGGAACTAGCCAACAACCTCAATTATGAACTATGACCCAATCAACAACGATGAAAAACACCCACCAAGAACATTGTGCCATGGAATTTATAAGGGGTTTTGCTTGTTGACTACATAAGAGAAATTAGGGACCAAGTGTGCCTTGGTCAAAGGAGGAAAGTCATGATGAGCACTTCTTAACACACTTGAGGCAATGTGTCATGATTGTGGCATTAACACATTTTCTCTCAACGAGGGGGTAATACACATTATAATGTTAACTCAACTACAAATGGTATAAAAATTAACAGTAATTCTAGTAAATAGAAAAAATGTTCATTGCAAAAGAGCATTTAGTTGTAACTTTAACTAGTGTACAACTATACAATGTATATGGTGTAATACCACCATTTTGACCCGTAGAATGTATTGGCTTGATATGTAAATATTGTACACATGTGATGTATGATTCCTAGTGTGGAGCTCAAGGCCAAGTCCCCTCTAGTGAATGTCTGGATTATAAAGAAAAGTATTTTATATTTTGTGGACATGTTCTAGTCATCGATGGAAAAATGTAAAAATAATGTAAATATTCATAATGCAAATAGAAGTCTAAGAGCTGGCTATGGAAGCAACTAAAATCAGGGGCTATGTTTATCCACTAGGGAGAGGAGAGGGGTTGTGTGGGATTAAATTTAATTCCAAGTGTCATCTTCAGAACCCATGTGCCATAAATGGTAAGCAAACACCCAAGTGGACTTCATTGTTGATCTTTAATTATGTTGTAAGAAGACTATTGGGAAATCAACGCATAAATTTAATGGAGCATGGGATGAACCCAAAAATTAGTATGGTTGACTATGGGCTCAATTTTATACACCCAGAAGTCAATTTCATTCATGGGAATCTATTTTCCCTCCATTCCCATTCCATGATTGGGCAAGGGAACTCATAATTGTTTAGGAAGCTATGCATTCCCAACAATGAAAAATAACTAAATTTGTAGCCATACAAAAACCATGTTTTAAAGTGGCCAAAGTGCTCAAAATTTCATGTGGGTTGTGAAATCTAGTGGGGGATCCATACACATCAACCTTGGGGAGAATTTGAGGGTGCCAAAAGTCCAAAAATACATAGAGTCATAGTTTGTGAGCCTAGGAAATTGAATTTTGTGGGGAAATTCATAATCAATAGATCAGAGAATGAATAGGAAGTGAAGGGAGATAAGGAACTTGAGAATTCTTGATAAATCCAGTGTAATGGCAGATATTTATGTGGTATCATAGCTTGGTCATTTCTATGCTCATCCTAAATATCATTGGAGGGAATGGACAGCCGAGGGACTATATAACAGAGAAGGGGGCCTTCCTTGTGTTGGGTGTTAGGATTATTAATCCTCCCTTGTCCAATTTGGTCATATGTCTAAATCGGGAGTCATGTCTAAATTGGGATTCCATCCAGCCTATTTATAGTCATTAGCACCATTGAGTCCACTTGGCCTAATTGGGGCACATGTTTCAATTACTAAAGTGTGGGGAACACTAATTGAGGCTTACTGTCACTAATTGCACTTAGTTGCATCAGTTTAGGAGACTCCTAGACCAATCCCTACAATTTAGGAGCCAATGGGAGTGCCGAAACCAACCAAGGTCAGTTCAGTTTAGTTGATGACTAGTCAAGCTAAGTTAGGAGTCAGTTACATTCAGTTCTAGTCCTCTACATTTAGTTAGAGCTAGGTTTACTTGACTGCACTCAGAAGGGGTGCATTTCTCACCTACCATAGTCAATTAGCCTTAGTCAACACTGAATGTAACACTTGAGTTGTGTTTTAGAACTCTGGTTATGGTTTAGACAAGGTCAGTTAACTATTGAGTCATCTGATAGTGATTCAGACAAGGTCTTAGTTACCTACAGTCAAGTAGAGTCTAATCAATTCGAATTTCCTCATGTGGATTCGAATTGCTTGTGGATATTAAATCCATTATACTTCATTTTAATTAGTATCTAATTACTCTTTGATTAATGAAAAGCATTCACAGCTGCAAGCCATTTTTGCACTGTTTCATTCTTCAATAACTGAGTAAATTGTGTGATCTATCCTGTGAGTTGTGTGTTTGTCCACAGATCTATGTGCTCAATTTAATATGGTATCAGAGCCTCGGTAGACAAGTCACTTCTCCTCCTCATATCTCCTACTGGATCATTTTTGAGCAAAATTGCTCCTTCCAGCTCTGCACCAGAAGCAGAAGGTTTACCACTTAATACCCCAAGTAAAGGAATTGTTGATCAATATTGATCAACTATGCTAGGTGTGATGAAAAACTGAAATGTGTAGGTTGTCGACCTTACCGTGCCCCTTTTTTGTTTTTTGCAGGTACAAATTCGAATGGATTCATCAGTTCCTCTTCTCACCCTGTCCTCAAACTATTCAAAATGGAAGAAGAAGATGATTTCATCTATGATGAGACAAGGTCTCTGTCGGGTGTCTATTGGACTCGGTAAAGAGTGTTTTAGTGAGATTGACTGGCTTAATAAAAGTGATGGATATTTTGGAACAATAGCAATGGGTCTTTCTCGTAGCTTGCGCTACCTCATTAGATCTATTGAACTTCCCGAAGGAACTTTGGACAAGATTGGATAGAACATTTGGAGTGATTGATGAGGATCATAATAGCATTTTGGAGAGAATATCCAGCACCATAAGCACTCTTGATCCAAAATTCTCAGCCTCCACTCTCTCTAATGAATTTGTTCAAGATGAAGAAGAAGCAGAAGCTTCTACACAGTCAATTCGAATTGAAGACAGTCTCCATGTAGTGACTCCTTCTCCTGATGCTACGAAAGTTCATGAGATCTTTGATATCTCATCTCCTCATATTTCTGAAACAAAATAAGACATTGAAATCTTTGATATTGACAAAAAACACTGCTGCACTTCCATGCAAACACTCACCGGTGATTTTCCTTTGAATTCTGTGCATAATTTACTAGTAATTGCTTCCGAAAGTGAAGAGAAATTTGATTTTTCTCCCTCTAATGTTGCTGTTGGTGTGCAAATATGTGATACCTTGTATATTTTGGAAGAAATATCATATTAAGAGAGTGATCCATTCGCTCCCCATGATCTAGATCTTCCAACAAATTCCTGCAGGATTGCATGCACCAAAATTCAGAATTTTGAAGAAGAAGAAAGTTGTGCATCCACCGCCTCGGTTAACCATTTATTTGAATCTGATATCAACCTTATTGGATCTGATATGATCTTATTTATATATGATCTGATATTTCTTGGTTTAATATATCAAATTCATAATCTTTTAGTACTACTTGTAACTATTCTCATCAACGGTGTGAAGAAACAAGTACGACAAGTCTCCTACAAAACTGTTGCTGGGGATTTGATTCCATTTCACAGTTTTGGATCTATTTTGAACCTATTTAGATATGATTTAATTTCTGATCTGATATTATTTGGTTCATATTTTAAAATCCAAAATATTTTAGTCATGCTTGTAGCTACTCTCACCAATTCCGGTGTGAAAAATCAAGTACAAAACTTTCTCTTCAAAACTGCTGATGGGGATTTGGTGTTAGTTTCCTCATATGAGGTTGCTGATATTTTATTATTTGATTCATTAGCTATTTCAAAATATATATCAGACTATGGAGCTCAATAATTCACTCTCAATAGTCCCAGTGCTTCTCTACCATTGATCACATGCTCATCTCCTCACAGAACTAGTAAAGAGGAATATTTTCTGCATATGTCTGGACACTTGCTCCTAACACTTGGGGATGTTCTTACCACTCATGGTTTGCTGTTCATGGCTGAAACATATCAGTTTCTTTATTTTTCCTCACATGTTCTAAATTCTCAAGAACCTTTTCTCACTTATCAGTTGACTTCAGTTGCTCTACATGGGTCCAGTCTTCATCCAGCAGTTGTCTATATTTCTGTTTTAGTTGAGCATATCATTCTTCTTCCAAAGAGGAATATTCCTCCAGACATAATGATGGAGAGGTTAACATGCCATTCCCTAGGATACCTATGCACAGAAGAACCATATTGATCATGATTCTACCTGCTTAATTAGAAAGGGGGATTTTTTTTCCCATGTGGTTTTTCCCCAGCACCTTGTTTTTGAGTAGTTACTTTACTTTACTTGATGTAATGGGTGATCTATGGTCTTAGTTACCAGGGCCCATAGATTTTCCAAGTTAGCATTCAGGTGGGGTGTTAGGATTATTATTCCTCCCTTGTCCAATTCGGTCATATGTCTAAATCGGGAGTCCATCCAGCCTATTTATAGTCATTAGCACCATTGAGTCCACTTGGCCTAATTGGGGCATATGTTTCAGTTACTAAAGTGTGGGGAAAACTAACTGAGGCTTACTACCACTGATTGCACTTAATTGCATCAGATTAGGAGCCTCCTAGACCAATCCCTACAATTTAGGAGCCACTGGGAGTGCCGAAACCAACCAAGGTTAGTTCAGTTCAGTTGATGACTAGTTAACCTAAGTTAGGAGTTAGTTACATTCAGTTCTAGTCCTCTACATTCACTTAGCGCTAGGTTTACCTGACTGGACTCAAGAGGGGCACATTTCTCACCTACCACAGTCAGTTAGCCTTAGTCAACACTAAATGTAACACTTGAGTTGTGTTTTAGAACTCCAATGAACTCCGGTTATGGTTTAGACAAGGTCAGTTCACTATTGAGTCCTCTGATAGTGATCTGGACAAGGTCTTAGTTACCTACATTCAAGTAGAGTCTAATCAATTCAAATTTCCTCATGTGGATTCGAATTGATTGTCGCTATTAAATCCATTGTACTTCATTGTAATTATTATCTAATCACTCTTTGATTAATGAAAAGCATTCGTAGCTGCAAGCCATTTTTGCACTGTTTCATTCTTCAATAACTGAGTAAATTGTGTGATCTATCCTGTGAGTTGTGTGTTTGTCCACAGATCTATGTGCTCAATTTAATATTGGGTATGGTAGGTATTGTGAGTGCCAAGGCTGGATAAGATCAATTGAGATTCCTGAAGCTTAGTGGGAGCTCATTGACTTAGCATTGTACTCTTATGTCTTTTCTCATGCTTGAAAAAACCATTTGGTATGTTGGCTTAGCCAGAGAATCAACTAGGTGTGCTTGTGAGTGAGCCTGCATAATTCCTCCTTAGTGGATACATATCCAAACTCAGGGGTGGCCTCTTGGTAGAGAGATAAATTATTGTATAGAGTACCTGTGGTTGGGTGGAACATTTCTCTTCCATACTTGGTTGCTTGGGGAACTTCATTGGAAAGATACATGTTTACGTGTTAATTTTGTTGATTGTACAACATTAGGAGTCATTGTGAATATTGTCTTGCAGAATGTGAAGAATCTGATCTTGGTTTCGAAGAACCATGTCAACTTCTTGAACTGGTGAATTGTTGGGGGTGTATGGAAGGAGTATTGGAGGTACCTGACCATAAACTGCTTGATATGGAGTCATTTTAGATGTAGTATGGTAGTAAGTATTGTACCACCATTCAATGAGAGGGAGCTACATTTCCATGTGAATATTGTCTTGTAGAATGTGAAGAATCCGATCTTGGTTTCGAAGAACCATGTCAACTTCTTGAACTGGTGAATTGTTGGGGGTGTATGGAAGGAGTATTGGAGGTACCTGACCATAAACTGCTTGATATGGAGTCATTTTAGATGTATTATGGTAGTAAGTATTGTACCACCATTCAATGAGAGGGAGCTACTTTTCCCACTCATGTTGTTGTTTAGAGGTGAAGCAATGAAGATAAGTTTCCAAATATTTGTTGATGACTTCAGTCTGACCATCTGTTGGTGGGTGATAAACTAAACTCATATTTAGTTTGGTGCCAGTGAGGCGAAAATGACTTGTGAAATTTGCATCATGGTCTAAGACAATAGAAGATGAGATTCCATGAAGACGGAATATCTGGTCCATGAAAATTTGTGCAAATTAGGAGGTGGTATATGGATGGCTGAGAGAAAAAAAATGACTATATTTGGAGAGCCGATCAACCAAAACCAAGATTACGGTTTGCCCTCCAAATTTAGGTATCCCTTGAATGAAATCCATCGAAATATATTTCCAATTCCTTGTAGGGATGGGTAAAGGATCGAGAAATATAGGAAGGAGTGTAGTTTCACCCTTGTGGTGCTGACAAGGAGCACATTTGGAAACAATCTATTGAATTTCTCATTTCATTCCCTTCGAAACGAAGTTACGTCATCCCCACTCATACATTTTGAGGAACCCAGATTGCCCTATTGATGGAAAAGCTTGGAGTTCATAGAATACCACATGTTTAAGATCTGTGCTATGGGGAAGCACTAGATGACCCTTGTATTTTAGAGAAGAACCATCCCAAGAGTAATGTGGTACAACAGAAGGGTTACTGGCCAACTGTTGGATGATTTTAGATAAAGAAGATTCATTGACATAGCCTTGTTGAACATAGTGTAACCAATTTGGAATAGGAAAATATATTTATTATCTTGTAGTTGTCAAAGGTGTTCCTACGTGTCCATCAAAACCAATGCATCAAAAGCATAAAAAAGATAACATGCAAGTGATTATGTGTCAAATACAAGCTTCCCAAGAAATTATTTACAACAAATGTGAAGGAGGAAGAGCTTACGAAGAGCGTTGACAACAATCACACATGAGATGCTTGGGGACTAGTTAATAGATGTAGGATCGTACCAAGTTTATTTTGCATGAAGAACCTGAGTATCCAATCAGCTAGAGTGGCCAAAAGTGCAGATGAATACCATTTCTATGCTCAAACGTTGATAAAGAGATGGCGCTAAGTGTTGAATGATCTAGAAATATCCACATGTTAAAGTTGTGCTCACGCAACAATAACACTCATTATTTTTTAGCTACCAAAGCGCTAATCCAACTATCAATCCAATTATCACAGGTCAACATGAAATCACTAAGGAATAATTATCTAGTTTATATCTACACCCGGACGATACCAACTATTCAAAATCATTCTATTGGGAAGAAGTGATATGAGTTTAAAATTAAACGGGCAGGGCAGAATTTTCCTACCGGTATTTAGATTTGGACACATATTAGAGTTAGATTATTTCCGCTAGAGAAGGAAGCATGGATCCAACTCACTTACGATCCCCTACAAAATAAAATGCATTATTTAAAGGTTTAAAGTCTGTTATTACAATTTCTTATAAGGAAATGATCACAAACTGCATAGCCCGGTTTGTACACATGGAGAACTATGGATTGGGAAGCAACTGGTAATTAATATATAGGATCCAAAATATCCAGTGGAGTTTGTTCAACACCTTCTTGATATTATGAATAATATGTCTTGGATAAGTATGATAAGAAATATGTGGCTAAGTGTCTCTTGTCATTAGATATTGTTTCAGATGATATCGAGAGGATTGTAATTGTGAGATTGAAGAAAAAATGTGGCTCTTGCGGGTTTAGCATTGACTCTCTTTGTAGCTCTCAACTCACAATCAATCATCCCAAAATTCAAGGAAAAGAATTATTTTAGTTTTAAATTTGGTGGAAGAGTACCTTTTGCATAAATCAGAGTTTTTAATTCGATTCCTAAATTTTCAAGATAAAGATTAGTTCCATATTTTAAGGCACTTGTTTAAAATAGTGTTATTTTTAGCACATAGATGATTAGGGTTTGTTCAAGAATATCTTGTATATATTTTTTTAAGATATTAATTGATTCCGTTTGGATTAGAAGTTCTAGAGTTTATGGACCAAATATTCATGTGATGATATTTTTTTATGTGCTTTTTTATGGTGAATGTTTTCTTCTTAGTAAATTTATTAGAATTGGTTGTTTTCTAATATTTCAATAAGTTTAAATGTTTCATAATCTTCTTTGTTGTCCTCTAATATTTGAATAAGATTAAATGTTTCATAATTCTTCCTTGGTTTGGTTTGATGCTATGTATCATATATACAAAGTATTTTCACTTTTTTCCTCTAAAGATACTTTATAATTCATCTTTATTTGATGCTTTATTGTAGTGGATTGTCATCTCCATTCAAATTTAAACTACAATAATAATTTAAGTGTCAAAGAAAGTGTCATCAATCTTGCCTTTGACAACCATAACCATGTATCAAAGAACCCATCATATTTCTTATTATTATTCAAACAATCTTGACTCCATGCCCAATGGTACATATACTCCAACCTTACAGACCACATTATAAACCTTCCCCTTATCTACAAATATAGACATCGTACCAAAGAAGATAGATTGTTGTTGTAGTGGTCACCTTGAGGTTTCTTTGATACAAACCAAATAAATTCTGAGTGATGACATTTTGGTGCAATCTCCAAGGAATGAAAGTTAAACCTTTCTTTGGAGAAATGAAAAATACTAGATCTAATTTCTGAAGGTGGATAGAGGTTAGGCACATGAAGGATGTATATCATTCACAAGATGACTCCACTGTCAGCAAGATCCAGAAATCAAAGTTTCACTGGTGACTCCACTATCTCAACATGGATTCACAATATGCAAGGTATGCTCCTATGAATAATGCTCATATTCCTGGCTTTCCAAATCACCTTCCCCATATAGAATGGTAGTCATACTTTCCAAAATTCAGAGATCAGGAAGGAGATGATGTTGCTCTACATTTAGTTAAGTTTCATATGCACATACTTAAACTAAGAGTTGAATTTCATGAAGAATTCAAAGATGATTATGGTTACTTTGGAAGGAGAAGCAAGATCATGGTACAAAATGTTAAGACGTGCTAGTCTTTATTCCCTTGAAGATTTCTATTCAGTATTTTGTAAAAATTATAAAGAAAGCTATCCTTCTTTACTGTTGGTTGAAAACTTCTGTGGAAATATTGAAAATATTTTTTTAACACATGGGAATTAATATTGACCATGATGAACTAATGGACGGAGAAATCAAGGAACTCCTATACGATTTATATAATAATCAAGAGGAAATAGGAGAGACTAGTTTCCATCGTACTCAAGAAAATATTCAGCAAACAGTAGAGCTCCCTTTGGCTGAAAATGAAACTTGTCATGATCCTAATGTAAATACTCATGTTCCCTCTCCTTAGATAGAGAAAGGTCTACAGCGAGTTTGCCATATTTTTCATGATCAAAATACAAGTTATGACAACCAATTAAAGGTTTCTTCATCTCAGTTTATTCACTGAAATCTTGTCTCACGAAGAAGTATATGAAAATCAGATCTCTGAAATTGTTTGCATGTAAATTCTAGGCAGTGAATTAGTTCAGGTTGATGAATTTTCACATTTGCAAGAGGATCAGGTGGTAGGAAATGTTTCCCTCCATTATTTTGAAAATTAAAATAATAGTCTTCAAAGAAAGCTACCAAAATTTAATGAGACCAAATAAGAATTGTTTGATGAACAAGAGGATAGTCTCAATCCACATAATATGGCTATTATATTTGAAGATGTTAAAAAATGTTTGGATATTTTTATCGATAAATCTGTTGTTTCCATTTTCTTTGAGGATGATCTTAACCATAACAAAATGGACTAAGGAGCAGTTATAAACAATAATTTTCCTTTTCCTTTGGATCATCAAGACAAGGTGATTTTTTATGTTTTCCAAGATCTTGTGGCAAGTCTGTTGCAATCTTGAGTGAAGGAATATCTTGTGTTTTACACATGATATGGATTCCGGTTTCATTATAAGTTTTCATCCTTTAAATTTTTCTATTTGGTTAAGGAAGGTGTGAGCAGAATTCAAGTGACTAACCATCTAATTTCATGGTTGCACTGGATATTCTATATCGCCTAATTGGAAAGATTCGCCTAGCTTCTTAGGGTAGGATGGATTGTACATAATTGTGTGTCAAATGTAAGTTGTGGAAGACATTATTTACACCAAATGTAAAGGAGGAAGAGCTCACGAAGAGTGTTGACAACACTCACACATGAGATGGTTGTGGACCAGTTAATAGATGTAGGCTCGTATAGAGTTTATTTTGCATGAAGAACCTGAGTCGTCGATCACCGAGAGTGGAAAAAAAAAATGGATGAATACTATTGCTATGCTTAAACATTGATAAAGAGATGGTGCTAAGTGTTGAATGATCTTGAAGTATCCACATGTTAAAGTTGTGCTTTGGAAACAATCACACTCATTATTTTTTTAAGCTTCCAAAGCACTAATCAAGGTATCAATCCAATGATCACAAGTCGACATGAAATCATTGATGAAGACTTCTCTAGTTTATATCTACACCCTAACGAGATCAACGATTAAAAATCATTCCACTATCATTCCACTGGGAAAAAGTGATATGAGGTTAAAATTAAATGAGAAGAGCGTAATTTTCCTGCTAGTATTTAGATCTAGACATGTGTTAGCGTTAGATTCATTTCGGTAGATAAGGAGGTAGGGATCCAACTCACTTATGATCCGTTGTGGAATAAACTACATTATTTAAAGGTTTCAAGTTTGTTATTAGAATTTATTATAGGGAAATGATCACAAACTGCATAACCCGATTTGTCCACATGGAGAACTATGGATTGGGAAGCTACTGGTAATAAATCTAGAGAAGCCAAAAGATCTAGTGGATTTTTTTCAACACCTTCTTGATATGAAGAATAATATGTCTTGGAGAAGTACTATATGCAATATGTGGCTAAGCATCTCCTGTCATAAGAAATTTTTTTAAATGATACTGAGAGGAGCGTATGTTGGATTTTCACCCTCCTCTAAGGATCTTGACCTAGGTTCAGTCCTTTCTTCTTAGCGCATCAAATCCCAAGATATTGGCACGATAGAGCAGATCTCAGTTGGTAGCACTTGCGATGCAGATGAAGTCTCACTCGATATATCTCTCTCAATGGGTAACTGCCAGAACCACATTTCCACAATTGGGTGGGGCATTTATAGTACCTCGATCCCTTACTAAGGAGCTCAAAAAAGCATGCAGGTGGATTATCTATGCTTACTTTGAACAATTATACTGTGACCCAACTTATCTTATGCAACTTATTATAACAATAACCTATATGCAACATACTTGTATTCAACTGATACAATGAGATTGATATACATCTATTCATTCATAAGCAAATCTGTAATCATCTATAAAATGCAACATTTAAACAAGTAACTCAAACATATTCAACATTCACACATATACACAAGATATATTGTGGAAACCCATCTGGACAAAAACCACAAAGGTGCTCTTCATCTGGCATGAGAAATATATGCACCTTTCGTCTGTGCACTAAGCTGCAGACTCTATTCTCGATCTTCTTCTCTATCTTTAAAGACTCTTTCTTCCTATCATGCTCTCTGATATTCTCTCCTCTTTCTTTCTACTCATATTTACTAATGATCCACGCACAACTTGGATCGATTCAACCTCTCCTCTACTTCTGTGCACTCATATGTATATTCTTCAACTCATATGCACTCAGCAACACTAACAAACAACAAAATACAGAACAACTAACAATCTAACAATATAGAGCTAAAAACAGAGAATCTAACCCTCATACAAATTGGGTTCCTTCTTTTATAGACTCTTTTACTGTTTCTTTCTCACCCGACATCCTATACTTAGCCAATAGGTTGTCTTTCCTATTCTAGTAACACCTAACGATAGGCACTAACATCCTTCCTTACAAAGATACCTGCATACATTTGGTTTCCACCAGATCTAGCCAAAATCATACCCACAATCATTATGGCATGCCACTTTTTAACAGTCACACCTTACTATTTTTTTCTATCCATTATGCCACTTGCATGCCTTTGCGTGCCTTCTGATACTGTTATTCCGTTGCATATTCCCTTGTTGCACTCCTTCATTCTGTCACAAATTCCTCTTTTGTTGTGCATATTCCTTCTTCTTCGATCATGTCATTGCTTCTGTCATATCTCCTTTCTCTTTTTCTTTCTTGTCGTTGCAGCTGTCACATCTCCTTTCTCTTCTTATTTATCCCTTCTCCATACTCAGGTATAATTATAAGTGAATTCTTCCTTCCTTTCCCTAGGCCCAATAGGCCCCCAACACTCACCTGTGGCTCATCCCAAGCCACTCAAATCTATTCCTCCATGTCCTTCCTTGTGCTGAATTTACTATGAAAATATTCCAATATTTTCACCACTTTCTCGGCTTCTAACCACACTTCTTCTTCTATTTTCTGCAATTGTCCCACAAGGTTAGAGCTGACATATTCCAGCATTATCTTCTCTAGTGATATCATTGCTTCATACACCTTCTAATGTACAGGTTGAATTATGCCTGTAACTCTTTTTGCTTCATCCTACATCTCTTCCACCTTTTCCACACAATGTTGATGTTGTGTGCGCAACACTGTTACTTAGTGTTGTAATTTCCTCATCTTTGTTTCCTTAGCCATTTTCTGCGGTAAGGGTAGCTCCTTCATGTCATTCATTATCTGAGTAATATTTACTTTAATGGAATTCATATCATTTGCAATTTTCTTTAATTGCTCATCATCCATTAGTGGTTCCCAAGTTTGAGAGACTTTGTCAACAACCTTGGCACATATCGTTTCTGCTTCTTCTATCTTCTTTGCAGCTTCAATTGCTGCTTCTCTTCTTTCCTCTATTAATTGCGGGGGTGTTCTTGGTTTTACTTGCTCTTCAAGCTATGTGGCATTATTCCTAAGGTCTTCGAATATTTCACCAAGTTGAGTGACATTTGTGTCTGGCGCCATTTCTTCTGTTATTCCGTCTTCTGCAAAGTTTTTACAAGCTATAGCTACTTCCTTGTCGATTCTCTGGTAGTTTTCTTTCCATGCCTTCATCTTCCGCTAAGTTTCCTGTACTACTAATTTATTTTTCTTGATATTTTTGTTTGCGGCCTTCACTTGCTTAACCAAGGAAGATTCTCACACTTTTATTTTTGTAGCTACAACACTCTGTATTGTGTATACTTTATTCATATCCATTAACAAGAAATCTATGGTTATCTATCTGATGTCCTTGCCAACATCTTTAAACTCTGGAGTTCCTAGATCAAGAAATCGTCTCGACACTTTAAAATTTATTGGTGGGACTGGAATTGGTATTGCAGTTGGTTCTACTTTTGAAGTCTCTAGTGGATCCTACGACTCAATGGTTGGGACTGAACAATTGAAAGCAATTTTAACATCTTCAACTACTTTACACAAAGATTTGAGCAGATAGTAACCATACCTAGAATCTCTTCTTGTCCCTCCTCTATGGTTTTGAAGCTTGTATGCGCAACTTCAACTATTTCCTCAGTCTTCATTTTCAAGTCTTCACTATCCAAGCTAATGATATTTGCATTCTTGTTAGGCTTCATCTTAGTCTTCTTCCTTCAAGACTCTACTTATTCTTTCTGAGGTTCTTCCTCTTCCTTTTCTATTTCTGTCTCTTTCAGGGTTAAATTGGAATGACTCTCTACTGAGACCGAGTCCTCCAGTGGATTTTCTTCCTCATTCCCCTCATCTCACAATGTGTTGAAATATTGTAACTTCAAAGGATATTCTAAATGTATTTTACTGATGTACTCCAAGGGAGATGCTATTATTCCTCCCTCTGGATGTTATTATTGTAATTTGTCATCATAGAGTTATGATTTAAAACCTCCATTGTAAGTCAGGTCAATAGTACCCCAATAAATATAATATAATATTGTTTTGAGTCTTCCTAGGTGAAGTTGAACCAAATAGTTTAGTGGGGCCGACTTGATTAGGGTAAATGTAAGTTGACTTAAAGTGTATAAATAGAGGAGCTGGGTTCCTCATTATAAATCAGACTCAATCACTTGAGTAATGCATAGGAGAGAGAGAGATAGATCAACAAGGAGGATAATACCTGTTTTGCGGTTTTATCTTATACATCTTATACAAAGGAATTTTTCATGGGTTTTCTTCCCCTTGAGGGTTTCCCAGGATAAATACCATGTCTATCTTGTGATTGTGTTTCTTTTAGTGATTATGCATATTATCATATGGAATCTTAACATGGTATCAGAGCTAGTCTGAATAGAACAACTTTCTCAAGCTGAAACTCTCTCTCCTCTCCCTTCGGAATAAATTAGGGTTTCCGCAAAGTTTGGAATTTGGAATATATTCTTCCATAGAAAGTTGCACCTCCCTAGAGCGCATCTATTGAGCCTAGGATTGAATTTTTTGGGTGGTTGAATCTTCGATAAAGCCAAACCCTAATTTGGACTTGAATGAGAAAACTGTAGAAAACCAAAACCAGAAATTCCGCAGAAGCTGCAACCTCGCAAGAAATATTTGAAGGGTGAAGATTTGGGATCTCCAAAAACCAAGTGGACCAACCAATGTGCCTCAGACAAGCACATCTCCTAGTAAGTTCATCTTTTCATTTTGAGAAATTTCAATTTTTAGTGACATCCTGGATAGGATGGCCCTAAGCACTAAGATTAAGGTCAAACTAGAAGGCATATAAAACTTCCTAGCATGGAATTCTAGGATTGGTCTCATTCTTAAAGTGAATGGCCTTGAGAAGTACATCAAGGATGAAGTTGCAGAACCAAAAGAAGATGAATTTAAGGAGAAGCATTAACAAGACCTAATCATGGAAATGAGGATCATTGTAGATTATATCAAAGATCACTTGATCCCTCAAGTGTCATATAAGAAGACAACAAAGAAAATGTATGATGCACTTTCCAGAATGTATGAGGGAAGGAACATCAATAGAAATATGAATTAGAGATCTCAACTGAAGGGCACCAAGATGAGTAAAGGAGAATCAATTCAAGATTACTTCATAAGGGTCTCCCAATTCAAGGAATAACTAAGTGTTATTGGAGACACCCTTGATGAGGATGAACTAATTATGAATTCTCTTCAGAAAGGAAGAAACAGTTGAAGATATGGACTCTCCTTGGAAAGGAAGAACAAGTTAAAGATATGAACCCTCCTTGGACAAATGGGGAGCAGGTTGATGATATGGATCCTCCCTAGAAATGGGGAGTGATGATAATACTGTCATTGATGACAGTGAAGCTCTAGTATGAAATAGGCCAAGTACGCCTAAAGATGCTGACAAGGTTTGACATTCACTTGTGGATGATAGTATCCTCCCTTGAGGATGGTATTGTAGGAAATATCACTCTATTCCTGAGAGTGGTCATTACTAGATAAGGATGGACTTGCACACATTACTCTCACATGGAGACTACCTACAGTATTTTGTAGATACTATAGAATAACACTCGCTTAGGAGTGGTCCTAACTTTGAAGTTGAGATTCTCTGTGAAGATTCCTTACATACGACATGGCCTACATTTAGGTGCAGTCGATATCTTTCTTACAAATGTTACAATCGCATGGAGAGTGTAACTACATCTAAATGTAGATGCCATAGAATAACACTCTCTTGGGAGTGGTCCTAGATTTAGTGCTAAGGATTCTATATGATGATTCCTCATGGACGTCGTAGTATAACACTTACATGATTCTAAGGATGTCTTATGATGAGGGTATGCATCTAAGTGCGGTCAAGATCTATAGCCACAGACAATACTCTTGTATGGAGAGTATGCCTACATGTACATGTAGATGCTGTAGTGTAAAACTCACTCGAAGTGGTCCTAGCTCTAACAGGATGTGTATGATATACGATGAGTCCTTATGGATGACAGGTCTTGCATTTACATGCAGACGAGATATACATTCAATTGTAGACTATTCAACTAGTCGATACAATGGACCCTCCTCATTAAGGGGGAGTAGGCTGATGGAGGATTGCATCATCCTTGGACCTATTTCCTAAAGTGATAGGGACTGATCATCTCATAAAGAAATCATGTGCAATGAAGGTAGTGTGGTGAAAAAAGATCGAAGTGCTGCTGCAAAGGATTGAGAAGATAAAAGCGCTACTTCAAAGGATTGAGAAGATCGAAGTGTTGCTACAAAGGATTGAGAAGATAGAAGTCTTGTTGCAAAGGATCAAGAATATCGAAGTGCTACTGCAAAGGATTGATAATATCGGAGTGCTGATGCAAAGGATCAAGAAGATCGAAGTGCTGCTACAAATGATCATGAATATCGAAGTGCTACTGCAAAGGATCAAGAAGATTGAAGTGTTTTTGTAAAGGACTGAGAAGATCAAAGTACTGCTGCAAAGGATCGAGAAGATCGAAGTGCTGCTACGAAGGATCGTAAGATCAAAGTGCTGCTACAAAAAGGATTAAGTGTCGTGTGCTACAGAAGATGAAGACATTGAAGAGTAACTATTCCAGTTATTGATGAATGTTGAAAACTTCCTATGATGTATCGATGTATTACCTTGATGCTGTGGAAGATTCTATCTCATTACTCCTATAGTTGTTGTTGATGTTGTTAGTAGAATACCCTTCTCGTTAAGCGGGAGTGTTGAAATATTGTAACTTAAAAGGACATTCTAAATGTATTTTATTGATGTACCCCAAGGGAGAACTTATTATTCCTCCATTGGGATGTTATTATTGTAATTGGAAATCATACATTCATGAGGTAAAGCCTCCATTATAATTCATATCAATAGTACCCCAATGAATATAATATAATACTGGTTTGAGTCTTCCCAGGTGAAGTCGTCCCATACAGTTTAGTGGGGCCGGCTTGATTAGGGTAAAATTCAATTGACTTAAAGTGTATAAATAGAGGAGATAGGTTCCTCATTAGAACACATACTCACTCACTTGAGTAGTGCATAAGAGATAGATAGATAGATATATCAACAAGGAGAAGAATACATGTTTTGGGTTTTATCTTATACATCTTATACAGAGGAATTTTTGATGGGTTTTCTTCCCCTTGAGGGTTTCGTAGGACAAATACTATGTCTATCTTGTGATTGTGTTTCTTTCGGTGATTATGCATATGCTACTGTTATGAATTTGGATTAAACACTAATGATATCTAGCTTAGCATAAGAAATATTAAGAAAATGGTGGGCTCTCCTTTTTTAGTTGTTCTTCCTCTTACAGCATTTGATATTCTTGCATCGAAACATGTTATTATTGAGGCCAGTCCTCAACAATTTATTCAATGTATTTCTCTGCCATTATGGATTTCATCGGTAAAATTTGACACTACTAGTCTTGGCATGATTGCATGTTGACATGGTGTGTGCTAATCTCAAATATAACAATTTGACGAAATTGTCGAACAATGTTGTCATCTAACCTACACATGTTCTTTTCCTCATTCCTTATAGCTTCACCATGCATAAATAATTCAACGTTATTTTATGTCTCATGTGTCCTTTTTCCTTGTCGAACCAAAGGTTCTGGTATCTGTCTCCTATGCAGTTCACCGAAATATCTACCCCTTGGTTGTTTGGTGGGTCGGACGATGCTATAAATGAAATTAAAATTAACATCTAGGAGTAGTGAAATGACCTACCCTTTTCCTGCACTTTAATGGAATATTTTAGTAGCTCATTTAGCATGAATTGACACCAATTAATATGAACTCCCTATGCATAGAGTTCATCAAGCGTAATTACTCCCACAGTGCATTGCTCTAGATGCATCTTGTGTAGTAACTTTGAGACCAACACCTTTGAAACAAAGCACACATTATACTTATTAATGGAGTCGATCAAAAATCCTCTTTTATTTCTTACTACATCATATTTTTCCTTCATCCATTCACCTATTGTCGCTTCTTGATCCTTTTTGAGAAGTGGTGCTAGGTCCATTCCTACGAATGGTAGGCATGTGATGATTGCAATAATTTTAATATCTACAGGTATAGGATTTCCCAGGCATAAGAGCCCACCATTAAAGAATACCAACAATTTCTTAACACAGGTATTTATTGGTATGTTGCGGCCAAAATGTGGCATATATAACAACAATAGTATTCTAGAGTGTTCCAATCCTCTATCCCATTCATTTGAAACAAATAATTTGAGCACCTCGGGTGTGTCCTATACAATATCCATGTAGTTTTTTCAGTCCAGGTCTCTGCGATTCTTCATATCATGATCAACAAAAGATTGTTTTCTCAAGTTCGGCATAATATCCATCAACACCTTCACTCCTTTGGGAATCAATGGTGCTATTAGTGGGGCCGCTTTTCTCTTTGGTATTTTAACTTGAAGTGGCCAACCAAGCCCATCTTTCATCGTCAAAAGAGATGACACTCCTCGTTTCTACTGATGTATCAACACGCATTTTCGTAATGGCTAACCGTCCACCGATTAAAAGTGGCCCACAACCTGTAAGTTTAACTTGGGTACACTTTACAATGAAATATATGTGGAATAAGGTAAAATCATAAATTCCATATTTTGTAACTTTGGTACACTTAAGAATGGAATAGAAATGAAATCAGAGTAAAATCATAAATTCCATAATTTAATGTTTAAATCAAGTAATATAAAGATGATTAGATGATTTGTTTAAAATTTTAAAAATTTTAAATCTTAAATATATGTTGAGATTGTATAATTATAATAAAATAATGATAATTAGAGCAATCTATTTTTATAATAAAAATAGATTTTAAATAATAAAATTTATGATATGGTCAAACATTAAATTAGATAACAATTCCACCAATAATAATGGTAAATTAGATTAACAATTCCACCAATAATAATGGTAAATTAGATTAACGATTCCACCAATAATAATGGTAAAAATATTTAGATAACTCCATTTTAAATTACAATCCCATGAGAGTAATGTTATAAAATTTCAATATAAAGGTGTATTAGAGTGCAAAGGAAATATACATTAGGATGTGAAGGACCAACCCCTGATCAAATAACAATTAAAAAGTTGATTTTAATATTCATTTTAATACCAAGACTCCAACCATTTGTCAAACATTAATATTGGAAAATTACAATGAAATACACATTATGTTGAATTAATTTTGGTATGTGTAATGCTTTTTGCACCAAATGTTAAAGAGATTTGAAGGCACTATCTTTGAATGCCACAGGGAAAGGAAAGTGTCCCACAATACTTTTTTTTACCATGGAAAATTGGTAATTTCAAGATCACATAATGTCTCCACAATCTCATTAATCAAGTGTAATGGAAACCTATAAAAAAAACATTATTTTAATTATTATTATTTTTAAATACAATACATATTTTACTTGTATCTTTACATTATTTTAATTATTATTATTTTCAAATACAATACATATTTTACTTGTATCTTTTTTGTTTAAATAGCATGTGGTCAGTATTAACTAAAACATCTTTTTTCTTTAAAGTATTTTTATATCAATATATTAAACATTCAATTCAAACATATAATTTTAAAAACCTCTAAAAACATTAACTATGCTTGAAGCACTAAATGTCTGGACTATAGTCAAAGGAGATGAAGCCAAGCCCACAAGTGCTACTCTTGCAAACTGGGAGAAACGAGAAATGAAGGCAAAATTATTGTTGCGGCTGTATGTCAAACACAACATAATCCCACACATCAGAGATTGAAAAACTTCCAAGGAGACATGGGACATCTTGAAAGGTTTGTATGAAACTACAAACTCCAATAGAATTCTGTTTCTAAAGACTAAGTTATTGTCCATAAAAGTGGCTGCAAATGAGAATATCACCATCTATGTTTCACGTATTAAGGATTTATGTGATCAGTTAAGTGCAATTGGTGATACTGTTTCAAAGACTGACATGGTAACTATTACATTAAAAGGTTTAATTAGAGATTATCATGTCTTTATTTCAATTCTAGGAGGTAGAGCAATGCCACCTACATTTAATGAGTTAATAGGGATTCTTCTACAAGAAGAAGAGAAGATGAAAGTGTTTGAGATGGACTCTCAATCTTCAGAAGTGGCATTAATGGCAAAAGGGAAACAGCCATACAGGGGCAAGACATGGGACAAAAACAGAACAGGCAAGTTTCAACCAAGAAACAGAGGTATGACTCACTTAAAATCTGATTCTCATGATAAGAAAAATGATGGTTGTTTTTACTGTGGGAAACCTGGTCATCATGCTAAAGACTGTTATAAAAGGAAAGATGATGAATCCAAACAGAAGTTTAGAAAACATAATGGAAATTATGTGACAACTGAAACATCCACCAATGAAAGTTTTCATAATTTAATTTTGTTTATTTCAGAAGCTGCATTGTCTGTAGAAACTGATGATGAAAATGCATGGTTCATAGATTCAGGTGCCTCAGCCCATATGTCTTGTGTGAAAGAGTGGTTTGATGAATATCATGAGAGTAAAGATGAAACACACATATATTTAGGAGATAATAGATCTCATAAGATTCAGGGATATGGGAAAATGTGTGTGAAATTACCTAATGGCCAAAACAGATAGATTCATGATGTGTTGTATGTTCCAGGCATCAAAAAGAATTTGATTTCTGTTTCCGCAATAATTGATAAAAATTTGAAAGTAGAATTTATGCAGTATCATTGTCTTATGAAGGATATTCAGAATCATTACAAAATCATAGCCACAGAGAAAAGAATTGGAACACTTTATAAGCTTGATGTCACAAAGTCCAATCATCATGCATTGACATCTACTACAATGACAACTGAAGAGCTATGGCATCGTAGGTATGGACATCTTAAACAAAATTACTTAGTGCTACTTCAAAAGAAATTAATGGTTGAAGGGCTTCCTGTTTTGAAACATCAGCATATAGAATGTGAAGCTTGTGCACTAGGTAAGCAGCATAGGGAAGAATTTCCAATGCATAAAGAGAAGAAACAGAGAGAGATAATTGAATTAATACATACTGATGTCTGTGGTCCCATGCAAACCTTATCACTTGGTGGTATGAGGTATTTTCTTATATTTGTTGATGATAAATCAAGGTTTACTTGGATTTATTTTATAACGAAAAAGAGTGATGTATTTGAATATTTTAAAGAATTCAAAAATATGGTGGAAAAGCAAATAGGTAAATGCATCAAGATACTCAGATCTGATCAAGGTGGAGAATACACCTCAGGAGCGTTTGGAAGCTACTGCAAGAGTAATGGGATCATTCAGCAATTCACAGTGCCTTCTACACCACAGCAAAATGGTGTAGCGGAAAGGAAGAATAGGGCATTAGTGGAATGTGCTTACAACATGTTAAAAGGTAAAAATATCTCTAATGGCTTTTGGGAAGAAGCCATTAACACTACTGTTTACTTAAAGAATAGAATTGCAACTAAGATTCTAGATTCAAAAACACCTTTTGAAGTTCTTTATGGTTATAAAACTGAAGTTGTTCATTTAAAAATATTTGGTTCAAAGGAATTTTCTCATACTCCCAAAGATGAGAGAAGAAAACTGGATGTAAAACTTGTAAAGTGTCCTTTTCTTGGTTATTATGATGATCATAAGGCATACAAACTGTTTGATATTAATTCACATAAGCTCATAGCAAGTAGAGATGTGATTTTTCATGAGACTACAGATGAAGAAGTAAGTAAGTATGATGTCTGGCATAGTCCTTATGACAATGATGTTCATGTGAAAATTGATATAGATGATGGACAGGAATAGGAAATGGAAGAGGTACAACAACAAGGTGAAAGCAGTGTAGATACTTCAAACACTCCTACACCTCAGAAAAGAAGAAGTGAAAGTGAAGATAGTGGTGGACGACTGAGGAAGTCTACAAGAACAATTCATATGCCCTCTAGGTATAAATACTATGCTTTGATGACACAAGTAATGAATGTTGTAGAACCTACTTATTATTAACAAGCCAAATCTCATAAGGACTGGAATACTGCAATGAATGAAGAATATGAATCAATAATGAAGAATGAGACTTGAGAATTAACAGAACTGCCTGAAAACAAACTTCCCATAGGATGCAAATGGTTGTATAAAATTAAATTTAATGCAGATGGAAGTGTTGACAAATATAAGGCCAGATTAGTTGCAAAAGGGTATTCACAAAAGGAAGGAGTTGATTATGAAGATACATTTGCACTTGTAGCTAAGTTAAATACAATTAGACTCATGATTGCATTAGCCACACAAGACAAATGGAAAGCTCATCAATTAGATGTTAAATTTGCATTTTTGAATGGTGATTTGAAAGAAGAAGTCTATTTGGTTCAGCTTGAAGGATTTATAAAGAAAGGACAAGAGGATCTTGTTTGTAAGCTTAAGAAGGCTTTATATGGTTTAAAACAAGCACCTAGATCTTGGTATATCAAAATTGATTCCTTCTTTGCTTAGAAAGGTTTTGAGAAAAGCAAAAATGACCCTAACTTGTATGTCAAAAAGGATGAAAATGGGAATGTTGCATTGGTATCCTTATATGTATATTTTTTGATTATCACAGGCAGTGCTTCTCATTTGATTGAAGATATTAAAATTTAGTTAGCTCAGTCATTTGAAATGAAGGATCTTGGTGACATACATTACTGTTTGGGTTTGGAAATATGGAGAGAAGGCAGCAAAGCAATGGTCACTCAAAGTAAGTACACAAGGGATATTCTGGAAAGATTCAATATGAGAGAAAGTAAGGCAGTGTCAACACCTTTAGATCAAAATGCTAAGTTATCCAGTCTTGATGAAACTAGAGCAGCAAATGGTATTTTGTATCACCAGTTGGTGGGAAGTTTAAACTATCTTACCACTACCAGACTAGACATAGCATACTCTGTCAGCATCCTTAGTCAGTTCATGGCTAAACCACTGGATAGCTGCTAAGAGAGTCCTTTGATATCTAAAAGGAACTGTTAATTTTGGTATAATGTATATTGGTAATTGTGATGTTGAGTTGACAGGTTACTCTGATTTAGATTGGGCTGGAAATCTTGATGACAGGAAATCAACTTCAGGATATGCATTCAACATAGGTACAGGGGTCGTATCATGGAGTAGTAAGAAACAACCAACTATTTCTTTATCATCATTAGAAGCTGAATACAAAGCTTTATGTAATGCTACTTGTGAAGCTGTTTGGATAAGGAGAATTCTTGAAGACGTTGGCCACAAGCAAATGAAGCCAACTGTTCTCAAATGTGACAATCAAATCTCTATTAAATTGGCATACAATCCAATTTATCATGCTAGAACCAAGCATATTGAAATTCAACATCATTTTGTAAGAGAAAAGATACAAGAGAAGGAAATTGTCTTGACCTACTATAATACCATTGAAATTGTGGCTGACATATTTACCAAGCCTCTTGGAAAGATGAGTTTTGAAGTATGTAGGAAACAGTTAGGTGTGGTAGAGAATCCATTTCTCCATTAAGGGGGGCGTTGGAATAATGTCGAGAATCCATTTCTCCACTAAGGGGAAGTGTTAGATAAAAATGTAGAAATTCTTAAAATAGATTTTGTTCTATTAATTAGGATATGTGTAGGATGAGATCTGTTAAGATCCACTTTTCTAGCATTCTGTTAACAGCTCTTGTGAACTTATATAATGTAACCACATTTCAGAATAATCGATCAAGTTGAGTTCTATTTTACATTTTTGTTGTTTGTTATTTGTTTATGCTTATGTATCAACACGCATTTTCGTAATGGCCGACCGTCCACTGGTTAAAAGTGGCCCACAACCTATAACTTTAATTTGGGTACACTTTACAATGAAATATATGTGGAATGGGGTAAAATCATAAATTCCATATTTTGTAACATGGGTACACTTTAGAATGGAATAGAAATGCAATGAGTAAAATCATAAATTCCATAATTTAATCTTTAAATCAAGAAATATAAAGATGATGAGATGATTTGGATTTTTTTTTAATATTTTTTTAAATTTTAAAAAATTTAAATCTTAAATATATGTTGAGATTGTATAATTATAATAAAATAATTATAATTAGAGAAATCTATTTTTATAATAAAAAATAGATTTTAAATAATAAAATTTATGAGATGATCAAACATTAAATTAGATAACAATTCCACCAATAATAATGGTAAATTAGATTAACAATTCCACCAATAATAATGGTAAAATTCTTTAGATAACTCCATTTTAAATTACAATCCCACAAGAGTAATGTTATAAAATTTCAATATAAAGGTGTATTAGAGTGCAAAGGAAATATACATTAGGATGTGAAGGATCAACCCTTGATCAAATAACAATTAAAAAGTTGATTTTAATATTCATTTTAATACCAAGACGAATTTGTCAAACATTAATATTGGAAAATTACAATGAAATACACATTATGTTGAAGTAATTTTGGTATGTGTATTGCTTTTTGCACCAAATGTTAAAGAGACTTGAAGGCACTATCTTTGAACGCCACAAGGAAAGGAAAGTGTCCTACAATACTTTTTTTTACCATGGAAAGTTGGTAATTTCAAGATCACATAATGTCTCCACAATCTCATTAATCAAGTGTAATAGAAACCTATCAAAAACAACATTATTTTAATTATTATTATTTTTAAATACAATACATATTTTACTTGTATCTTTACATTATTTTAATTATTCTTATTTTTAAATAA
>LPNX011129997.1:35933-74901 GCA_001517045.1 Pseudotsuga menziesii | reverse complement strand
TCACTAGATA
This sequence comes from Pseudotsuga menziesii, assembly GCA_001517045.1. Classification (NCBI taxonomy): domain Eukaryota; kingdom Viridiplantae; phylum Streptophyta; class Pinopsida; order Pinales; family Pinaceae; genus Pseudotsuga; species Pseudotsuga menziesii. The sequence continues at coordinate 74,891 of LPNX011129997.1, read as the reverse complement.
TTTATCTTCTTTATTATATCAATTAATATTTAAAAATATTCACTATATAAAAGTTATAACTAAGCTTAAAAACAAAACACCACTCGATATTTATCTTGTTTATTGTTTCTTGCCATTTTAAAATGATTCATTTCACTTTTGTATTGCTCTTTAAACAAACAAAACAACTCCTTTACCTTTGTATTTACTTTTAAAATATTTAAGTTTCCCACACTCCAAAATATGAATCAAATCCTAATGGGTACGTATTAAATTTTGTTTTTCTTTCAAATATCATTAATTAATTATTTTTCTTTGTTTATAAATTTTAAAATGTTTCAAATTATATCTATATTATTAATTTAATTAGGAATGGTAAGTAAAGGGATCATTCAAACAGTATACTTGGATTAGGGGAATAACTTTCAAAAAGGAAAGAATGGATGTAGTATATAAAGATCTTTTTATGTTGAAAGGCAAAAGCATCATTCCATCATTATTAGAGCATTCTCACATAGTCAAATGTTTTGCAAGCATAGAGTTTTATCAAGTGCAATGATAGCAAAACAAAGGTAGTTATTCAAGCCAATAATTGTATTTATGGGAATGAAGGCACCTTAAAACAAGGATATGGAGACATAATCTACAAGTCAATCCCATCAACATCCCCATTCGAAATTTGAGGCATCGCACTACTTACAAGTGAAAGTGCATGCTAGCCAAAAACATAGGGGAAATACATTTCACACATTCAATACCAATCAATGTACCATCTTTCGATATCATAAAGGCTTGAGATATGATCCATTTGTACGCATGTGAGTTGTCACTCTACAGGTTGGAAGTGAGCCTATGGCTTTAGTTAGGAGCTAAGTCTTCTTGTTATTTAGTTCGAAGGACAAGCCTAATTGATTATCCAAGGATCCTACATATCTCCCTAATTACTAGATCCTATAATATAAAAACACTAGTAGTTACCATTGCATTCATAGTTGTCATGTAACCTACACCTTTCTCTAGGTTAAAAGAGGGATCAATAGATGTGAGATTGAACTAGAAGAACTAAAGAAGTTGTAAGGATTAGGTCTATGAAATGCTAGCATTGGCTAGATGATTGGTATAAGAATTGGACGATAAAGCATCAAGAGAAGAACAAAGCCATGACGTAATCAAGGTATTTATTCATTCACACCCACAAAGACATTTCGAACTAGGGGTCAAACCTCTACAACCTCTTGGCACTAGGGTCGACAAGCTCTTGACACATTTCGATATTCCTATTGAGGAAGCCTCTCCTCCACCCTTATCTTGCATGCTCATTGGGCTCACCCTTGTGGCCTTTGACGAAGTCAAGGAATGCACTAAAGAAGCAACCTACCTTCAAAGTAAGGAAGTCAAGGTCAAGGGAGAAAGCACAACAATAAATAGAAACAATTAAAAAACAAACAAACAAACAAAAAAACTATAGTAAAAACTGCCCCAAAGGTCATGCTATTATAATTTCTTAATGGTAATTACTTATGTTTTGTAACTTCTAGTTCTTATATAGTAGTTTGTTAAGCTATATACTTCCATATAGGAAATAACAACTTTAGAATATATTGGACATGAATAGTAAGAAGGAAAGAATACTTTTAGTGGAATGTATATATCCAAAACTCTTGCAATTTTGTATTAAATAGTTGTTAAATATAATTATAACTAATTTTATAATACTAATTTAATTGTTTATTTTGAAATAAATAAATCAAAAAGGAAATCACTAAATCAATATTAACACATGTGAGGCAATGCACCAAATATCTATAGCTATACCTTTCAAAATTATTTTGATAAATAATAATTCACGTTAAATTTTATAAACTATATTATTTTATGCAATAAGTTATATTATTATTACATATTAATTTCTCAAAAAAATGCCACAATATTATGAAGATTCAACATATATATACAAAATCTCATTATTTCACCCATATCATGTTGTGTTCTCAAATTCTATACTATAATACAACTTTAAAAGAATTGTATGCTTCATATTTTTAATTGAACAAGCTTAATTTATATATTATTTAGATTTTTATTTTCAAAAAAAATAAAAATAATGCAATTGGCATTGGTGCACCCAACCAACGAAGTTTCACATGTGTGTATCATGTGAATTGTAAACTATACACAATATTTAAATGTGCATGCAAACTAAAGGAATTGGCATGCATAGTGCTTATGGACACATAAAATCTCATTATTTCACCTATATTGTTGTGTTATCAAAGTTCTATACATTAATACAACTTAAAAAAGTTATGCTTCAGATCTCTAATTGGAAAAAAGTTAATTAATCCTTTAGTTAGATAATTGTATTTTCAAAAATCTTAATAATAATGTAACTTGCTTTAGTGTAGCCATCCAAGGGTGCTGTAGATGTGTGTGTCATGTGAGTTGTAAACTACACACGATGTTGAAAGGTGCATACAAACTAATGGACTTGGCATGTATAATTATTTTTCACCAAATTTTGTATACGTTTCAAGGAATCTCCTTGAAGGCCACACGGGAACTAGCCAACAACCTCAATTATGAACTATGGCCCAATCAACAGCGATGACAAACACCCACCAAGAACATTGTGCCATGGAATTTATAAGGGGTTTTGCTTGTTGAGTACATAAGAGAAATTAGGGACCAAGTGTGCCTTGGTCAGAGGAGGAAATGCATGATGAGCACTTCTTAACACACTTGAGGCAATAAGTCATGATTTTGGCATGAACACATTTTCTCTCAATGAGGGGGTAATACACATTCTAATGTTAACTCAACTACAAATGGTATACAAATTAACAATAATTCTAGTAAATAGAAAAAATGTGCATTGCAAAAGAGCCTTTAGTTGTAACTTTAACTAGTGTACAACTATAAAATGTATGTGGTGTAATACCACCATTTTGACCCTTAGAATGTATTGGATTGATATGTAAATATTGTACATATGTGATGTATGATTCCTAGTGTGGAGCTCAAGGCCAAGGCCCCACTAGTGAAGGTCTAGATTATAAAGAAAAGTATTTTATATTTTGTGGACATGTTCTAGTCATCGATGGAAAAATGTAAAAATAATGTAAATATTCATAATGCAAATAGAAGTCTAAGAGCTGGCTATGGAAGCAACTAAAATGAGGGGTTATGTTTATCCACTAGGGAGACAAGAGGGGTTGTGTGGGATTAAATTTAATTCCAAGTGTCATCTTGAGAACCCATGTGCCATAAATGGTAAGCAAACAGCCAAGTGGACTTCATTGTTGATCTTTAATTATGTTGTAAGAAGACTATTGGGAAATCAACTCATAAATTTAATGGAGCATGGGATGAACCCAAAAATTAGTATGGTTGACTATGGGCTCAATTTTATACACCCAGAAGTCAATTTCATTCATGGGAATCTATTTTCCCTCCACTCCCATTCCATGGTTTGGTAGGGGAACACATAATTGTTTAGGAAGATATGCATTCCCAACAGTGAAAAAGAACAAAATGTGTAGCCATACAAAATCCATGTTTTAAAGTGTCCAAAGTGCTCAAAATTTCATGTGGGTTGTGAAATTCAGTGGGGGATCCCTACACATCAACATTGGGGAGAATTTGAGGGTTCCAAAAGTCCAAAAATACGTAGATTCATAGTTTGTGAGCCTAGGAAATTGAATTTTGTGGGAAAATTCATAATCAATAGATCAGAGAATGAATAGGAAGTGAAGGGAGATAAGGAACTTGGGAATTCTTGATAAACCCAATGTAATGGCAGATATTTTTGTGGTATAGCAGCTTGGTCGTTTCTATGCTCATCCTAAATATCACTGGAGGGAATGGACAGCCAAGGGACTGTATAACAGAGAAGGGGGCCTTCCTTGTGTTGGGTATGGTAGGTATTGTGAGTGCCAAGGCTGGATAAGATCAATTGAGATGCCTGAAGCTCAGTGGGAGCTCATTGACTTAGCATTGTACTCTTATGTCTTTGATCATGCTTGGTAAACCCATTTGGTATGTTGGCTTAGCCAGATAATCGACTAGGTGTGCTTGTGAGTGAGCCTGAGTAAGTCCTCCTTAGTGGATACACATCCCAACTCAGGGGTGGCATCTTGGTAGAGAGATAAAGTATTGTATAGAGTGCCTGCGGTTGGGTGTAGCATTGCTCTTCCATAGTTGGTTACTTGGGAAACTTCAATGGAAAGATACATGTTTACGTGTAAATTTTGTTGATTGTATGTCGTGTCCCCTCAAATTGACCATTAAAAAGTGTTGACCATGATAGGTTCCTAGGGGCTCAAAATTGATATTAATTATTTCTCATAGGATAAATTTTGCTAATAATTGTTTTAAGGCATGTATTTAATTTTATCCTAGCAATTTTATTTATTATGCACAATAATGATGTGGAATTAAGGCTACCATGTGAGGAGGGCACAATGGGGAAAGCTAGTCAACTTGCCTTGGTAAAAATAAGAAAGTCCATGACAAAAGAAAAGAGGAGAATAAATGGAATTTGCCTAAAAGAAGTAAAAAATAGACAGAGGGAAAAGCAGGAATTTTTTTGAAGGAAACAAAAAGTTTCCTTATGACCGAGGAAAAGCAAAAAGTTGTCATAACTCAAATGAGGCATATTTTGACTAAGGGAGGGCGTAGTTTATAATTGTGAAGGATGATTTGGACTTGGAAATAATTCCACATGGTCCTACTTTCCTAATTTCCTAAAGGAGTCACTTTTGTGGCTAGGGTTAGGTCACCCATGGGGTTGACTTGCTCTCACAGGTCACCATTGGCCTCAACTTACTAAGCAGGTCATCCAGAATTCTATAAAAGGTGAATTCGAGCCCATTGATTCAGTTTGGATTATTTGATATTGTGGTTATGCTATGTGAGCATACTCTCTAAGTATTGTGCCTTAGACCATTGGGTGATGATCCCCAAATCCCTCCTCCCTTCTCTTCCATCTCCCTGTCTCTTCTATTGCAGGTATGGAGCACTAAATTGCAGCCATTGAAGTATTATCAGAGTTATTTTAAGCCTCCATAATGTTCAATTCAAGATCCATTGAAGCCTATGCTTCAACTATGCTCACAGCCGCTTTTGCTAGTTATGTTCTAGGCCTCCTGCCCCTTTATTTTGGAGTCTCCCTATAACGGTCAATTTATTATATGATTTATGATATGTAGCAGATTATTACTCTATAATTTATATATATCATGTCGAAACATATCTGTCCATAAAGAATTTTGTCTTCATTTTCCTCAAAAAAGCTTATTTTATCAATATATGGGGGAAAAATGATGAATCTGAGTGCTATGAGAAATATGCAAGGTTGGGGGACTGTATGAAGAGATTTTATATGTTCAATGAAATGTTATTTATCTCTTTCATAATTCATATGTATCTCAGAAATTAATTTTACATGAATTAACTGCTTAAATTTACACCCTAGCTAGATTGCTAGCTTTCAATGACTACTCTTGCCAAATTTGATGTAAAATGAGTTCTGGTAACTCACATTGAGCCCCGTTAGTTCCTGTGGGTCACTGATAGACCCAAATTCCCTTAAATACCTCCAAAACCATTTTTAATTGATATCATACCACTTTTTTGGATCCTCCTCTCCGCAGGGTTTCTCTTGACCAAAATTGCCAGAAATCCCCAAATTCACCCAAAACACCTCAAAATTTCCAGAACCTTAGAAAAATGTTTAAATATATTTTATATATTAAATTAAGGCTGTAAAAAACCTCAGCAAGTTTCCCTAATCCTCTGGTTGAAACAGGTAGAACTACTCTCCTTAGTTGCACGGTTTGGCTGCCCAGAAGCGTGGTAGTAGGTTTCTGCGGCATGGATTCTGAAAACTAAATGAAACCAGATATAAATTTGTTAGGGGAGAGGAAATTCAATGTCTTAAATCTATTTTTTTTCTTCCCACTGATCACTCTTGTCCTCTGCAAAATCTCCCAGAAGAAACCCTTATTTTTTCCAATCCGAGAAGGGTCTGTGTGAACCCCTTAAATTTCAGAATTATTTAAGAAAAATTACAGAATTAATGTGTTCAAGTATGTACACCAGAATTAGGACATTAGAGTGGTATCAGAGCTCTTTCCTTGGATCATCTCATGGAAGTAAATCTCTCATTGAAGAAATTTGCAGCCATGTCATACAATGGGGATGACTATGATGAGCAGTATGAAGAATACTGCAGAAGATATGAAGAAGAAGAAATCATCTATATTGATGGAGGCCTACCAAAAAATGAATATGATTAAAACTATTGGAAATTAGAAGGGGAATATATCAGATCGTATTCTCCAATGGTTAAGAAAAACTTGACAGAGATTATTGAAGCATGTAAGAACATGTCTCACTGATATGAGGACTATCTAGATTTGGGTAGGAATATTTGTGCAAATCTTTCTTTTGGAGATTATATTTATTTCAATTATGGATTCTATACTAAGCATGATTATGAGCATTCTTTCAAGAGTATCAAGCTATCCAAAGAGGAACCAAGTTGTTCCAACTCTCTGAGAAAAGAAGAAGAAGACATAACCAAAGGTAAAGATTCCTCCAAGCCATCGGCATGTTCAAGATTTAAGAGTTTGTTTGGTTTTTATTCAAATAGATATTCTAAATATTGTGACATGATTACCAATAAATATTACGTATATTTAAGTTCCTTGAATAATAAGAGAAACAAAGTGGAGACCAAGATCTAAGAGGTGAAGTACAAATCAACACAAGGTGGTTGCATAAGAGAAGAGGTTGAAAAGGAATGCAATTCAAGTTTCTTGGTGGGTGATATCCGGATCACTGCTAAAGGTTCTGGATCATGTATGGGTGGTGAGAAATATTTTGAATCATATCCAAAAGAGGTACACAAATCAGATTTACAGTCACCTTCTGAGCCACATAATGAAGATGAAAACAAGGCCACATCGCTTGGGTGTGAGGCATAAATTTTCATGGAAGAGCAGGGCACCATAGTATCTGTACAGGAATATGGTAATGTTAAGAACATGGATAATAAAAGTTCTGATTTTTGTAGAATCCCTGTACACCTGCAACCATATGATCAATGTAAAGATAAAAAGTCTTCCTTTGCATTTGAGGACTGCAAAAGGAAGGCCAATTGTGAGGGAGATAAATTCAGTCCTATTTTCCCTGTTGGTGATCACACAATCAGTGCAAAGAAGGGTGATATCGTCAATGATGATAATATGGTGAATGAATATTTTGGATCAGATCCAAAAGAAGAGGAAATATCAGGTCTAAATTCATTATTTGAATTTCCCAATGAAGTGGAAGACAAGCCCCCAGCAGCTAGGTGTGAACTAGGAAATCTGAAGGAGAAAAATCTGGTGCAAATGGATGTAAAAAGTTATGAATTTTGGACTCTCTTGCAGCATGATGAAGTTGCATCCACATCAGAGGAGAGGTTGAACTCATTGAGAATCCCAATCCCACTATCACCATTGTGGAGATCTATGAGCCATCTAGTCTTGCAGGTGGGAAAGCAAAAAGAAAGATTCATAAAGAGAAGTACAAGTCACAGCAAGAAAATTGCAGGAAAGAAGAAGGGGGTGATTTTCCTCAAGAGCCCCACTCATTTCCTTGGCCTTTGAAAATTGATGAAAAGAATATTCAAAAGGCTTTACACCTTCTCCAATACATACATTCTTTAGTGGCACACCAATGTTGGATAGCTGTTGTATTGGAAGATCAATCTTCTCTTGAATCCAAGGAGGAGATGCAGAAGGCATTGTCTACAATACAAGGAGAATTCTTAAAATTTATTTCTGATAGAGATGATTTGATTGAGGTTGCTGATGTGTTGCATGGAGGATCCTTGAAGGATGGAGAATAAATTTGCAAGCTCACACAAGATTTATTGACCACCCAAGATTCCTTGAAAAACACTCAATGTGCACTCCAAGAATCCAAGATGGAGATAGAAAAACTTCATGAGAAGTTGAAAAGGTATTACCTACCCTCCTACACACCATTCAGCCATATTCACATGGATGATTGCATTCTTGAACAGAGGGAGGAATCTCATGAGATGGTGGATCATGAGATGCACTTAGATTTGCAGGTGCTTGTAAAAAGCTATGAGGAAGAGAATATTAGCCAAGCACTCATTGAGGTTGAGAGGAAGGATGAAGTGTTATTCTCTACCATAAAGATGGCTGATCAAATTACTTATGTATCAGCAAATAAAATTCCTTTTTTATCCATTGATTGGGTGGATAGAGACACCTTTAAAGTGAAGAAGGTGGGAGATGAAGAATTTAATTTCTGCAATAAAGTTTTTGTTGTGACCGGCATTGCCTTGGCATGTGGGCAGCCATAAGTATTTAATTTTAAGCAATTGGATACATTCCATACACATGCACATGAGGTGCATTCTGATTTTTTTGTGCTTGAGGACTATATAGACAAGTTTGATGAGAACCAAGGACTTGTCTTTTATAGAAAAAATTGGAATTGTTTCCTGAAAGGAATCTCTTCCCCATGGGAGATTCATATGAGGATGAAGATGGGGAAGCCATAAGTTGGGTGGATAAGTATTGCAGAGATACGATTCATAGTTCTACCCACACTTCTATTTTAGCCTCATCAAGAGAGAATGAAATTTGGGAGAAGAAATTTTCCTTGGTGGTGCAACAGGAAGAGCTAGAGGCTTTCCTAGCTGTTCGTGATGACTTGTGGAATGCACCATCACCCTCACATCAGCCACATAGGAAAATATTGCTGTCACTTGCTGCCATTCAAACACATGTGGATTGGGTGGAAGATTACATGTCACACATGGAGTCTTCTTGTAGAAAAATTTCCGCTCATGAGCAGTGGAAGGTAGCTGAGCAATCAAACTGCCAAGAGGAATTGATGAGAAAAACATCTTGTATCAAGTGGTCTTGGTGGAGGAAATACACACAGTTGGATGGATTCTTGTACCCTATGACCAGTGGTAGAGAGTTGATCCATTGGAAGTGTTCACATGGAACTTTTGGTTGGAGTGTCAGTACCCTCTTAGATTGGATGATGGGACACTTATCTATTTTTCCTGCTTGCATTTGTGGAGATAATTGTGATGCATCATCTTATTGTGAGCAGTTTGGGCATCCTTGTTGCTTGAATGATGCCTATACTCATTAGGGTTGGACATGGGACTCACACCTATGTATTTTTAGCAACATAATTGTGATATTCAATGCTGATGTGCATTAAGCACATGAGGAGCTTTATGTTGGGTGAGGAAGTCTGACAGATTTCCAACTTTGCATTGAGAATTTCCAGTTTTCAGTGCAGTGGTATGATTTCCACAGCATGAATGTCATTTCCTGTGATGATAAATTTGTATGGTGGATTCTAATGTTTGGATATTTATAGTTGAGGAAATGGGATCCAGGAATAAATTCACCTGATAAGTTGTGTGGGAAGGCATTCTCACTAAAGGGGGTGCAATGCAAGCAATGGGAACCTAGCATTACTTGTTTTGAAGTAAATTTATAGGATGGATTGATGGAGAAAGTCAATTTTTTTTGTAAAATGGATCCATGCTCCATTTCTCCTACACGATGAACACATTTGCAGCACTTTGGAGTGCTTTTGCTTGAGGACAAGCAGATTTGGGAGGGGAGGACTGTCATGTCCCCTCAAATTGACCATTAAAAAGTGTTGACCATGATAAGTTACTAAAGGCTCAAAATTGATATTAATTAGTCCTCATAGGATAAATTTTGCTAATAATTGTTTTAAGGCATGTATTTAATTTTATCTCAACAATTTTATTTATTATGCACAATAATGATGTGGAATTAAGGCTGCCATGTCAGGAGGGAACAACGGGGAAAGATAGTCAACTTGCCTTGGTAAAAATAAGAAAGTCCATGACAAAAGAAAACAGGAAAATAAATGGAAGTTTCCTAAAATAATTAAAAAGCAGACAAAGGGAAAAGAAGGAAAGAAAAAGTTTCCTTATGACTGAGGAAAAGCAAAAAGCTGTCATAACTCAAAAGAGGCATCTTCTGAGTAAGGGAGGGCGTAGTTTCTAATTGTGAAGGATGATTTGGACTTGGAAACAATTACACATGGTCCTACTTTCCTAATTACCTAAAGGGGGCTCTTTTGTGGCTAGGGTTAGGTCACCCATGGGGTTGACTTGCTCTCACAGGTCACCATTGGCCTCAACTTACTAAGCATGTCATCTAGAATTCTATAAAAGGTGAATTCGATCCCATTGATTCAGTTTAGATGATTTGATATTGTGGTTATGCTATGTGAGCATACTCTCTAAGTGTTGTGCCTCATACCATTGGGTGATGATCCCCAAACCCGTCCTCCCTTCTCTTCCATCTCCCTTTCTCTTCTATTGTAGGTATAGAGCACTACATTGCAGCCATTGAAGTATGATAAGATTTATTTTCATCCTCCATCACATTCAGGTCGACATCAAGTGAATCCTATTCTTCACTTATCTCATAGCCACTTTTGTCGGTCATGTTTTGGGCCACCTGCCCCTTTATTTTGGAGTCTCCCTGTAATGGTCGGTTTAGTATAAAATTTATGATCTGTATAAGCTTATTAATTTGTAATTTATATATATAAGGTTGAAACATATCTTTCCATAAAGAATTATGTCTTCATTTTCCTCAAAAAAGATTATTTTATCAATGTGTGGGGGAAAATTGATGAATCTGAGTGCTATGAGAAATATGCAAGGTTGGGGGACTGTATGAAGAGATTTTATATGTTCAGTGGAATTTTATTTATCTCTGTCATAATTTATATGTATCTTAGAAATTAATTTTACACGAATTAACTCCTTAAATTTAGACCCTAGCTAGATTGCTAGCTTTCAATGACTACTCTTGCCAAATTTGATGTAAAATGAGTTCTACTAACTCAAAATGAGCCCCGTTAGTGCCTGTGGGTCACTGATAGACCCAAATTCCCTTAAATACCTCCAAAACCATTTTTCATTTCGATCATACCACTTTTTTGGATCCTCCTCTGTGCAGGGTTTCTCTTGACCAAAATTGCCAGAAATCCCCAAATTCACCCAAAACACCTCAAACTTTCTAGAAACTTAGAAAAATGTTTAAATACATTTTATATATTAAATTAATGTTGTAAAAAACCTCTGCAAGTTTCTCTAATCCTCTGGTTGAAACAGGCATAACTACTCTCCTTAGTTGCACAGTTTGGCTGCCCAGAAGCGTGGTAGTAGGTTTCTGTGGTGCGGATTCTGAAACCTAAGTGGAAATAGATATAAATGTGTTAGGGGAGATGAAATTAAATGTCTAACATCTCTTTGTTTTCTTCCCACTGATCGCTCTTGTCCTCTGCAAAATATCCCTGAAGAAACCCTTGTTTTTGACAATCCGAGAAGAAAAATTATAGAATTGAAGTGCTCAGGTCTGTACACCAGACTTAGGACATTACATTGTACAAAATCAAGAGTCATTTTCCAGACTTGTGAGTAATATCAAGTTGGACTTGTGAGTCATACCAAGCCGGACTTGTGAGTCATACCAAGTCCTAAGTATCCTCATATGATTGAGGTGGCGATATTGTATTGTAGAGCTTGTGAGTAATATCAAGCTGAGTCTTATGAGTAATATCAAGACTAGACTTGTGAGTAATATCAATTCAAGTATTCTCATACAATATACCCTATGAGATGGATCTCCAGTTATGGAGATGATCTTGTGAGTAATATAAAGATTGTAGACTTCTGAGTAATATCAAGTCCTACCAATATCCTCATTTATTGAGGTTGAAAACTTTAGTTGGTAAAGTGGAAATACTATGTTATATATTGCTAGTCATGGTCATTGAGTGTTATAAGTCTCCTTTAGGGCCTAACTATCCCTAGAGTGAATTACTTTAACATATGACTATATGGCCTAGGGTAGTGTATATGATCGTCTGTGTCTGTGGAATATATTTTCTGAGTATGATATGATAATATGGACAAATAATACACATATGAACCATGCATTAATTATTTAATGATAATTAGATAAAATTAGATAAAGCATAAAAAAAGAGAATTCAAATTGCCCATGCAAATTTCTGAGTGAACTCAAGTTATAAAGCTTTAGTACAATATGAATGCCTAAATCAATGCATTAATCAAAGCACCAATTGAACTATTAATGAATGTAATCAGTTAAGTAAATAAGATATTAATATTCATCAATCAAAATGTAGTAGTTAACTAACGAGATCCATGCAAAATTTAATAATATAAATTGTGCATGAATGCCACTAAGAGTGAAGCACTGATGACACTTAAGTTATCTTGTTAACTAAGTGATCAGTATGTTAAGAACCTGTGTCAACCCTCCTCTATATTTCGTTAGTATATTTTGTTGGATGCATATGCTTTGTAATTCATCTAGTTAGTATGTTGTATTATCCCAAATTTATGGGAGTATGGTTGTTTATATTAGACTTAGTATATAAGTGAGTGTTGAGGCGAATGAAGGTATCCAAGAGTTATTTGTATTGAGCTTGCTCAAAGGAGATTACCCCCTGGAAGTGTCCTGTGATCAATAAAATATCTCTCATGCTCTGTTATTTCTATTATATCATGCATTCTCATTGTTATTGTAGTAGGTTCCTCACATCTAGTATCAGAGCACTTTCCTTGGCACAAGTGGGAATTTTTTCTCTCTCTCTCTCTCTTATTTTTGGCCAAAAAAAAAGAGGGCCAAAATGGGCGGCAACTTTCAAATCAATTTCTGAAACTTCTTGTGCAGATTCAGAAGAAACAAGTTGCATATCTAAATTAATCTCGAAAAAATACATATTTAAAAAAAAATCATCTCATTTGGAGTTCCAAAAGTGGAGATATCGCTGATTTAAAATCAGTTATTTTTCAGGATTTCGATGATGTCCACGGAAATTGCACATCAAAAACCATTTGACTGGGTGCCCAGATTTCTATTTCAGTCACATAGATTGATCCAGAGTGGCTATTCCAGTTCCAAAACCAGGTTATAATGGAGAATCTCAACATTATTGATTGGGTTATACTCATTTTAAAATTTTCGTCTCAAAACCCTAACTCTATTTATGGGTTTTTTGGGCGTTGGGTGGAATTTGTGCTAATATTTTTTTTTTGGACGCTATGTTTATTGCAATAGTTTTTCTTCTTTGTATCATTATTATTCATTAAAATCAGGGAATAAACCCTATCCTCTTAACTGTGGGAAGTACTTGGACATAGCCCTCAAACTCATTATGAGGAGTACCACGGGAACCCCGAAGTAGCTGGCCATTGAGAGGATATGCCAAGAAAAAATGGAAAGGACCCCTACCTGATTGACTAGTTCCACCCATGAGGTAAACCAAGAGCTACCATTTGTGGCAAAGGCAACTATCAATTTTACTTGAGTGGTACTGCCCCAATACGCAATTCATTAGACATCATTGGTAAACGAGTGAATCCCTTGAACATTTAGGAAGACGAATATACCTAGGGTCCATATCCATTTCCCATTGATAAAGGGCTTATTTCTAGAACCGTCAGAAATCATTTCCTCCATTTCAATTTGATAAAGTGCATATTTCCAGAACTGCCACAGATCATTTCCACCAAACCGGAAAAAAATACCTTGATTTAGATCCATATATTCTTTGATTTAGCTCCATTTACCTTGAAAATTCACTGTAACCCCCATAATCCCATTATTCATATTTCCTACCTTGAGGACCTTATCCCAAATTCCACTTCTTGAAGCTTAAAATTCCACAATTGTCTATTTTTAGGGTTTTCCATAACTTTTCCGATTGTCACCCAATCGCCTTCAAATTTTTCCATTGTGTTTGTTTCCCATTTACGATTCCTTGTCCCTCTTTGACAAATTTTCTCATTCTTTCACCTGGCTTTTGAAATTCACATTCTCTGCTTCCTTGTCCCTTAGAAAGTGTCTACTAAAACCTAGTCAAACTCCAATTACCCACCCGCATTTTTCCCAACTCAAAATTTTCCTTTTCTAAAACCCTTTTCATTTTTGTTTTTCTACCCATTTCCCTAAAAAAAAAATACTTATGGTTGTCACCCGCGTAAGAGAAAATAAACAAATGAAAAAAGAACTTACTGCGATCAAGACCAAACTCAAAGATCTGGATCAAAAAATTCTCAGCCTCCATCTTCAGCATTCACCCATGAGCAACAACCGATAGCCTAAGTCTTTTGCAGACACCGGGTTCTCTTCCTCTGGAGACTTTTGTGGGTCGAAGCTTGATTTTTCTCACTTCAATGGTGATGATCCGACTGGATGGATTTACATGGCAGAACAATATTTCAATCTGCATAACACTTTTGATGTCAATAAATTCCCACTTGCTTCCTTTCATTTGTAAGATGAATCCTTTCAATGGTTTTGTTGGTACATCAAGGATCATGAAGAGCCACATTGGACATATTTTTGCCAACTCCTTTTGTAATGATTTGGCCTTCGTGGTTTTGATGACTTCACAAGAGAACTCACTAATATTCTCCAGACTGGCACTGTAAGAGAGTATTAGATAGAATTTGAGAAATTATCCAATCACATAGAAGGATTGTCTGATGCATTCTACATGAGTTGTTTTATCAGTGCTTTGACGAATACAATCTGATTTGAGGTTAACATGATCTATCTCAACACAATGATGGAAGCCCTAGGGTTGACTAATTTGGCGGAGGACAAGATTAGGGCTCAACAATGCTCCAAATCCACTTTTGTTCCATTCAGAAATATGGTTCCCCAAAGACCTCCAATCCCTCCAACACCTAGAACCACTCCTATCAAGCATTTGTTTGAATTCAAGATGCAGGAACGTAGGGAAAAATGGATTTGTTATAATTGTGATGATAAATTCACCCAGGGGCATCAATGTGCTGAGAAAAATATTCTCTTAGATGTCGCTTCACCTCCTACACTTGAAATTTGTGAAGTTGTTCAGGATCTAGTAGATGATTAGGTCGACATTCAACAGTCACTTGTTAACCCTCCTTCACATGACGACTGCCCAAATATATCTCTCCATGCATTATCTGGAGTCACCACCCCACAAACCATGTTGGTCAAGGGTTTCTTCAAGAAGATCCCTCTTACAATACTCATTGATTTTGGTAGCACCCATATCTTCATTGACCCTCAGATCTCCAAACAAGCTGACTATTTTTTCATCCTTGCTTCAGCTTTCAAGTCATGATTACCAATGGGGGCACTTTACATTACAAAGGAAACTATCACAATGTGCGTATCTCTATTGGAGATTATGTAATGAAATATTAGGCTGGTGAGCCGTTTATCAGGATTAATGATGCCCAAGTTCATGTATACTTGCCTAGCGAGTATAAGATATTTTCCCAAGTGGATGTAGCCATGGTGTAAAATCGGGCTTCCATGGTGAACCACTTTTAAAAAAAAAAATTTGGGGAAAATATATATATTATATTTTAAATAATTTTAGTTTAGATATAGTTTAATTTTTTTATTTCATTTTAATTAGTGTTGTTTTTTAATTTATTAATTTTGCATTCGAAGTTTTATTTTTTTTTTAAATTGTTTTTCTTTTTTCAAATATTAATAAAAAATTACAAAATAAAAATTTTAAATTTTTTTTTATTTTTAAAAATGATTCTTTTTTATGTAATTAAAAAAAATTCAGTTGACGGGCTTCCAAACAATTGTGATTTTATTCCCGAAAAAAATGGTCTGCTACTAGTAGCACTATTTTTCGATTTGGAGGTAAAAGTAGCGACTAAATGAAGGCTATAAAAAGACAAGAACTGTTTAGAGTTCTCATCACGTTGTATAATGTGTTTCTACTGATGGTCGTCTAACACTACATAAATTTTGGGAGTTTCCCTTGCAATATCCTCCACTATAACTGATACCTCTAAGTTATGTAAGCCTAGAGGGTTCTTTCTTTGATGTGGTCAATATTTAAGCATGTGGTTTTCTCCACATACTGAGCACTGAAATGGTCCTTTTGGTCGAATTTCTACTGCTACTACTGGCTTGCTTCCACTTCATGCTTGTTGACCTTGATGGGAATTCCTTGGATGATTTCTAAATGGTGGAGGCTTGAATCCATTTTTCCTTTGGTCAAATATTCCCTTTGGCTTTCCTTTCCATGTTGGATGAAAATATGATTTTCCATTTCTTTGATCATAACAATGCATGGCCATTTTGATGGCTTCATCAAGGCTTGGTGGATTAACAAATTCAATCCTATATCTATAATTCTGGGGTGGGGTAGACTTCCAAGGAAGCTTTGAATTTTTACCATTTCATCTTTGATGTAATATAAATACCTCAACAATTCCAAAAACGTTTACACATGTTCCCATTGAATTCTATCCCAATTTTAGTTCATTGAACTCTTTCCTCTTGTTATCATAATACCTAGAAGATAGGACTTTTTCCTCAAAATACTTTTTAAACTGATCCCATCTTACCCGTCTTTCTTTGATTCCCTTGACTTGCATGAGGTTCTCCCACCAAATTGAGACTCGGCCATTAATATTGTAGATATTAATTATATCCCTTTCATTTCCTAAATAATCATGAGTTTGAAAATATTTCTTCATTCCAAGAATCCAAGCTTTTGCTTCTTGGCTTGTTTTACTTTCTCCATCAAATGTAGGTAACATTGGCTTTCGAAATTCTCCTTATGGGATACTTTTAAAAGTACATCATTTGAATCTGCTAGAGGTATTATTTGGGATACTTCAAGAACCTTGAGAATTACATGACCTGCTAGAAGAAGGCCTTGACAAATATACATTATGTGCCCTGCTCAAAGAACCCTTTCTTGGACTTGGAGTCCTCTTTCTAGTGTGGCTTCTTGAGTGGATTTCCACACTTTTCCTTTCTTGAGAAACATTGATTGGGTTAGGTCCAAGATGATCCCTTTGATAAATATTGGTGAGGATATGAAGGATGGAATCATTAACTTGTTTCTGCTCTTCTTGAACCTTAATCGACCTCTCATTAAAAATTCTCATTGTTTCAACCAAATCTTAGGGAGCAATTTGCTCTCTCCTCCCATTGGGTTTTATCTTAGCATTAGCTTCTTGTATATTTTCTCCTAGGAAATCCTCGTCGTGTTCATAGGGTTCATAGGCATCATTCATGGTTGCCATATTTTTTTGGAAACGTTTTCTGATTTTTCTATTACACCCTGATGCATTTGTTCAAAGATTGTCAACTGCAAGCATTGTGCATCATAGATATATTTACCAGGCATCTTAGTAATGCATGCAATGACCCATAAAAATGGTATTATTTAATAGAATTAATCCCATGGAATAATTCACATGGTTCTTACGTTCTTTTTTTTGTTCCATTTATGCATTTATTGAAAACTACCCTTATTACATTGTTTTTGTTAAATCAAGGTTACATATACTTTTTTGTTCGAATATCATAGACATTTGAATTCTTCGCTCAGAATATGACTATGCACCCTTGTTCCCCTATGGATAATATTAACAATTCCTATATTTATGATTCATTCTGATATTAGATCTGAAAGTTGCATCCTCCCCAAAATGTTGATTTTTCCCAATTTTACACTTTTTCTAAATGCAGAGTTAGCTTCAGAGACCAACTTCAACCACATGTAGAAGAACATATAGAGAGAACTAGAATTTTTTTTCCATATGGTGTTGTTAGTACATATAACAAGTATCACTCAACAACTTTCATATATCCAATCTAACGCTCTAGTCAACTTCTATACAATTATAGAATTGACTACTTTTCACTTTCGCACATTTTCCCAGATTGGAATTTTTAGCAATACTGGTTATCTCCCAAACTAAGCATTTCTAGAAAAATTTCATATAACAAAAGTTTTAAGTTTTTGAGAGTAGATAATATGTTTAGTTTAAAAAAAATGGTTTTGACATCTGGGGTCCCTTTTCTCTTCTATAAGATTTCGAAAATCTCAAAAAAGTGCTCTTGAATACTATATTTTGGCCTTTATTCACACCCTGAATTCACACCTTTTGGAATTTGGCTCCATGACCACACCATAGTAATTTCATCCCAAATAGGGCCCTTGTCGATTCTCCAAACATGGATCTTTAAAAGTCAATATTTCAAGTGTTTTTCCAATAAGGAGAAGATTGGACTCAAATTTCTCAATGACATTATTGTGACCTTCATCAATGGCATCTAAAAATCTCGTGTATCACTAAATTCCACGCTAAACTACTCCTAATATGGACAAACAAAATTTAGGCTCCAGTTTTTTTTAAAACTTTTTACATCGCCAACATGAGATCAAACCTTCCTTATCATCCTTTTCTGTGACTACCTCATGGAAAACCCTGTAATGGAGCTCCAAAGTGGAATTGGTGATGCCTCACGTAATGTTCCTCGGGATACAATTTTGCACCCCTGCAGATGGGTTTCGATGACCACCGCAAACCTCTCCCCGTGGGCCTATTCCTCAGGACACATTTTTGTACCCTTGCAAATCTGTGCCAAAGACCACTACAGAACTATAATACATTGCATCCACATACTTCTCTCCATGGCCCCCATGGAGCACTTTTCTCTACTACGCCCCATAGACTTTGTCCATTGCACCCATGGACTCTCCTAAATTGCTTTCGTAAACCTCTTCTCTGCTGCACTTCATGGATAAACTTTGTAGTTCCTATAGACATTTATCTACCATGCCCATAGAATCTTGTTTGTGGCTCCCCCTTGGACTTCTCTTCATGGAACCCTTGTATACCTCTTCTCCACCGTGCTCATGGACCTTACTCTACAGTGCTTGTAGACCCTTTTCTGCAACACCCCATGAATTCTTCTTCATTGACTCTGGTGGACTTATTCTTCATCATGCCCGTGGACTCTTATCCACAAATCCCCCACAAACTTCTCTTCATGATACCCATGTGGACCTCTATTTGTGGCACCTGCATGTCCTTCTAGTGTGGTTGGTCTATGTCATACCCCTCTTGCCCAATGGCACTAGTGGGATCCACCTCAAATTTCCCATTTTTTTTGGATTTTGCATTGTATAAAATTTTAATTTGGCAATAAGGAGAACTATTTTGAAATTACTTCTGGCCCCTTATCTGTCACTCAACAAAACCCGATTTTTGTGGATGTATTTCTAATTCTTTGCTATGTGTGGATTTTCTTGCCGATACAACCCTGGTGTTGTAACCAGAAGTTCTAATGCCACTATATAATGTCCCCATCCATCATTCTTATAAATGTAAGGGGACTTGAAAAAATTATGGGCTTCTAAAATTCGCTCTAGGGGCATAATACAAAATTCATAAACAATTAAATGCATGTGCAGATGCATAAACATAATCAAATTGCAATAAAATATATTTACACATACACCATACATAAATGACCATATTCATCACAAACATAATAATTAAAATCATTGCACCTTCAAATACAACGATAAATTTGTTTATGTTTGAGAAAATCAGAGTTGCTTGAACTTTAAAAGTTTTATCAAACAATTTCAGCACTTATGAAACCTAGGAAAACCCTCGAATCACGAAGGATGAAAAACCCAACAATTCTTTGAGTATGATAGATAGATTTGCAGAGAACGGTTTACAACACATAATAAAATTGCCCGATAAGAGATATCACCACATCAGTAGAGAAGAAAGATCCAATGTAACCCTCCAAAAAGTTGTGTCGGTACCTCTAATATTGCTTTTTAACGTTCAAATTTCTATTTTTCTAGAAGTCCATTGCAACGAACGCATAATAAGTGAACAACATTAGCTTGCACCAGCCCCTATCCTCTTTATTCTCACACTTATCATACTTAAACGATTTGGTTTCAAAAATATTACAAGGAGATGAACTTACCAAACCTTTATCACCATGAGGGAAAAAAGGAGGGGTGTTAATATGCACATAAAAAACCTAAGCATGAACTTCTTCATTAGCATCTACAATGGTTTATTTCTATTCTATAGCATTCTCAATTATCTTTTCACTCTTTATTCTTGTGAATCTGTGTGTGTTCTATTTCTTTTAGGAATGCAAGTAAGGAAATATCTAATCACCTCCTAAATATTGTAATTTGTCATCTTCAAGAGACCAACGACACTACTCCTGGATAGCATTCAAAATTGGATCAAGAAAAATTTTGTAACAAGTCACAAATCCTTATTTTGTTATGTTTTGTGGGGATACGATCGACCAAGAATAATATAATATGACATTTGAAGAACATGACTTGTTTATTTGTGAGGTTTTCCATCAAGGAAATATTTAGGGTCGAAATTTAGTTTATAGGCTATTTTCAACTTTTTTTCCAAAAAATATTTGTCAAACTGTTTTTTTTCAAAGGTGATTCACCCAATTTCATTGGGATAATTTTTCTTACTCTAAAAATCACCAAAATTATGCAAAAACTATATAGAGTCCTTAGAAATTTGAATAATTTAAAAAAATAAAAACACCAAATATTTTATGAATGCAAATTTAAGAATTAGTAAGATTGGCTAAAGTTTTTACGCTTTAAGAAAATTATGAATCCTTAAAATTTTCTTTATTGATCGTCCTATTAATTTATCTTATAGTAAATAATCAAAATAATCAAAATAATCAAAATAAAAGACAATAATAATTTTAAAGTAACCCATCATATATTCCTCTTTTCCTTTGGGATTCTTTTATATGGTTTGTCAAGGAAGTTCGTATGTGTAGAATATGTACCATTGCTTTTTAAACAACCATCATTAATTTCATTTGGTGCAGGCCTCGAAACCAACTGACCACACACTAACATTGGAGTTGAATTTTATGCACTATGAATTTTGATAAAAATAGTTGAAGACAAAGGATTAATTTTTTTTTAAAGTTAGCAGGAATTCAAAATTATTGATGAATTGGACTAATGCCATATGCCAAGGATGGATGTGGAAATTAAATATGCCATATGCAAGGATGAATGTGAAAATTTAATATTCATGGAATTCAATGATTAAACACTGAATGTGGAAAATTTTCAAAAATGGATATCTATCTATATATATTACTAAATTAATGATTTTATATAAATTTGATTAATTTCATAATTTATTAATGCATATTTTGATTTCAAATTTTGTTTGTTTAATTTAAAAAAAATCTATATCTATAAAATTTAATTATATATATATATATATATATATATATATATATATATATATCAACTTGATTAAATTCATAATCAATTAGGCTAAAGTTTTTGGAGTTGATTTTTTTTTATAAAACTAGATGAAATAAAAATCATTTTAACTTAACTAAATTACATATATTAAATATTATTATTTTGTAATAATTGAATTGCATATATTAAATATTAATTGCGTCAAAGAGGCACATTCTACAACTCAGTAGAGGGAGATGTGTAAGTCCTTCCGTACTCTAGGAAATGTTATAAAAATAACATATTGGCTCAAATTAGATTTAAAGTATTTTTTAGAATCACATATATAAGACTACAAATTAAAACCATAAACATTTGGTTCACATTTCCATTCTAAAAAAAGAATTTATAACTAAGAGATTTGATTCTTTTCAACGCTTAATAATTTTTTTTAAAGATAAATCTATACTAATCTATATTTAAATAAATTATAATTTTTAATACAATGAAGAATTTTCCATCCACATCACTTTAAACGTAGATTTACCATTATCCATCTTCCATCTATAATTTTGAGTAGGACACTAATATCTATAATCATTTTCTATCAACCACCTTACTATGGATGTGTTAGCACATAAATATTCTAATATTAACAGGCAATGGGCATCTTATTTATTCATAACATCACGACGAGCAATATTCATCATTCATTGTATCAGACATAAGTGTAATGTTGTCATTTCTATGATAGCAAAATTATTCATGGTAATAGAATGAGACTGCATTTCTTTAACACGACGACGACTAATTACGCCGATAGGTGTATATATGTTAGAATTTTGGGGTGGACTACCATCTATGCTTTTTAATCTACTGACCAGAATGAGACAAGTGTACTATCCATATTGATTCTATGGTAGTCATCCAAGAGTAAACGAGAATGAGACAAGTGTACTATCCAGATTGATTATATGAGTGTCATCCAAAATTAATAATTAATAATTTCAAAAAACATAAAAAATAATTTAACTAACATGTGATAAGTAGAGTTAGTGATAGTTGTAAAAATTAAAATTAATCTTCAACTATTCTATTATTAGATAGATACTAGCTTAACTCCATCGATTATTAGATACAACTATTAGCTTAACGCAAATGTGTCTAGAACTATTAGCTTAACTTCATCTCTAATCAAAGTTATATTGGATAACTATTAGCTTAACTATTATATGCAACTATTGTGTTAACTCCAATGATTCTACAACTATTAGCTTAACTACAACTATAATTACTTATGGCTTAGTCCAAGTGCATTTGGAATCTAGGAGTCTATCTAATGTGCAGTCATGTAAGAGTCGAACTCCAAATAAAATAGTTCAAACTCTTAATAAATTCCTCTGAACTTGTGTGATAACTGCACTTAGTGGCATGGTATTGTGCAGCTCATGCGACACTCGAACTCCACTTATCAATTTGGATAATGTGCATAAGGCTTATTCGAACTCCATTTGGAAGCTAGAAGTCACGATAACTCATAGATATTTTATTAACTACAATAGATTTATATTAGCTTAACTATTAGACACAACTATTAGCTTAACTCCAATGATTCTAGACTATTAGCTTAACTTCAACTCTAATTACTTACAGCTTAGTCCAAGTGCATTTGGCATCTAGGAGTCTAGCTAATGTGCAGTCATGTAAGAGTCGAACTCCTAACAAAATAGTTCAAACTTCTAATAAATCCCTCTGAACTCATGTGATAACTACACTTACTAGCATGGTATTCTGCAACTCATGTGACACTCGAACTCCACCTACCAACTCGGAGTTTAGTTAATGTGCATAAGACTTAGTCAGGATAACTCAGAGCTCTTTTATTAACCATAATAGATTTATATTAACTTTTAAATTAACTATTAATTGTTCAAACTCCTTATAAACAACCATAAAAAATAAAAAATAGCTCATGTGATAACTGAACTTAATGGCATGGTAATGTGTAGTCCATGTGATAGTTGAACTCCATCTAGTAGCTCAAAGTAAAGTTAATTAGTCAAAATGCCTTTTACAATTGGGAGTTGAAGTAAAGTGCATTTCGTGTGATAGTATAATTCCTAATGAAATCCTCTGAACTCCTAATAAATTCCTCTTAACTCATGTGGCATGGTAATGTGCAACTTTATGTGACACTCGAACTCCACCTACCAATTGTGAGTCCAGTTAATGTGCATAAGGCTTAGTCCAACTCCATTTGGAAGCTAGAAGTCAGGATAACTCGAAGCTCTTTTATTAACTACAATAAATGTATATTAACTTTTAAATTAACTATTAAATACAACTATTAGCTTAACTCCAACATGATGATACAACTATGAGCTTAACTTCAACTATGAGCTTAGCAACCACAACTTAAGTGGTTTTATGTTAGATTAACTATTAGATACAAGTAATTGACACATTCTTTAGGAAAAGAATTTATAACTATTAGGCTAAGTCCAATGATGATACAACTTTAACTTAACTTCAACTCCAATCACAAATTTTAATTGAAATGCAATGGTTGATGTATTAACTTTTAAATTAACTATTAGATACATTTATTAGTTTAAATCCAATGATTTTACAACTATTAGCTTAACTTTAACTCTAATCGCAATTATATTGGATAACTATTAGATTAACTATTAGGTTAACTCCAATCATGATACAGCTATTAAATTAACTTCACCGATGATATATTCCTTTCGGTGTATTCCAAACATATTAATCTTAGTAATATGGTTGTTGCTAGTATTTATCATTTATCAACAAAACTTATCTCTACGTGGATTTCCGCGACTATTCCGGAGCTTCAAAATTATTATCTCTGAATTCTTCATATCAAGCATGATATAATACTTTTCCACAATTGTAAGTCACGATTAAGGAGCATGGTTTATAAAGTCAAGTCACGATTAAGGAGCAATATTTATTGTAATGTTTATAGTTATTAGTCCTTGTCGCAGGGGACTATATGTTTCATATTTGTAACTAATAATGTTAAAACGACCCCTCGTAGGATTCGAACATGAGGCTACGAATGAAACCATGTAAAAAAAAATATGTGCATATAACTGTCAATGGAAAGGGTGGGAGAGTAATGTAACATGGTTACAAATAACAAGTAGATCGATAGTTATTGCAGAAGCCACACAAAAATGCCTCCCAATATTATCAAGGTAAGTTCCTCTATAGTTTTTTGATCTCTTATTAAAATTTAATATGTTTTCTTATCAGGCCATATAAGTGTGTTTAAATGAGGAAGCTTTAATGCTAGGAGGAATGCGGTGGTCTTTGTTGAAGTCAAATCATTTGGTTTAAGTGATTGAATTTTAGTGTTGCTTTGATGTTCTATTACATTTAGTTTTTCTCGTTGTGGTTTTGGGTAACAAAATATTATCTAAATACAAAAATTGAAAACTCATGGAAATATTGGATGTTTATGAATTATTTGATGTAAAATAATCTCTAGAGTCATTGATGCCCCTATTGCCACCACCACAACCATTCAACTATGTAGGGATTGAACTCATGACTTGCAGCTTTTCTTCCTAATTTCCTTTATTTTCTTCCATTTTTTTTTAATGTTTGGCATACTTTATGGGTTTTGATCAAAGGGAGTCAATATATATGTGCATTGAGTGCATTAGAAATGTGGCGAGGAATTCTCTACTGTGATTTTAGGGTTTGATTTGATGAAGAATAAAGCATGGAATACATAGATTGTTTTAAAGAATTTTTACTTTCAGCATAAAGGATTCTATGCAACTGAAACCCTATATTGTTTGCTCAAATCATGTCTCTAATTTTAGAGAAAAATATTTGAATTTACATTAGAATGTACAACATAAAGAAAAAATTGCATGAATTTAACTATATAATTGAGAATATCACGAGGAATTTGAAGCATGTGAACATGCTTCCTCACATTTAACACACATTCGAATTTTATTTTCTTGTTTATTTTTTGTTAAAGAATTGGAAATATGTAAATCTACATAGATATTTAACATGGATTTCCTTTTCTTGTTTTTCTATTTAGTTAAATTTTAAATTAATATTTCTCACAAATTTAATTATATATGTTGAATAGTTGTATTTTTTAAAATACAACAACACTTTAGCTTGGAGTTTGAGCTTGTACCTCATCTTATTGTCCTTTTTTAGTTTAAGGCTATGTAGGATAAAAGAAATTCAAATAATGATTTCAAACAATTGCATAATGCATTTTTGTTTAAAATGCATTAATAATTTTCGTTTTGAATAGAGTCACTTTTCAACAAATTCCTTTAACCCCATAAATCAGATTTGGATTGTTTAAACACTTTTTTCATGAATATCAATTGCTTTATTTACTAGTTAGATTCTTTGTTGCAAAAAAAATCTCTTTCATTTATAACTTGGTTTACCTTTCAATGCTATCACAAGGCCCAAAAAACAAAGATTTAGACAAGCTTGGAATTGTCCACCACCGTGTTGAAAATTGGTAACTATGAAGGTCCTCACTCATATTTTTGGTGTGAGTGTGATAAGGAGGACTTAGAATTTTTCCTTTGTATATTGTGAATGTTATATAAATAGAGTGATGTTTTGTACTGTATAGAATGGTTCTCAGTTAAGTGATTATCTAATCATTAAAGTGAATTAATTATTAAAAGTGAGTGAATTACATGATGGCCCTTGATTTTGTAAATGAATCTCAACCCTAGATTAGGTGGTTAAGATAAGTAGTTACAAAATTTAAAGTATTAAACAAAGGGAGAAAGGACAAATGAGACACACCATTCATGAAAAGAGGGGAAGAATAGAAGTGAAGAGAGAGAAGAGATACCCTAGCAGCATTGGCAAGATTCCCAACGAGCAGTAGCACATTTCCCAAGGAAGCCAGAAGGTGAACGAACAACAAACTTTTGATATGCCCGTACAACATCGCATGTGGGAATGAATCCCAAGACAACTGCTGGTGCATTTATTGTTGATTGTCCAAACCGTACAACTGGGTGATTTTTGGCATGAATTCTGAGGCATAAAAGTACAACAAAAAAGTATAGGCCATACAATACGTGTGGGGTTCGTACAACTATTATTTGGCACAAAATTCAAGGTATTTGTTTGTTGTTCCAATTTGGTTTAATTGTGTCAATGAGGGTTGAAGGAATTAATTCTTGTGTTGATGGAAAAAAAATTAGTACTCTTCTTAATAAAATTTTCTTCTTCTAGAGTTTTCCGCAGAGTTGGGATTTTGCCTAGTCTTTTGAGCAGAAATATATGTGTCTCGCATGTTTGATTGATACTTCAATGTTTTAGAATATCTTGAAATGGTGGTTTTTATTTTAAATTTAAGATTAAATTTTAATAATAAAAAACCCCTTGATATTCAAGTGTTTGACAAAATGTGTGAATGGAAGTTTTCATATTAATGGCAGTTATTTTATTTATGGTATAAGAGCAATACTAAAGTAGGGTTCAATATTTTGTTTCATAGTATAAAATTAAAAAAGTGCGGAAGAAGTGTTGTATGTCCAAGAACATGTGTATGGTTGTCAAAGCCTAGAGGATGGGGCAAGAGATGCATCTAATCGACATGTAATTTACATTTCTTCTGGTGAGGAGAGTGGTTCTCTCTAGAGAACTAGTAAGAGAGTCACTAAGTCTTGTGATGGTCTTGATGATAAGGTGGATGAGGCTTAGGTCAAGTCTCAGGCTTCAGATTTCTAGTATCATGTTCAACACTTGTATCTGAGAGAGATTCCAGAGAAGGAGGGAGTTGTTTCATGAGTTAGAGATGGAGATGGTGTTGTGGACCGTGTGTGGACCTTCCTCATTAGGAGGGAGTTTTGAAAATTGATAACTCTGAAGGTCCTCACTCATATTTTTGGTGTGAGTGTGATGAGGAGTGTTGGAAAGGAGATAAAGTGCGCAAACCACGACAAAAGAGATAACAGAAAGTGTCAAAGAGGATTGCGTAAGAAGAAGTTGCCAACAAGTGTGGTCAATCTGGTCAAAAGTAGTTAGAAGTTCCGTCCATGTTACTTATATGTCAACATTTTTGCAAAGGAACGAGCCTATAAATAAGAATTAGGAATGTAGTTGAATGATCATCTATGATATTGTTTCTTTATCTTTTGTATGGCGAGATCTTATGGTTGCAACCTATTTTTTAATTTGCAGATGAATGGATTTTGTTTTGAGGCTTTCGAACAAAGGGATGTATTTTGATCTTGAAATCTAATATGAGATGAGCATTGATGAAAATTATGTCTTTGTTTTAACCTACATTGATGCGATCTAGATGTTCTTCTTTTCTGAATGATGTGATCTATCCGTCTGAATCTATGATGTTCCTTATATCTGATGATGCAAAGTCTTTATGTGGTTAATGGGTTCTTACATGTCAACATCTTTATTAAGTTACTTTGAATCATGAATTGTTGCGATACTATATCTTGTTGTGAATGATGATAAATAGTTTAGATAAATGATATGTTAAAACCTCATGGATCTATGAATTGCATTGCGACATAGAGAGATTAAGTGTGCAAGTCCTATTCCTTCAGCGGAAACGTGGTTCCTTTATCCCTCCTTCAAACATCTCAGGTGAGACTGCATCCACTTCATAGGTGTTGCTGGACAAGATAAAACCTATTCAGGCAGGTGTTTAGGGAGAATGAGTCAAAGGGTGTCAACAACATAGGGGATTCACCTTCTTGAGAAATATATCATCAAATTGATTCATAAAGGTGAGGTTTAATTATGAAAAATAAGGTCAATATATTGTAGGTATTAGGGGGTAGGGAATAGGGTGTGGGGGTTTATAGGTATTGGAGGGGGCTATAAAAGGGGTTTCTAGTAAAAATAAGGAATATATTGTAAAAATACGGTTTTTTTAATTGGAAATATGTATTGGAAGGGGAGCTCAACAAAAGGAATTTTGTAAGTATCTATCAATATGTAGTAAAACTAGGGGTATTATTTAATATCTCATGAACAAAGGAGCTATGACATGGTTTCACTAAGTCAATACCCCATGGTCACCAATGAGTGAACCCTTGTCGATTCAAGTGTGTCAATAAATTGTTATGTTGCTGGGACCATAGTGCAAGGAAGAAGAGGACATGTTGTGCCATCAAACGAAATCGTAGATCTAGGACAAGTTCGATTAGAAGGCCCGAGAATTCGCAACAGAAGAAAAGTAGAAATACATTATGTCAACAGAAGAGTGGCTGGGAAGATATATTTATTCTGATATCCACAAAATTTTCTTTTTTGAGTTCCCAATAATCGTGTAGAAGTGGTTGGAACAGCTGAAATTCAAGAAAAGGAACTTCCAAGTAGGTGAACCCACTTACGTGACCCTTGAACTGATCTAGCGACTGAAAAGGGTGAACAAAAAGACATCTAGAGCTGTCAAAGTGTGGATCGAAAAAAATTTAGAAGGATATATCACTAAGTTTGTTGTCGATGCAGTCAAATCCTATAGAGATGCACAGAGGGAATTATTCTAGGGACTAAGATGGAGGTTCGTAATGTCTTTACAATCATGGATTAAGATGCTCATCTGCAAAAAAGGAGTATTAAATCCCTAGTGTGTGGAGGTTACAAGTACTACAGAGAGGAGGGTTGGATGGAGGGATATGGGGTAGATAGATGGGAGTTATGAAGAGACTCTGAGTGAAGCCGAGGAAGAGTGTGGTATTATGCGAAGTGGGGTGAGGTTCTGGTAAGATAAGAGGCGTAGGACAGAGGAGAGTCCTAGTGTGACTAGAAAAAGAAACTATGAAAGGAAACCAGAAGGGACTAAGAGACCCTATAGTGATGAAGGAGATTGACCAGGTTACACCTAAGCCCAAGGAAGGATTGACCCAAAGAAACAACGTACCTACACCTCCGTGCAGTGCGCCACATTTAGGAAGAAACACCATATCATCACAAGACTTCCCTGTGTGTCACCATAGGAGTAATAGTAGCAGATCAACGGATATCAGAAGAAGAGCCAAAATGGTAGTTGGTGACATAAAACTACCCTTATTCCATGGAAACAGTACTGAAGATCCCGAGTAGTATTTGTTTCTCTGTGAAGCAATATGGATTGTGAAGCAAGTCCAAGATGAAGAAATCAAGAAGGACAATTAGAAAAATATTTTTGAGGTCACGCATTAGATTGGTACACAAATTTTGTACAAGTGCCGACAGGGAATCAACAGAAGACACTACCACAGATTAGAACCAGACTTATCGAAGAATTAAGAAAACCTAAATCCGAGTCGCAGTAAATTACTAAATTGAAGGAGATCAAACAATATCCGAACGAATCTATATGGGATTTTTATCAAAGGTTCAAAACATTGATGGCCAAAGTTAGCTTTGGAATTAGCGATGTGTAACACAAAGAATGGTTTATCGCAGCATTGGTTCCTCACATCTGCATGCCACTAATGAAACAGAATATTGTGATGCAAACCAAGGCTCTAGAAATTGCAATGAAGCTGAAGGCTTCACTAGTTAGAGAAATAGGAGTTGGTATGAACCAGATCCAACCACAAATGGAAAATATTACTATTCAGTTGCAGGATATCAAGAAGGGGAAGGATATCCACGAAGAAATATGGTGCACTCGATGTTGCACGGAAGGAGATCATAAGGATGAGTGTCCAGAATTTCGTGAGTATTTGCGGGCTAGAGCCCTAAATCTAATAAGTCAAGGTGTCCTACCATGGTGTCAAATCTATCAAGCTAGAGGCCATTGGTATGAGGAATAAATATATCTCCAAAATGTTGTGTCAATTCCAAAGAATCTATTTTGCATTTTCTCTCAATCGGTTGGCCACGAAGAGAAGGATTGTAGAGCACACGACTTGCTTCAATAAATAACAATGGATACATATTTTATGAAAGAAGAAGAACATTGATTGCTGAAAATACCACAACCTCAGCAGCAACCACAGTTCACATAACAACAGCCACAGTTTGATCCACTGCAACCGTAGTACAACTAGATGAAGTACAATCAGCAGCAACCGCAGTATACTTAGCCACGGTATACTCAAGCATAGTACGCTCAACCACATCCTAACCAACATCAACAACTTAACCAACTGAAGTATCAACAACAAGGAGGATTCTGAAAAGGATTCCGCAGAGGACGCAATAGAGGCTTTGATCGTGGAGGTACTATGGGATGAGAATGTGGACCCGTGATGTGTTATAATTGTGGAGTTTTGGGACATTACCAGAAGGATTTTACAAACCTACAGTATCAATGTACGTATTGGAGTACCCGGAGTTTATTGTGAAGTGGAAAGCCAAGAACTAGCCACAACCAAACCAAAATGAAAATTAAAATCAAAAGCAAGGGCCAACTGTAGGAAAAACATAGTGAAACCTAGGAATCAACCCGTAGATGTTGGAGTCATAACTCGAGGAGGAGAGACAAAGGGAGATGATGAGCCACTCCCACATATCCGACTAGCATCCCCAAAGAAGGTACAATTCAACTTCGACAATAAGAAAGAAACTTTCTTCGATGCAAGATATATACTAAACAGAAACATGCGTAAGTTTTCTATCTATGAAATGCCACCTCGTTTTGATTCAACCGTTGTTCCAAGACCATCGCAAAAGGTTGGAACATTAAAAAATTTCCTAGAAAGTTATATGTCGCTAGAAAAATATCCAGATGCATTAGCACAAACAGAGAGTTTGTTGTATCGACTGGAGAAAGGGCGACAAAACCACAATGTGAATTCTCGGTGCAAGAAGGAAACTAGAAGGGAAATGAGGATGAACATCTAGATCGAGGATTATGATGTCAACTTAGTCATCTTGGATCTAGGATCCGACGTAAACATCTTGATGAAGTAGACATGGGAAAGGATGGGGAAACCACATTTGGTTTAGTCCCCCATATGACTACAACTAGCGAATCAAGACAGGGTATCACCAATTGATATAGTATCCCACTTGCTTGTCGAGGTCGAAGGAGTGAAGATGTATGCAGATTTCGATGTAATTGAAATAGTTGACAAAAAAAACTCATATTCTATGTTGTTGGGATATTTTCGGCCAACGATAATCTGGCTGTTATTAACTTTAAGAAGAGAGTGATGACGAATTGCGACAAGCATTTCATTGCACCTTTAGATCCCAGTGTAGGACGAAGATATGTTGAACCAATGAAAGACAAATTTGTGGGAGGGTTGAATAATTCCTACAACATCTCTGATGACTACATCATCCCACCACAGATGAAGAGCTAGGATGGTGAAGTTCTAGCTCCGCATTGTCAGACTCTGATGATGCATTAGAAAACTAGTGAAATCAATTACATGAAGTGTTGATCATGAAATGTGGACAATTCACCCAATCACTGCGCTGGGTCACAAATGAAATTGTCGAAATTCTAACCTATGAAGGACTACCTAATTTGGTTGATTTTATTGATGAATTTGAGGACAAAGTATCATAACCTTAACGACTGTTGGCATTGAACAAAGCACTGAAGGATACTCCGATGATATGGTGGGAAACACATAATAGCTCGATAGGATACTGGCAACGATGTCGTAGACTAATGGATGTTCGATTTATAGAAATGGAACAATACCCAAGAAAAAAATATGATGAAGGAAGGATCCCACTGATCACTTGGTCGCATGCCAAAATGTGTGGGTATTAAAGCCCAAGGTGGAATGAGTAGATGCATGTGTTCATACATTGGATGAGATACCAAGGCGATGGTATGTCTCAGCAGAAATGTGAAGGGAGATCATGACTTGGGAAGAATTAACAATCGAATTCACTCATACTTTTAGTTTTACAATTGCATATCCGACTATCCACAATGCACTACAGCACATCAACAACATCGTGTTGGAGATAGTTCCAGTAACATTACCAATGGGATCATAGGAGATCCCATCAAACCAGTCGATGACAAAATTCTACAATGTGACGAGTGAGCTAGATGACGAGGGTGATCCACAAAATATAAATATCACAAAATTCTAAGGTAGTCGAGATATTGTGGCACCAACAACACTGACCGATAAAGTCCAACAACCACTCAAGACGTGAAAGGTCAATATTGGGACGATCGAGGACCTGAAGTTCGCCAATGTAGGAGATTACTGGGATGAGGAAACTATGGCAAAGATCACAGATCTACTACATGAGTTCCAGGATTTGTTTCCCATGAAGTTTGTTGAGATGAAAGGGATTTCAGGCAACCTAGGAGAAATGAGAATTCCTCTAAATCCAGATGCAAAACTAGTTAAGCAATGCCTTTATCGACTGAATCCATGATACAAGGAACATGTGAAGGCTAAGATCGATAGGATGCTAGATCCTGGCATCATCAAACCAATAGAAGAGTCAGAATGGATCAATCCAATGGTTGTTCAAGACAAGAAGACATGAGAAATATGGATTTGTTTCGACCTTCATAAGTTAAATGATGTGTGTCTTCATGATCCATTCCCAACACCATTCATAGACGAGGTATTGGAAGGAATTGGAGGACAAGAGGTGTATTCATTTACATATGGTTTTCCAGGTTACCACCAGATCAAAATTGCGAACGAAGATCGACATAAGATCACTTTCGTAATAGATTGGGGTTGTTTTCAATACACAATGATGTTGTTTGGTCTCAAGAATGCCCCTACAATCTGATCATGAATAGTTGCCACTACATTTAAGGACTTTATTCAAAAATTCTTGGTGTTCTACATGGATGATTGGACAACATATGGGCTGATAAAATCCCGCATTGTGAACCTTAGACTAATGTTGGAAACATGTCGACAACATCATATTTTGCTAAATATGAAGAAGTGTATATTTTGCGCTTCATTTGGGATTTTGTTGGGACATATTTTCTGGAAGGAAGGTACATTGGTCAATCCTCCCAAGATTGTGATAATTTTTTACCTACCAGCACCAATGACAATAAATCAGATAAGGTCCATGTTGGGCCACATGGGATATTACCACAAGTTTTTAAGAGGTTATCGACAATTACAATAGCAATGGATATGTGAAGTTTGAATGGAAGGACGAATGTCAGAAAAGTCTCAATATTTTAAAGTAAAATATGGTTGAAGCACCGATACTAATCTTCCTGGATTGGACGAAGGAGTTTCATGTCCATGTCGACGCTTCATTAGTCGCACTAGAAGTGATTCTAGTGCATCCAGGGGAAGGTGATTCGTCCAAAGTTCCATGGGATAAATTTTCTTACTCTAAGAATCACCAAAATTATCCAAAAACTATATAGAGTCCTTATAAATTTGAAAAGTTTTTTAAAAAATCACCAAATATTTTATGGATGCAAATTTAGGAATTAGTAAGATTCACCAAGGTTTTTACACTTTGAAAAAATTATGGATCCTTAAAATTTTCCCTATTGCTCACCCTATTAAATTTTATTATGGTGAATATTAGAAATAATCAAAGTAAAAAACAACAATAATTTTAAAGGAACCCATCATATATCCCTCTTTCCCTTTGAGATTCTTTTATGTGGCTTGTTAGGGAAGTTCAAGTATCTATAGAATATGTGCCACTATTTTTTTTAAAACCATCACTAATTTCATTTGAAGTTTTGTATAGGCCTCAAAACCAACCTACCACAAACCAACATTGGAGTTGAATTTTATGCATTGTGACTTTTGAGAAAAACTAGTTGAAGACAAAGGATTAAAAATACTCAAAAAGTTGTAGGGATTCAAAATTATTGATGAATTCGGCTAAAGCCATTTTCCAAGGATGGATGTGGAAATTTAATATTCATGGAATTCAATGATAAAAAGGTGAATGTGGAAATTTTTCAAATATATACATATATATTTGATTAATTTCATAATTTATTAATGTACATTTTGATTTCAAATTTCGTTACAATTTAATTAAAATATATATATATATATATATATATATTCATAAAATTCATATATACACACACACACATATATATATGCTACAAAAGTGTGGCTTTGAAGGACCAAGAATTTGTCTATTATGCAAATCCAGAGATGAAATGAGCTCTCCTCTATTCGCTTCTTGTTCTTATGTAGGCAGCGTTTGGAATGAGATGATAAGCGAATTGGAAGCAAACAAAGTACATGAAGAAAATGTATCGTTGCAAGAAAAAAATAAATCCTGGTGGAATGATGAAAGGGTAGGTCCCTTTGAAGCTTTTCCAATTCTATTTGTCTACAGTATATGGGAAGTCAAGAATAAAGCCATTTTCAACAATACATGGATTCCTCCTGACATTGTCATTCCCTTGTTAATGAGCAAATTACAGGAACACAAGAAGGACATAGAAAAGACCAAAATCAGAATAATCAGAATGCCAAAAATAAACAAACAAATGCCATGGGCCTTCTTCGACAGAGATAGTCAGGGGGAGCCTCCTTTAGGAGGAGCTGGAACAATAATTTTCTTCCCATCAACCAGAAAGATGAAGATAAAATTTGCAACAGGACAAGCCTCAAATAACAAAGCTGAGTTATCAGCTCTATGGGCTACATTAAAGGTGGAAAAAATCTCTCGGATACAAGAAATCCATATATATGTAGATTCTAAAGTAGTGGTTGACTGGGCAAATGAAAAGAACACCATAAGAGCCCCACACTTACAACATTTGCTAGCTGAAATTCAGACACTAAAAACCAGCTTTAGAAGGATTTCTTTCTGCCATGTCTATCGAGAACTGAATATGGAAGCGAACGTTCTTTAAAAATAGGCACTAGCCTATCAGCCTAGTCTAATGGAAACAAAAGAAGTTTCAGAAGGCATTTCAACATTCCACTATGAAACAATATAAAGAACGCAGAAGGTTTTTTGCAGTTTTGAGCGGGATCATGGTAAATGACAAACACAAATGATGATAATGATTATTGTATCAATGATCCTATTGTATTAAGGATTGTAATTTTGAGACAACACGAACTCAAGGTTCATCATGATGTAAGCTTGCAAAAGCAGATTCAATGAATAAAATGATTTTTTCGTCGTTATATATAACTTGATTTCCTAATCAATTAGGTTAAAGTGTTTGTAGTTGACTTTTTTTTGTTTTCTTTTTTATATAAAACCAATCAATTAATCGATCAAATAAGAATAATTTTAAATTAACTAAATTACATATATTAAATATTATTATTTTAAAGTAATTGAATTGTATATATTAAATATTAATTGCGTCAAAGAGACACATTCTACAACGTAGTAGGGGGAGATGTGTAAGTTCTTCCATTCTCATCCTAGAGCTGGCATGTGTCTTTTGTAAAAATAATAATAAAATGTTATAAAAATAGCATGTCAACTCAAATTAGATTTAAAATATTTTTTAGAACCATATATATAAGACTACAAATTAAAACCATAAACATTTTGTTCATATTTCAACGTTTCCACTCTAAAAACAAATTTGTAATAAATCTTTTTAAAATGAATATATATATATATATATATATATATTATAATTTATAATAATTATTATATTTAATATAATGAAAATTTGTCAATCTATATCACTTTAGACGTAGATTTACCATCCTCCATCTTCCACAACCACCTTAGTGTGGATGTTGCAGCACACAAATATTCTAATATTATCTTGCAAAGGGCATCTTATTTATTCATAACACCATGACGAGCAATATTCATCATTCATCGCATGAGACAAAAGTGTAATCTTGCCATTTCTATGATAGAGAAATTATTGTCTCAGCAGAAATGTGAAGGGAGATCATGAATTGGGAAGAATTAACAATCAACTTCACTGATACTTTCAGTTTTACAAGTGCATATCCAACTATCCATAACGCACTACAACACATCCACAGCATCGTGTTGGAGATAGTTCCAGTAACATTACCAATGGGATCGTGGGAGATCCCATCAAACCAGTCGATGACAAAATGCTACAATGTGACGGGTGAGCCAGACGATGAGGGTGATCCACAAAATATCAATATCAGAAAATTCGAAGGTAGTCAAGATATCGCAGCACCAACAACACTGACCGATAGAGTCCAACAACCACTCAAGACGTGAAATGTCAATATTGGGACGATCGAGGACCCGAAGTTCTCCAATGTAGGAGATTACTGGGATGAGGAAACTATGGAGAAGATCACAGATCTACTACATGAGTTCCAGGATTTGTTTCCCATGAATTTTGCTGAGATGAAAGGGATTTCAGGCGACCTAGGAGAAATGAGAATTCCTCTAAATCCAGATGTGAAACCAGTTAAGAAATTCCTTTATCGACTGAATCCATGATACAAGGAATGTGTGAAGGCTAAGCTCGACAGGATGCTAGATCCTGGCATCATCAAACCAATAGAAGAGTCAGAATGGATCAATCCAATGGTTGTTCAAGACAAGAAGACATGAGAAATATGGATTTGTTTCGACCTTCATAAGTTAAATGATGCATGTCTTCATGATCCATTCCCAACACCATTCACAGACGAGGTATTGGAAGGAGTTGGAGGACAAGAGGTGTATTCATTTACATATGGTTTTCTAGGTTACCACCAGAACAAAATTGTGAAGGAAGATCGACATAAGACCACTTTCGTAATAGAGTGGGGTTTTTTTTAGTACACAATGATGTTGTTTGGTCTCAAGAATGCCCCTACAATCTGATCACGAATAGTTGTCACTACCTTTAAGGACTTTATTCAAAAATTCTTGGTGGTCTACATGGATGATTGGACAACATATGGGCTGATAAAATCCCATATTGTGAACCTTAGACTAATGTTGGAAAGATGTCGACAACATCATATTTTGCTAAATATGAAGAAGCGTATATTTTGTGCTTCATTTGGGATTTTGTTGGGACATATTGTCTGGAAGGAAGGTACATTGGTCGATCCTCCCAAGATTGCGATAATTTTTTACCTACCAGCACCAACCACAATAAATCAAATAAGGGCCACGTTGGGCCACACAGGATATTACCGCAAGTTTTTAAGAGGTTATCGACGATTACAACACCAATGGAGAACCTATTTTAGAAATATGTGAAGTTCGAATGGAAGGACGAATGTCAGAAAAGTCTTGATATTTTAAAGCAAAAGATGGTTGAAGCACCGATACTAGTCTTTTTGGATTAGACGAAGGAGTTTCATGTCCATGTCGACGATTCATCAGTCGCATTAGAAGTAATTCTAGTGCATCCAGGGGAAGGTGATTCGCCGAAAGTTCCAAGGGATAAATTTTCTTACTCTAAAAATCGCCAAAATTATCCAAAAACTATATAGAGTCCTTAGAAATTTGAATAATTTTTTAAAAAATCACCAAATATTTTATGGATGCAAATTTAGGAATTAGTAAGATTCACCAAGGTTTTTACACTTTGAAAAAATTTTGGATCCTTAAAATTTACCCTATTGCTCACCCTATTAAATTGTATTATGGTGAATATTAGAAATTATCAAAGTAAAAGACAACAATAATTTTAAATTTTAAAGGAACCCATCATATATCCCTCTTTCCCTTTGAGATTATTTTATGTGGCTTGTTAGGGAAGTTCAAGTATCTATAGAATATGTGCCACTATTTTTTAAACAACCATCACTAATTTCATTTGAAGTTTGGTGTAAGCCTCAAAACCAACCTACCACAAACCAACATTGGAGTTGAATTTTATGCATTATGACTTTTGAGAAAAACTAGTTGAAGACAAAGGATTAAAAATACTTAAAAAGTTGTAGGGATTCAAAATTATTGATGAATTCGGCTAAAGCCATTTGCCAAGGATGGATGTGGAAATTTAATATTCATGGAATTCAATGATAAAACAGTGAATGTGGAAAATTTTCATATATATATATATATAATTAATAATTTATATAAATTTGATTAATTTCATAATTTATTAATGTACATTTTGATTTCAAATTTTGTTACAATTTAAATTTTTTTTTTAAACTATATTCATAAAATTCATATATATATATATATATATATATATATATGCTACAAAAGCGTGGTTTTGAAGGACCAAGAATTTGTCTATTATGCAAATCCAGTGATGAAACAAGCTCTCATCTATTCGCTTCTTGTTCTTATGCAGGCAGCGTTTGGAATGAGATGATAAGCAAATTGGAAGCAGACAAAGTACATGAAGAAAATGTATCCTTGGAAGAAAAAACTAAAGCCTGGTAGAATGATGAAAGGGTAGGCCCCTTTGAAGCTTTTCCAATTTTGTTTGTCTACAGTATATGGGAAGTCAGGAATAAATCTATTTTCAACAATACATGGATTCCTCCTGACATTGTCATTCCCTTGTTAATGAGCAAATTATAGGAACACAAGAAGGACATAGAAAAGACCAAAATTAGAATAATCAGAATGCCAGAAATAAACAAAGAGATGCCATGAGCCTTCTTCGACGGAGCTAGTCAGGGGGAGCCTCCTTTAGGAGGAGCTGGACCAGTAATTTTCTTCCCATCAACTAGAAAGATGAAGATAAAATTTGCAACAAGACAAGCCTCAAATAACAAAGTTGAGTTATCAACTCTATGGGCTACATTAAAGGTGGCAAAAAGCTCTCAAATACAACAAATCCAGATCTACGGAGATTCTAAAGTAGTGGTTGACTCGAAAAATGAAAAGAACACCATAAGAGCCCCACACTTACAACATTTGCTAGCTGAAATTCAGACACTAAAAACTAGCTTTAGAAGGATTTATTTCGGCCATGTCTATCGAGAACTGAATATGGAAGCGGACACTCTTTCAAAA
>LPNX011129997.1:3954-35347 GCA_001517045.1 Pseudotsuga menziesii | reverse complement strand
TCAATCTATATCACTTTAGACGTAGATTTACCATCCTCCATCTTCCACAACCACCTTAGTGTGGATGTTCCAGCACACAAATATTCTAATATTATCTTGCAAAGGGCGTCTTATTTTATTCATAACACCACGACGAGCAATATTCATCATTCATCGCATGAGACAAAAGTGTGATCTTGCCATTTCTATGATAGAGAAATTATTGGTGGTAATAGTATGAGACTGTCGTTTCAAAATGCATGATAGAGAAATTATTGGTGGTAATAGTATGAGACTGTCGTTTCATGCATCGCAATAGTTGTACAACTCTTGCGTTGTACTTCTCGTAGATGC
Source organism: Pseudotsuga menziesii (assembly GCA_001517045.1). Taxonomy (NCBI): domain Eukaryota; kingdom Viridiplantae; phylum Streptophyta; class Pinopsida; order Pinales; family Pinaceae; genus Pseudotsuga; species Pseudotsuga menziesii. The sequence continues at coordinate 35,014 of LPNX011129997.1, read as the reverse complement.
ACCTTTCGTGTCTTTATCAACAAAACTTATCCCTACATTGATTTCCGCGACTATTCCGGAGCTTCAAAATTATTATCTTCAAATTCTTCATATCAAGAATGATATACCTTTCCACAATTGTGGAACTATAAAGTCAAGTCACGATTAAGGAGCAAGGTTTATAGTTATTAGTCCTTGTTGTAGTGGAGACTATATGTTTCACGTTTGTAACTAATATTAATATTTTAGTTTTTTTATCCAAAAGATGAATCGAATTTAAGTCATTATTTGTATTTAATTTTTTGAGAAATTGTTTCTATTTGTATGGGATGAAAGGTATTGATTTGACCATTTTTATTATTATTAAGTATTAAAAAATTAAGAAATGAACTTGTTTATTACCTTTTTTTTAATCGTGTTTAGTGAAGTTGTAAATCAGATTTTGTTTGTTTAAACATTTTTTTTCAGGAACATCAATTGTTGTATTATTTCAATTTACTAACATTTTTTGTTAGTTTCTTTTGAAACAATTGTTCGAGTCTTTGAGGCATTTTCAAGATTGGTCCTTCGTTCGATACATCAATAGAAGTCGACACTTGATTTCTGTCGATGAACTCCTGACGAGTATCCAAAAATACTTCATTTTTTTTTAGACATAAAATGACACTTTGAAACGAACATTTTTTTTCCAGGAACATCAATTGTTGTATTATTTCTATTTACTAACATTTTCTGTTAGCTTCTTTTGAAACAATTGTTCGAGTCTTTGAGGCATTTCCAAGATTGGTCCTTCATTCGATACATCAATAGAAGTCAACACTTGATTTCTATCGACGAACTCCTGACGAGTATCCAAAAATACTTCATTTTTTTTAGACATAAAATGACACTTTCTTTTGTTGTGTTGGTCAGACTCTTGGTTGTTCATATAGTGCTTCTTGATCTCCTCCAGTTGTATCCTTATCACAACAACAATATTATGCTCCCTTACTTCAACAAAAATATTATAGATGTTTGGATTAGCATTTTGAGATGGGTTATGGTTTCCCATGTTTCTAGCCTACCACTTAGCAATCAACTATGGGAATTCTTCAATAGTGTGATCCAATGCTTTACAATACAAACATGTTGATGTAGGATTAGTGCAATCTCTACAAAAATGTCTAGGTTTTCCACAACTATAACAAATGACTTGGCCTCTTCCATGACCAAATCCTGCTCATCATCCTCGGCCTCCGAAAGGACCACCTCCCCTGGGTTGAGGGTATTATGCTTGAGCTCGCTCGGCTTGCATCTGTTAATCATTTTTCATTGGGTATGTGTCGATTGTCTTCCCCTGCATCAACAGATATGCCATGCAATCTTTCTCGTTATTTCCTACTAATCGACAAAACTTACAATATAGGTTGGATGGTGCACTTACTATTTTATGTAAATATAAGCATTCTTCTGACACAGGGACTTCACTTAGTGAACCTCTCACATAGCACGTGCAATCGTGGGATATTAAAGAATACCCTTAATTTCGAGAAATATTGACCCAAACCCTTTTTGTTGAAACCCCCTCCCAATACTTAAAACCTCCTTCCCACCCCTTTTTATACCTCAATCCTTATAAACCACCCTACCCACACCCACCTTAAACCCCTCATCCCCCAAATACCTGCAATATATTGGTTAGATTTTTGACAAATTTAAAACCCACAATATGAACTAACGTGATAGGATATTGGTCAACAAGTGAAGCCCCCGTGTCTTCTGATCGATGTCCTCTGGTCTAGAAAATTCTACACGAAGGAATTCCTTGTGTATTTATCGAATTTGGTGCACTTGATACAAGGTAATTCATAAATGTTGCACATGAGTCTTTATGATGGCCTTCTGTTCTGCATCATGTACACCATAGTTCCTCTTATGCTCATTTTCCTTTCTCGATATCTTGTACTTGGAATGTGAGGTTGGAAAACTATGACTATATCTGCATCATTCCTACACAAGTTGCAATGTGATGTTTCATAGAAATCTCAAGATCCTCACTCTACAATACAATATTCTGTTGCATCAAAGGAATATGGATATGATGTAGCATCACCACAATAAACCATTATTTATGCTGGACATCTGACATCTGGAAACTCACTTTAGCCATAAGAGTCTTAAATCTTTGGTCGAATTCCCAAACAGATTCAGTCTATAACTTCTTGATATATTTTAACTCTATAATGCATTGCAACTCATATTTAGGCTTTTGAAACTCTTATACCAGTCTTGTTCAAATTTGATCTAAGGATTTTTAGGGTATCCCTGTTGGAACCACAGAGAATTTCATATACGAGTCAAGTGCACTACCTCCAAGGGTTGTGATCATCTGGGATCTTTTTATAGCCTCATCTTGGACTTGTCGCACTGTCCATACAACTTCACATAGGAACCAATGATGCGCCATTTCTTATAACCAAATCGCATTAAATATCGATAACTTTATATCATTTCCATCCATTCTGTTTACTCTCGATATTGCTGAATTGAAGGTTCTACTAGTGTAAGTTCCTTTACTGTTATTCCCACTATTACTGACGTTATGATCAACATTGAACCACTAGGCGATGTGTTTCTATATCTTAACTTAGGTCTTGGAAATGTACACAGGGTCGCGAGGATGTCATAATCTTGATATGGATTTGGTACCTCTTCTTCTTCTTCCTCAGATATAAGTCAATATTCATCTTCTTCGTCACATGATTCTTTGTTGAGATGTGACACCAATTTGTAGCCCCTTTTTCGGTCACACTACAAATTCCTCTCTTGGTCGCAGTCCTTCTTCTCTTTCCTAACCGCCTTCTTTCTCAATCTCGCTACCGGGAAAAAACATCTCAACTTACTCTAGTCCATTTTATTCAAATCCTTATTGCGACATTATCCAGAATCTCCATGCACCAGAATTTATCCATCGGATTCCATTCATAGCAAGGTTGACATTAGCGAAGTTATGGGTGATGCCTCTAATTTAATGAGTACCGCATTTAGAATTTATCCATTGGATTCCATTCATAGAAATCATAAGTATTATTGTATAATTCAATGAAGCCTCCAGGATTTGACCTTAAATAGCAATACATCTCTCGAATTGAAAATCTGAGAAAGGATAATAAAAAAATACATAATAGATCCATTTGTGATAGGGGTGAGAGAGAGGTAGGCACTAAGTCACCACTAAATACTATCATAATTGCAAGAAAAAAGTGCAAAACCCATACTATAAGTATTATAATTCAACGAAGCCTCAATATTTTATCTTGAAGTAACAATACATCTCTTGAATTTAAAATCTGAGAAAGGAAATCCTTGAAAAGAAAAAAACAAAACAAAGCTCATGAGAGCTACAAAATCCTTCCACCATATTTAAAGAGCTTCATTGTTTCAAAGAGCATATAACTTGTATCATGAAAGGAAAAAACTTGGATTATATAGAAAGAAGTGTGCCTAACGGTTCTATCATGGCTACTTAGTAAACAGGTTTAATGAGCTCATAAATTTTAAAAACAAGGTGGTTTTAAAATAAAAAAATAAAGTGGAGAAAAATTTGTTTTTAAATGCAATTCTATGCTTTTATTTTTTACTGTCTTATTGCATGTATTTGTGGGAGTGAGCTAGCTATGGAGCAATCCTCCCTCCATCGGACGGAGGAGGAGCAAAGTCAACGCTAACTTTGCTCCTCCTCCCTCCGACGAGGGAGGATTGCTCCATAGCTAGCTTACTCCGTATTTGTGTGGCGTGGCAAGTGGGATTCCATAACGGTTCATTAACAACAGTCATGTCGTTAATTATGGCTTTCTCCTGGGATCCCCACTTTGACCGGAATGACAATCGATAAATGTAAAACACGTTGCACTATGTTTTCAACAAAATGTCAAATTATTTGCATGCAAATGCCATTTCCTTTTAGGTGCCACGCGTCAAACCTAGGCAAAGGGAAAAAAACACTATTGATGAGCCCAATAAGCGGTAATGTTTTCTAGTTATGCTAGTTTGGCATTGTATGTGAACCCTACAACAATCGGAAGAGAAGAAAGTGAAGCCATGATGAAGAGGAGAAAAATAGAACCAGAGAGGCGAGACATGGATGATGCATGTAGCAGTGAAATATGAAACATATCTGATAATTTCTCTCGTGCACTGGCATCATAATTGACTAGGTCTAAATACTATTTTTATATTATGCTCAATGACCAAAAAAGAATACTGAGCATTGATTAGTTTTTATACCTCCCTTTCCCAGGAGTTCTTTCCTTCATAGTTGCAGTTGTGTTTTAAGTGTAGAAATGTTGTGCACAATTTGTACTCTCCCCAACTTTGAGAGGGAATATTTATACGATTTGTGAAGTATATGAGAAAAACCTAGTTATCAACTATTCTTTGATGCTACCTTTACATTTGTTCATTCTTTAGGTTTGGATTTCATTCTTGACATAGGAATTGAAGGATTCTTACATCTCTTGGGGATTCATTGATGCTACTTATACAATTTTTTGTTGGTTTTATTCTTCTGTCTTGTTGATTAGTTGAGTAAAATATGTCATATGCCATGAAAAAAACAACGAAGAGCTATCTTTTGAGGAAGGAAACAACAAAATTGTTCAGTGATTTAGAGATTCTAATCATATGCACCAAAGATTCTAAGCAAAGTACTAGACTATAGATATGTTTACATATTTCAAAAAAATCTTCCAAATGCAATAATTAAGAACTTATTTACCTTGAATACAAAGGTTAATATGACATATCTTTTAGATCAATGGAATCAAAGACGCTGCGTGTGATATCCCTAGTATAGGATCGTGCCTTGTTGAAGAATTGTGGATAATTCTAACTAGCGATTTGTTCAAGAATTATGTTAACAAAACTTGCTGCAGAGGCATAAGGCTATCTTTGCATAAAGAAAAGAAGGCCAATAAGGTGGTATGCAAAGAAGGCCAAGAAGGCGGTGCTGCAAGAGGCAGTGAATCGATGACTGTCAAGTGCATTGAAGAGGCAGTGAATCGGTGCATTGAATTGGTGACTATGAAGTGCATTGAATTGTCATGAATTGAATTACATGCATATTCAATTATTTTGTAGGTTTGTAATAATAGTTTCAGTTATTCCATAGTTAAAACTTAAGGATTAGACATGTATTTGACACTATTTTCAGGCTATCAATCTAATATTGTCTACAACATTACAGAATAAAAAATATTTGTCATAGTATGTCAGTTCTTTAAATAGTTAGAAGTGCTAAACATATTGGCGAATAGACTAATGACAATTATCACCAGTGCATTAACTAGAAACCTAAAAAAGTGAAGCTTACAATAAGAGGTCGAAGTTATTGACCAATAAGATCACTAGTAAAATGAAAATACATGGTTTTCTATGTTAAAGATTACAGATTGGGGAAAAATAAAAAATTCAAATGATAGACGTAATATAAATTCAACGTAAACTCTTTGCAATATCACCTTGACCTTCATATGGGATTAATAAGAAAATAATGTAATAATATGAATAAAAATAAAACTTTTAAATAAGAAGTAGAATTTGTATTAAAAAATGTTATGGTTTATGGATGCCTAATATAAAAGGAAGTCATGATCAATTATGGTATGTATGCCCAACCCTTTAGGGTTGGGAAATATGTCAATTTCAAATGATTTGATGCTTTGGGATAAAGACACACCTTTTGGATACGATTCAAAATTGGATAAGGAAACTTTTGTAACAAGTCACAAGGCCTTATTTGGGTAGGTTTTGTGGGGATATGGTTGACCAAGAATAATATAATATTTGAAGAAGATGACTTGTCTATTTGTGAGGTTTCCTACCAAGAAAAAATTTAGGGTCGAAATTTATCCTATGGGCTGTTTTTCGATCTTTTTTCCAAAAAAGATTCGTCAATTTGCATTTTTTTGAAAGATGTTTTGGCCAAATTTCATGGGATAATTTTTTTTACTCAAAAGCTCACCAAAATTATCCAAAGACTATATATAGTCCTTAAATAATAGGTTTTTAAAAAATCACCAAATATTTTATGGATGCAAATTTAAGAATGAGTAAGATTCATGAAGGTTTTTACACTTTGAGAAAATTATGAATCCTTAAATTTTTCCATATTGCTCACCCTATTAAATTGTCTTAAATATTAGAAATAATCAAAGTAAAAGACAACGATAATTTTAAATGAACCCATCATATATTCCTCTTTTCCTTTGGAATTCTTTTATGTGCCTTGTTAAGGAGTTGAGTTTTATGCACTATAACTTTTGATAAAAATAGTAGATGCTAAAGGATTAAAAATACTTAAAAAGTTGTAGAGATTCAAAATTATTGATGAATTGTGATAATGCCATTTGCCAAGGATGGATATGGAAACTTAATATTCATGGAATTCAATGATAAAAGGGTGAATGTAAAATTTTCAAATATATATATATATATATATATATAAGGGCGAATGGACACTAATTTGGTGTATGAGACACCCTTATTTGTGGGACAAGGAATCCCCTCTGCGTAGTGATTTAACTGCTAAAGTCTACAAAGATGTACATACACTACCCACTCTGGATTTGAACCTGTGACCTCGTAAGAAGAAACACATGCTCTTAACCATTAGGCCTACTCATGCTCATGCTCATATATATATCACTTGATTAACTTCATAATCAGTTAAGGTGTGTGGAGTTGATTTTTTTTATACTAGCCTAGATACAAATCATAGGCTCTATCAAGCACCGAGAGGGATCAAATCTCTCGAGGTGCAAATCTCTTCTTAAGTATTGCACTCAAGGAGCTATCGGCTTTGGTGTGCCCTATATATAACCATTGATTTGATTGAAATTCAAAGACACATATCTTTATTTAAGGTCGACATATACTATATTTATTATTAATGTTTAATATTATTTATGGTGCACATATAATATTTTTTATTTTGTTAGGAACGAACATTACAACATCTCCGCCATACATGGTTTTAAAACCATGTGCAAGGCCCTCCTAAGACCATGGGTTATTTAGTAGGCCTTTCACATGGCCTTAAAACCATTTGCGAGGTCCTCCTAAACCATGTACAATAAAACCATGGGTTGTTTAGGATGCCTTGCACATGGTTTTAAAACCATTTTCAAGGTCTTCCTAAACCATGGGTTGTTTAGGAATCCTTGCACATGACAGATGCTTTTAAAACCATGTGCAAGGCTGACATTTTTTTTTTGCGGATTTGGATTAGTGTTTTATAAATTTTTATGTAGTTCTTTTTATTAGCTCTTGGTGTTTATATAGTCATTGATTTCTAACATGTTTTTCAAAATACACATTGTTTTATTTTTAATTTTAATTATTTTAATTTTAGCTAATGCCCGACAAAATATATTTATTACTTTTTACTTTTTAGAAGTAAAAAGTAATGTTACAACATCTACATCATAATCGACTTGAGTAAAAAGTAACGTTACAACATCTCCCTCATACTCGACAAACATTATAACGTCTCCATCATAATTGAAAATATTATTTATAGCTGACATTTACAAGAGGAACGTTACATGAGGAGCATTACAAGAAGAACGTTACAAGATCTCCCCCATACTGAGCTGTAGAGAACCTCTCGATATAAATGTCAATTCAATTAATCAATAAAAGAAGAATAATTTTAAATTAATTAAACCAACATAGATCCAAATCCTAGCCTCTATCAAGCACCGAGAGGGATCAAATATCTCTAGGTGCAAAGCTCTTCTTTAGTATTTCACTCAAGGAGATATCAACTTTGGTGTGTCCTATATATAGCCATTGTTTTGATTCAAACCAAAATACGCATCTTTTAATTTAAGGTCAGCACATAATATTTTTATTATTAATATCTAATATTATTTATGGCCAACATATAATATTTTTTATTATTTTTTATTTTGTTAGGAATGAACATTACAACATCTCCCCCATCCATGGTTTTAAAACAATGTGCATGGCCCTCCTAAAAACATGGGTTGTTTAGGAGGTCTTGCACATGGTCTTACAACCATTTGCAAAGCCCTCATAAATCATGTAGAAAACCATGGGTTGTTTAGGAGACCTTGCACATGGTTTTAAAACCATTTGCAAGGCCCTCATAAACCATGTACAATAAAACCATGGGTTGTTTAGGAGGCCTTGCACATGGTTTTAAAACCATGTGCAAGGCCAACATAGTTTTTGTGGATAATTCAATTTTATATTTTTAATTATTTTGTTAGGTAGTAACATTACAACATCTCCCCCATATTGTGTTTTTTTTCTGAGGAACATTTTTTTGCGGATAATTAATTTTTTTTTTTATTGTTTTGTTAGGTAGGAACATTACAACATATCCCCCATAGTAGGTTGTTTTTGTAGCCGACATTTATTTTGATGGATAATTAAAATTTTTATTTATTATTTTTTATTTATGCGCTTATAACCGACATTTACAAAATGAACATTACAAGATCTCCCCCATACTGGGTTATACATCGCCTCTTGACGTAAATTATATATATTAAATATTATCATTTTAAATTAATTAAATTGCATTTATTAAATATTAATATATGTTTAAATAAATTATAATATATAGTAATTATTATATTTAGTATAACGAAAAACTGTCCATGTGTAACACTTTTGAGTTAGATTTACCATCCTCCATCTTCCATCTAGTTTTGAGTAGGACACTAACACATATAACCATTTTCTATAAACCACTGTAGTTTGGATGTGCCACTGCACAAATATTCTAATATTATCTTGCAATGGCCATCTTATTTATTCATAACACCTCGACAAGCAATATTCATCATTCATCGCATGAGACAAAAGTGTAATCTTTCCATTTCTATGATAGTCAAAGTATTGGTGGTAATAGTATGAGACTGCCATTTCTTTAACGTGATGACCATTGGGAGACATAATATAAGAGAGGTTTGAGGGTTTCTAGTGACAATGGAAGAAGGTGTTCGGTCCTTTGGTTTCTTCGGTGTTTACCCTAGTCCTCTAACGGTTACCTCTTCTCCTTTTGGATACTCTGAGCCCTAAACATCTTGGATACTACTCTCGGTGGTGTGGATTAGCGTTTTCACTATTCATCATCCACAACACTAGTTTCTGTCACCTTATTCTCTGCCACCGTTTGGTCTTGGTACTACTACTGTTATGTCATCATGCACATTGCTTGTCTCCTAATAATCATAGTATACACATTTCCCTTGAACTCTCTGGCTTCCCTCACCTTGTCGTTATTGTTGACATCTAGTGTCATTCATAGATACTACTACACTTCAACATGTTTCTCTGGGTTTTATGGCGATGGTCTTGACAATTAGACTGTTTGGAGTCAACATTGATTTCAGCAGCTCCGACAACAAAGACTGGTGAACTTCGCTTATCAAGTACCCTACTGTTTATCTGTTTCTTTGTTTCTTTATCCTAGGGTCTTTAGGGCTTTGTCTGAACGCTTTCACTAGGGTTCCTGCCTATTTCTTGGTAAGACAACCCCAGATGGAGTTCACCCTACAAACCAAAGGGTTAGTACCAACCATGCTTAAAAAGTGGGAATTAGGTTTTGGTATCTAGGGTTTATTTCTTACCTCTCCGGTTTTGACCGGCTACTCTCACGGGTTTTGCTATTTTTCTCTGTCAATACTTTCTTTACTCCTCTATCAGCCTTGGGGTTCTATTTGGGCTGTTTGGTTACCATACTCTAGCACTGTTCTGGGGTCGTCGGTAACCATACTTGGGTTGTAACCCTGCTTTGTTTTTATAGGGACTTGTCCATTTCTTTTGACTTGTTCATCTGGTGGGTACTTCCTTTTTTTTGGTAACTGGCCCTGTGACGTATTCTTTGTCTTTCCATTTGATTTGGGTGTTGGGTATTAGAGGTGAGCTTAGGCATGGAGTCGGTGGGGCTCTCTCTGCCTTCAGGCCCTCAGGGTGGCTCGGTCCGTCCACCTCGTCTACATTCCCGCCGTAAGACTAAGATCATGACTGCTCTTGATCATAAACGCCACTATGTTTTTGGGAGGGATGTTATGCTTGATAGGGTTTATGACCTCTATCGTATGGCTCTTATTTAGCGTATGGAATACTGCTCAATGATCCATGAGGAATGGCTATCCTAGGCTACATTACACTAGAAACATATCCTTAATTATGTTCCCACCATTATTTTGCTAGCTAATAAGTGGCTATTCTTTGTCTTCCTCGAGGATTCATATGCCTCCCGTATTTTGGATTCCCTCTAGACTATAGGGAATGGCTCCCTTATCCTCAATTGATGGTGCACCAATTTTGACCCACTCAACGAAAGAGTGGTTAAATGAAATATTTGGGTATTGATTCCTGCCTTCCCCTCCCCCCTGTTGAATACAGAGATCCTCACTAACATTGCCAATACCATTGGGAGGTTTGTGTCATTATAAAAATATTTTCATCTCATCTTCGATAAAAGATACTAGTCGAACTTGATGTCTTGAAAGGGCTTCTTCCTGAGATTGATATTGTTTGCAACAACTCAGTTATTACTCAAGGACTTGATTACCAGAATATTCCATTTCACTGCAGTTATTGTCATGAGACAGGTCACTTGAGAAACAATTGTTCCTCATTACTTCAGGTTCTTCCCCTTAAGTTGGGATTCACTGATATTAAGAGTCCTCCTAATAGCTTTCTGGATAACTCCCTTTGGTCTCGTCTTCTCCTGGACCACCATTGGAGACCACACCACCTAATGATACTTCTGGTACCCTGACACATACCGGTCCTTATGATTCTATCTCTCCCACTTCTTTTGGTGATATCACCAATGGTGAGCTTCAATATATTCAAGATATTGAGACTTTAGAACAATCTGCTACTAAAACTAATCCTCCTTTGTCATCAAACCCTCCATCTTTGGTAGCTTCACCTATCTTAACTTCTTCTCCTACTCCCCCACCCTACCTTTTGGAAGACTTCCCTCCCCTTCAAAGAATCACCTCCCCTCCAATTACTGATTCTCCCAGTAGCCCTTTGACTACTCCATCTTTCTCAGATCCTACTCTTCTCAAGTCACTAGCCATAATTTCTAACAAGCCACCGCTTTTTCCCTCCAACTTACCTCTAGATTCTATCAAGTTTGAGAGTGTTACTATTCAGAAAGCCAGGAAAAGCAAGCCATCTTTGGTCCTCCCTAATGAGAGGAGACCCTCTGGACTCTATACTCCTCTCTCATCCCATATCAAAGCTGCTACCAGAGCACATTCACCTTCCTAGCTACTTAGAGCACAGTCACCTATCAACTAGGTTGACCCATGAGGACCATCTCCATGAATATCTATGGGTTTAGGGAGCTTACCAAACAAAAATCCCTTAGAACATTGTTCACCTCACTAAATCTTGACTTAATCATGTTACAAGAAATGATGTGTGACCATATTTCAGCCCTTCAACTATTTGCTAAACTGAAGCTTGGATGGGAATTTTGTGCTCTTAACTCCTAGGGTCTCTCTAGGGGACTCCTCACTAGCTAGAATCCTCTTATCACTCGCTGTAAGGCCTTTCACTCCTTTGTTGGCATCCTCATAAATGCTAGATTTAAAGGCTATGACTCTATTTTCTCTATTGTCAATTGTTATGGACCCTACTCCAACAGAATTGCTTTTCAGGATTGTGCCATGGCTGGGGGTATTTTCTACTATCCTAATCTTACTTTTGCTAGTGACCTAAACTTTACCCTTTCTGACTTAGAATTTTGGGGTGAAAAAGCTAGGTTGGACCAAAGGGCACATTACTTTTCTCACCTCTTGGACTCTATGAACATGGTAGATCTTTCTCCTATCATGCCAGAACCTACTTGGTGAAATGGAAGGATGGGATCTGAGGGGGTTAGAAAAAGACTAGATAGATTCCTAGCACCCATACATCTTATTCCTATGGTTGGCAACTATAACTCCTGGACTCAGCCCTCAGATATTTCTGATCATTATCCTATTTGTCTAGAGTGGAGCATCTAGCCTTCATGTCATCTATATCCTTACAAATTCAATAGAGCTTGGCTCTTGGAAGAAGATTTTTGTGACTTTGTCTCTGCCTCTTGGATCTCCCCTGTACCCTCCTTGGGACCAATGTCTACCATATCCTATAAACTTTAGAGACTCAAAGGCTTGGTTAAGGACTGGGAAAAAAGGGAGATTAGCACCAGAACAAAGGAGGTTAGGGAGATAGACTCTGCTATACTTGATCTCCTATATAATCAACCCTCTCGTATTCTCTCAGCTGAGGGTGCCTCTCAACTCACTATTTTAAAAGCAAGGAAGGAAACCTTACTTACCCAATAGATTCTTACTTGGAAGCTCAAAAGTGGAGTGGAGTGGATAAATGAAGGAGATGTTAATACCAATTTTTTCCACTCATATGCTTCAACCAGGAGAAACTCTAAAACCATTTGGGCACTTAAGGACCAGAATGATGAATCATTTGATTGAGGATGAATTGAAACTGAAGGCTTTGGGTGTGTATCATTTCTCTAATCTATTCACTGATGATGGAAGTACAAATATTGTGGCACAACTTAATGTAATTAGAATTTTTCCATCCTTTGTATAAGAGGAGGATAAATAGTTCTCGTTGGCATATTTTACACTGTCAGAAATTGAAAGTGTACTCAGGGGGTTTAAAAAAGACAAGATTCTCAGTCCAAATGGCTGGCCGGTAGAATTTTACCTCCACTTCTTTGACCTGGTTGGGTGGGATATACTAAATGTTGTGGAACACTCTAGGGATAAGGGAAGGGTTATTGGTGCACTCAATGCAACATTTATAACTCTCATTCCCAAGAGTGATAAGCCGACCTCCTTTGTTGAGTTCAGACCCATCTCATTATGCAATATGATCTACAAAACTATTTCTAAGATGGCTGCAATCACATTAAAAGTCATTCTGGATAAAGCTATTTCCAGAAATCAGTTTGTTTTTTTGCATAATAGAGAGATCATCGAGCCAGTAGGCATTGTACAAGAAGTTCTACATTCCATCAAAGTGGAAAAGTAGAAGATTTTGGTCCTCAAGCTAGACCTTGTGAAAGATTTTGACGGGGTTAACTAGTCTTTCCTTAGGTTGGTCCTTCTACAGATAGGGGTTCCAGGTATGTTTGTCAACTAGGTTATGGGCTGTGTGGAATCTTCCAACTTCGTTGTGCTCATCAATGGGCTACCATTTATTTTTTTCCCAGTCTCGAGGGGCATCAGATAGGGATGTCCCCTATCACCACTCCTCTTTATTTTGATCATTGAAAGATTGAGTTTATTGATCACTAATGCTCAATGCAGGGGGGCTATTTCTGGAATCAAAGTGTCACAAATTTTATAGCTCACCCACCTATTATTCGTTGATGATGTTATATTGTTTGGTATTTGCACCGTTGAGGAGTGGCAGAACTACAAGGAATTGCTTGATCCTTTTTGCAATGCCACAAGCATGGAAATCAGTGAGGCCAAATCCTCCTTTCTGTATAATGATGTTGACAAGACTATCAGATCTAGGATTCTTTCACTGTCTCCATACAAAATGGAGTCCCTTACCAATGGTTTCAAATACTCGGGGTTCTATCTCAAACTACTGGGATATAGTAGTAATGACTGCAAATGGTTCATTAAGACGTTTGAGAAGAAGTTAAGCAATTGGACCTATAGACTACTGTCACTAGGTGGTAGACATATTATGGTCAAATTTGTTTTGATAGGTATGGCAGTATATTGGCTTTCATTGGCTCAAATGCCCAACACAATTTTAACTTACCTTCATTGCTTCACATTCAATTTCTTGTGGGGGAATACTACTGGGAACCACAAATACCACTTGGTTGATTGGTACACCATCTCTAGACCATATGATCTAGGTGGCTAGAATGTAAAGAACCTTGAATGGTTCATCTTCGCTCTTCGCATGAAAATCCTTTGGTTAGCACTTAATGGTGATGGTATCTGGTCACAAATAGTTAAGCATAAATACCTCAAAAACAAGACTGTAGATGTGTGGCTCCGTTAACACTCTTTCACGGTACAAGGTACTTCTTATATGTGGAATGGATTCATCAGGTCTATCTCTTGGATCGCCAGATGTCTGGGATGGAAAACCAGTAATGGAAAAGCTATAAAAATAGGCATTGACCCTATTATTGGACTCTCCTCGGATTACATCCTACTTGAGGACCTTAGACTTTTCCTGGAGGATTATGGCATTTTACATCTCTCGGATGCTCGCAACTGGGGCTCTGGCTCACATGACTACTAGCTCTCGGCAGCTGATCTAGATCTGGGAGGTCAATGGAAGGACTTATGGACTCAATATATTTTCGAGCTACAACATGGAGGCATTCAAATTAGTGATAGACCTGATACATTGGTTTGGATTTAGAGCAAATGGAATGGTATGGTTAAGGAAAATTTGGCATATAAATTGATTGCTAATATCTCAGTAGATTCTCGACCTTTCCAAGCTCTCATCTGGATATGGAAATATAATATACCACTGAAATTTATCTGTTTTAACTAGTTATGCTTATCTAATCACATACAGACATGGGATAATTTGAACAAAAAAGTCTAGATTGGCCCACACAAGTGTTGTTTATGCAGAACAACTCTTGAGTCAGTAGATCATATTTTTGTTCACTGTTGTTTTACCCGAGAGGTATTACTTTATCTCAACTCCAAACTCAATGTCCCCATTATCTAAAAGGAGAAAACATACTTGCAGAATGTAGAATCTTGGTTCAGGATGGAAAAAAAGCTAACAAATCTCCCTCCTTTGATGGCCTGGAAAATTTGGTTGACGGGAAACAAATGTATTTTTTATCATAGAAATCGAGATATAATCTTCATTGTACACACTATATTAGAACAGATACAACTTCATCCGGTACATCCTCAGCTGAAACTCAAAAGAAGAAATATAGGGTTGGCTCTTGTTTTTTACTTTCCAGCCGGTTTTTTTTATGGTGTTTCAGCCAACTCGATGGGAGTTATTGGTATACATCTCCTCATCAGTAAGAACCATTACTTCTGTATGCAAATGGGTGTGGGTTAGAGCACCAACACTACATCTGAACTACTAGCATTGTGGACTTTACTCATCTTTGCCAAATTATTTAGTCTTCCTTATCTTCACATTCATGGAGACTCCTCAGTCATTATCAACTGGTTCAATAGGAGACCAATCCTCTCTTCTCTCTCACTAATTGTCTGGTGTCAAAACATCAAAGACATGGAATCATACTTCATCCAGCTTGATGTTGTTCACGTTTACAGAGAGTACAATGTCATGGTTGATGGTTTATCCAAAGAATCATTATCTAAGGCTTCAGGCCTTCTACAGTACTCTGAATTCACTGAAGGTGAATGTACTGAGTGTGGTACATTTCATCTATTTTAGTTTCAGAACATTCCATTATGATCAACAATTTGGATGCCTTTTGAGTTTGGCAGTTATAAACATGGTCTTAAAACCATTTGCAAAGCCCTCCTAAACCATGTACAATAAAACCATGGGTTGTTTAGGAGGCCTTGCAAATGGTTTTAAAACCATTTGCAAGGCCCTCCTAAACCATGTACAATAAAACCATGGGTTGTTTAGGAGTCCTTGCACATGGTTTTAAAACCATGTGTAAGGCCAACATTTTTTTTGCAGATAATTCAATTTTTTTATTTGTTATTATTTTGTTAGGTAGGAAGATTAGAATATCTCCCCCATATTGTGTTGTTTTTTTGCTCGACATTTTTTTTTGCTAATAATTAAATTTTTAATATTTTATTTTTTTGTTAGGTAGGAACATTACAACATATCCCCCATATTAGGCTGTTTTTGTGGTCGACATTTATTTTGGTGGAAAATTAAATTTTTTATTTTTGCGCAATATTATTTATAGCCGACATTTACAAGAGGAATGTTACAAGAGGAAAGTTACAAGATGTCCTCCATACTAAGTTGTAGAGTGCCTCTCGGCACAAATTATATATATTAAATATTCTCATTTTAAATTAATTAAATTGCATATATTAAATATTAATATATGTTTAGATAAATTATAATGTATGGTAATTATTATATTTAGTATAACGAAAAACTCTCAATATGTAACACTTTTGATGTAGATTTACCATCCTCCATCTTCCATCTAATTTTGAGTTAGACACTAACACCTATAAGCATTTTCTATCAACCACCATAGTTTGGATGTGCCAGTACACAAATATTCTAATATTATCTTGCAATGGGTGTCTTATTTATTCATAACACCACGACAAGCAATATTTTTCACGAGGAAAAAGACAACCTTATATTATATAAAGTTGTGTAAAAAAAGTGATTATATCAGCAAAAAGTTTTTGCAAGTAAAACCAGAGAGAACAATACCGTTTATAGGATTGCTCAAAACACAAGTCATTGCTTAATCTATCAACTCAATTCTTCCCATTACAAGAAATTTCACCTTTACCTACCATATAAACATGCTAAGGATACCAAAATAGAGAGCGAATCATTCTCTCTTATATTGTCCCAAACAATAATAGCCATAAAATAAAACAACCGAGATCGCAACCCAATTGCTTGTTTAAATAAAATGTACACCCAAGTGTTAAATTCATGGTACACATAAACAAACAAGAGAGAATTCATGGTACACATGAACAAACAAGAGAAGGGGACAAGTATCCAACAACCCTCGAACCGTCCAAATCCAATGGTGGAGATCAATCCCCATAATACGACACCAATTCCACAACGTTTGACAAAATAAATAAGTACAAACAATATTCATCATTCATCGCATAAAACTGTAATCTTGCCATTTCTATGATAGCGAAATGATTGGTGGTAATAGTATGAGAATGTCATTTCTTTAAAGCGACGACGACTAATATATATCATGCATCGCATGAGACAACTCTCGCATTATATTTCTCGTAGATGCACCTTTCGTCTCTTTATCAGCAAAACTTATCCCTACATTTATTTCCGCGACTATTCAGAGCTTCAAAATTATTATCTTCAATTGTGGACCTATAAAGTCAAGTCAAGTCACGATTAAGGAGCAAGGTTTATAAAGTCAAGTCAAGTCACTTTCCCACAACTGTGGACCTATATACTTTTCCACAATTGTGGACCTATAAAGTCAAGTCACGATTAAGGAGCAAGGTTTATAAAGTCACGATTAAGGATCAATATTTATAGTTATTTATAAAGTCACGATTAAGGATCAATATTTATAGTTATTAATCCGTGTTGCAACGGAGACTATAGGTTTCATGCTTGTAATTAATATTGATGTTATAGTTTTTGTTTTGTTCTTTTAAAGATGAATCGAATTTAAGTTATTAATTGTATTTAACTTTTTTTGAGAAATCGTGTCTCAATTGTATGGGATGAAAGGTATTGAATTGATCATTTTTATTATTACCAAGTATTAAAAAATTTAAGAAAAAAAGTTTCTTACATTTTCCTTAACTTTATTTACTGAACTTGCCAATTTGTTAATCATTATTACTAAATTTGCTAGCCTTTATTGTTGCTTGACATGCAAACAACCTTCTAACTAGTCTCATCTCAAACCCTTAGAATTCTGTTCTCTGTGAATTTTGAGATATGTTATTTTGTTATGTGTAACTACAAGATGCTCATGAGAAATTGGAGAAGGTGGGATAAAGAACCTATGGGGCGGTGTACAAGGCCAATGATAAGAACATGGGGCAATTTGTCACCCTTAAGAAAATGAGGCTAGAGTGTGACGAAGAGGGTATTCCTCCCCTGCTCCCACCGCTCTTCTTGATCTTTACGTTCTGTAAATGCTTTCTTAGGATACCCACATTGCCATGTATTAGAGCTGTAGCGGACTATGCACATTCTCTATATCTTTATGTATTTTATAAGACATTTATATATAAATTTGTGAACTGTAAACCCAAAAATGTATATCATTCCCACCTTGTTTTACTTTGAGACTCATTTCTTCCAAGGAATGTAAGAATATATAAGGAATGTTAATGTTTTGTTTATTCTAACAAGTGAGATTCCTTAACAGGTTTAAATATCTAAAATTCTAAGTGTAAATATGTGCTTAGTCTTCCTCCAAATGCTATGTACTTAAGAATAAAATAATGAAACTTCATGCAAGGTACTCGACAGAGTATACTTTCTTTCTGATTCTTATCTTCTTCATATGTTTCATAGGATTTAAAGAAATTTCTCTTTGCTTGGTTTGCTAGCGCTCTGTCATCCTTATTCTAGGGTCTTCCTCCTAGGATTCATACGTTGTTGATACATATGGATTCATTTAGTAAATTAAAATGCCCATTTCTTTTGTAACAAATTCATCATCTTGTAGCCATTGGAGGCTCCCAACGAATTCCAAAGTAACATCATTATCAAACCCATCTAGTTTGGTGAAGAAGGTTTACCACCCAACCTACTGAAAGTTCTCAACCAATTCTAGGTTTCCATATATTTTGGAATGGTTTATAGGTTCCCTTCTCTTAAACTTTGATGTCATTTTTATCAATCCTTGCATTTCCTTATATTTTATCCTAGGGTTTTTAAGTTTTTTTCGAATAAATGTTCAAGGAAGGGACCCTACTTACTTCATGTACAAAGCGGCTTCAGGGATATGATAGGTCCATATATACCCCTTTTAATGTACCATCATTCCAAGATATTTCTTTAATACCATGATAGAAATTGAGAAGCACACTAAAGCGTATTTTTTTTCAAATTTCAAGAAGTGAAACTTTCAGAAATGCTCAAAGAACAAGATTACTCACATGCTACTGAATGCCTCATTCATTTGGTATCCTATGATCTTCATGGTTGTGTATTCCTATAGCCACTCTTGTTTTACTGTATCACAACAAATAGCATGTAAGCTAATGGATTTCAGCTATATAAGAGTTTAATAAATGCCTCGACATTTTGAGCGGGCATTTCACCCATCACTAGTGGAACCAATAAAAGCATTTGATTGTGATAAAAGAGATTAGAAGAAACTAGTTGCTAAGAAATTTTTATTGGTTCCCTTGATGATGGGTGGTGTCCACTCAAAACATCGAGACATTTATTAAACTCACTCAATTTAAATCCAAAATCTTGTTCACTATTATGGCTATATATGGAAACCTCCATGCTCATATATATCACACCATTCAATGAAATGAATTCCCTTCATAAATTCACACATGGTGTGTGCAAATTTCCACTACTCTTGTCCCCAATATGCTTCGCAATGCTCAAATTACCTTTCACAATAAATTAGAGGTTGATATTTGAACGAACTTCATATTTCATTCAAGTCTTTTATGGTTGGAATTACGTTTATTCATGGTTCCATCATTATTCAAATTGTATGATCACTTGGATTGGAGTTCATATGATGCAAATTCCATCATTTTTCTCACTACTCCCTGATTTGTGATGTCTCTACATTCAACTAATGCACACCATGAAGTTAAATAATTGTATCACTCCCACCAACTTAATTGTTGACGCCCACATTGAATTAGGAATTTTAGTTTGAGTATAAATTATAAGCCTTATTTTGTATATTTAATGAATAAATTGACAAAAGGTAGTGGTTACCTCATACTTTAGGCTATAAACCTTGAATTCCACCCGTGATTGATCATAGATTCTGTGGATTGGAGTATGTGGACTATTTTTTCTACAGTTGTTGGGAATAATAGTTCATGTTGTTATGTTATAGTATGCAAGTTATAGTGTGATTATTTGCAATAGCAGTAGGGTGTGTTGATGGGAGGTGAAGGTTGGGTACTATGAAGAGAATGATTTGTAAAACTAGAGTATGGTGATTATTTTGTAAATGATGAGGTAGAATGGGTTGCATAGTGTCTACTAATGCATTGCTTTGATTTCTAAAAATATCACTATTGTCTATTAGAACTCATAGGGAGTTAATAAAAAGTTTATTATAACTATAACTACATGTAGAGTGTAGAATAAAGTTGTGAACTCAAGCAAAAGAGTCATTGAAGAGATTAGATGAATCATTGGTCTATAAGAGCCTACAAGAATTAATGTTCAATACTTGGGTGGGGCTGATTTGAAAGAGACGTTATCTGGGAAAGTCTCAGTCAAATCCATCAAGAGAGATCATTGGAAAATATAAAAAAATGATTAAAAAATATGATATTGTATACAATGGATGGATCCATACATGGGGAACTTAGAACTTCTCATTGGAAATGGCAAGCCACAGAAGTACTTGAAACCAGATAATCTAGATCTAGAAAAAGGTGCATGTGCTTGATTGGAGAAATAGTGTTGGGTAGGAGGATAGGAATATTCTAGATCCATGAGGATCCTAAACTTTGAACAAAGAGATATTAAGAGAGGATTTGTTTTCCTTGGTCAAGAGAGAAACCAAGATATACCAATAAAATCATAGAAAATATAAGAGATATGGTTGGGAGAGTAGGCCCAAATTCATTTCGCTAATACTAAACGATGTAAATTTGAACCCTGGATGAGGCTTAATGGGATTCATCCCATAGAAACCATGAACAAGATAAGAAACACTATAAAATAGAAAACATAAGAAAAAATAAGACAAAATAAGACAAGACACGGAAAACCCATAATGAATTGATTTCTTCTATTCATTTAACCAATGACATTATTCATCCATCCAATGGCTCAAGATCCACATACCCCAATCAATGAGAAAGAAATAATAAAGAATACATGCAGAAAACTTGAACACTAGAAAGGTATCCCTAGATTATAAACATCAATAAAAACTAACAAATTGTGGAAATTTATCCCAAGCTTAGAACAATTGAACTCACAAAATTGCTTGAAAATATGAAAGAAACACTCAAGAAGGATACCGAATATGTAATAATACACAAATTGTTGATGATATTAATTTACACTATCCATCATTAAACATATGTAGGTTTCTCATACAGTAGATACTCCAATGATTCAAAATAATTAGGTTTCTATTCGAATCAGTACAATAGAAGGCTTACTAAACTAGTCAAAATCCCCTATAGGTGCATAAAGCACTTTCCAAATCAGTCAAGATGCTCACGAATTTGTTGAATGAGTATGTACAAATCATAAGTGATGGAAATTTGAATTTATCTGATATTTTAGATGAGGAAAAGAAGGGATGTGAATTGGTGCAAAAAAATAGGTAGACTACCTTAAAACTAGCTTTAGCTTTTGCCTTAAAACTGTAGAGTAAACTGGAAACTCTGGATAAGGCAGTAATGCTCAGTTTCTATTCTAGAAATTTTGTGGGTTGCAATAATATTATCCATGATGTTTCTAACTCACTCCATGAGGAATTTTTGGCAAGTTTGACCTCAAAAATGGAATTGGGTGCAAACTAGTTAGTGCATGACCTAAGAATTAATAAAAAAGATTAATTATTTTATCCCAAGTCTTGGGATGGGTTTTGATTATTCCAACACACCCTCTTAAGCCTGAATTTAAGTACAATATCATAAAAAATATCATAGGTATAGGGCCTAGAAACAAGGATTAGTCACCCCTTGCATACTTCTTGTCCATACAAAACAAGGAAATAGGCAAAACCAAAAGTGGGAAAATACTCCCTCAAACATGGACATGAAAAAATCCGTATGAAATATGGTTTCAATATGTCTTCACCACATGATCATATATCCCAATTAAATACTTAAGATTGTTGAAAGTCCTCTCCAAAAATACTTTGGTGAAGATGTATGCAACTTGCTCAGATGATGCGCAATATTGCAGATCAATGACCCCATCATGCACAAGTCCTCTAATGTAGTGCATATGGATTTCAATGTGTTTAGTTTTTTTGCCTCATTAATGGATTGGTTGAGATTCAAATGGTACTTTGGTTGTCCCAATAGATGATTTTAGAATTCTCTGAATCGATCCCAAACTCTCCAAGTATTCCCTGCAACCACAAACATTGAGTAGTTGCATTCATAGCTCCTCTGTGCTCTGCCTTTGTAGATGAAAGTGCAATTGTACTTTGTTTCTTACTTGAAAAATTGATTGTTCCATATGCAAGCATAAACACATATCCATAATTTTATTTCCTATCAATGTTATCACCTTCCCAATCAAATTCAGTAAAACCAACTAACTCTAGGATAGATTGTGCAACATAGTGAATCCCATAAGTTTTTCTTCTTTGTCAAAAGTTTAGGATTTTTTTGTTTCCTTCCAATGGATGTCATGAGGTTGATCCATGTTTTTGAAATCCACACTCACTGCATAATATATAGTAGGCCGAGTATGAGTCAAATAAAGAAGACAACTAGCCAGTTTCCTATACAGGTGCTGTTTTCCAATGGAGTTGACTGCGCTTCTTCAAGCTTAACTTTTGAAAGAAAAGGAGTCTTGAATGGCTTGCAATCCTTGATTCTAAACTTCTTCAGTAGATCTGAAGCATAATTGGACTAATGTACCTTGATTCCAAGATCTGATTGAGAAATATCAAGCCTCGAAATTTGGCTTAACAATCCCAAATCAGTCATAGATAAGGCATGGTTCATTGCACTCTTCAAAGAGGAAATTTCTTCTTTGGAACTTCCTATGATTAGAATGTCCTCCACATATAATACAATGATGATTAAGCAAACATGAATCAGCTTAAAATAGACATGTGTATTAGACTTTCATCTACAATAGTTCAGTGATAGCAAAAAGCCATCAATCTTGGCATATCAAGCTGTAGGAGCTTGTTTTAGCCAGGGATGATTTTAGGGGCGAATATTAGCCCATAGGCAAATTTAGAGGGGTTTGGAAAATTTAATGGGCGAATTTTTATATGGTTAAATTTTTCTAAATTTTAAAATATTAGCCCACTATTTATTTAAAAAATAATATTTAATATAAAATTAGCCTTTCAATTTATATGAGGAGAACGTCGGAGAAGCATTGTTCGCCTTCAGAAATTCCCCTAAATTTCTTTAATCACCCCCAATTTCTATCCATGGAGGTCACTGATAGAAATTTCGCCCAATTTTTTGCTTGTTAATCTAAATTCCAGTGTAAATCATCCCTAGATTTTCCTTATGGAGATTTTTTTGTATAGAAGTTCGTCCATAATTCCAGGCATAGGGGTAGAATGGGACCAATTTCGTCCCACATGGGGATTTTCCATAGGGGCCCTAGCCACATGCCAGGTGCTTCACCATAGAGGCACATAGGGACCCTAGCCACATGCTAAGGGATTTTCCATGGCATCAACCTGCCTAGTCCCAGACCAAGAACCCCATGAGACTACTGGAGGCCCTAGGGTACCTTCTAGGGTCTTACTTTTCCCTAGTTAAATGACTAGGGTACAATCATCACTAAGAATGGGTCTCACAGTTGTACTAACTTTAACAGTTGGTGGGTTCTTACTCAAGAGAAGGCTGTTCCATCTTACTATGATACTACAAGCCCTTGATAAGATCATAACAAACCGTGGAATTTAGGATCATAGGATTCAATATTGCTCTGATACCATGTTAACAAATTAACCATGTATAAAATAGACACAAAATAGAAGCAAGAAACTTTGATTTTTATTAATTATGGAGTTATCGAACACACTGATATCAACCTTCTTTTATTTGGCTAATCAGCATTTGCATAACTTAACTGTCTATTAGACTAATATCTATTGAGGCCATTATGTTTATATAATATTTAGACATATTGGAGCGTGATACTCTAACAATAGTGAAGGAAGAGTGGAGTAGTTTGGTTATAGGTAAAACAGAGAGAAAACCTTGCACATTGGATTACTAGTTTGCAAGAACGAAAAAATGATGTTACAGAATGCAAAGGAAGTAGTCTTACACATGGCAGAAGTTGAAAAAGGGCCAGAGAATTTATGTTCATGAATCTTCTTTTGATGAGAAGAAACTTTAGATATGATCCCTCAAAGAGAATATAAAAGAAACTGCTCAACGATTGCATGAGGAACAAACATATCTAAGAAAGAAAGGTTACTGATGCATTCAAAAACAGTGAGCAGAGCTTAATGAGAGAGATGAAACATAGTGTAAGAAGCTAAATTATAGAAAGAAGATTCTGAAAACATTTAAAAACAAATGAAAATGAGTTGCTTTCATACCTGAGAGCTCATACAGAGGTTGGATTTACAAAGAAATGAGTTAAGAGGCATTTTGAGAACTAGTGGAGGATGAAGAATTGGTGCCAGTAAATAGGCTAATAGTCGTCAAATATATAACATACTGGAAAACATGGTATAAGGAGGGTTATAAATCTGATCGAAAAACTCTTATTACCAACAGATTTATTCAATCCAAAAGTAAGAATATTGAAAACAGACATCTGTCGCACCTAAAACGTTTCCAGGAAAGCATATTTGGCCCTTTTGCAACCCTTATAATGGGAAGCCTTGCCTTGGTGTCTTGATTGCAGAATTAATGGTTCATTATTTATTTAATGCAACAAAAGAGGTACTTCTAGATATTCAGTGAACACTAAATATAAAAGATCCCTTTTGCGAGAAAGTGAAATGGTTGCTATGAAATTTTTTGTTACCTCAAAAATTTGAGGAGATGATGATACAGGATAAAGACTGTAGATTAATGTACTATTTCATTCAAAGAAAGGATCCATCGTCATTAGATGCTACATGGGAAGGAATGAGAGTACTGCAACATACAACTATACATTACTTTAAGCCAATGTGATTCAAGGATGGGGTTTGTTATGATGTTAGAAATAACCTTGTATGTTATTGTTATATTACCTGGGAGCATTTTTTCTTTTCATAGCATAGACTCCTATGCATCTCACATTAATGGCTAATGTTATGGATGCTCACATCAATGTGCCTCACTCATGAGAACCTTTGTAACTCCACCCATATTAAGTGTTCCATAACTCCCACTCATAAATTTCACCGACTGAGGATTATGACTCCTAAAAAACTTGTGGGATCACTAGCTATAAAAATACTTTTAATCAATAGAGTAGAGGCCTTGTGAAGTGTTCTATTGTAGGTAGTAGTCTGAAATAAAATATTTGGGCCAAGAGTAATGCCATTGATTTGGCCTGGCTTCACATCCATAACTTCTCAGGAAAGTTTGACCATATCTGCTGTGAGTCTTAAGCATTAGGTGTTGTTAATTATAGGAACGGTTTATTTTCTCCTATTATCAGTGCTATGGACTCTGCTATCAGATATTTTGCTAGAAAATTGTTGGATTTCTTGATGCTGGTATTGAATCTGTGGTTTCTGATATGATTATTACTGCTGTTATTGCTTCTATTGTTGTTGCTGTCACCACTTGTTCTATTTTATAAATGAAAAAGAAAAATTGAGTTCCAAGTTTTTGGTTTGTAACTTTTTCAAATTGTGCTTTTCCTTGGAAAGAGTATAACCATTAGAATCATTGTTAATCTGTGGACCAACTTTCAATGCACATATTGTCACTTGAGTTTAAGCTAGGTTCATTCTCAGTTTCTAGCTTTGGACCAATGTTCAATGCACATATTCTCACTTGCATTTAATCTAGAGGGTGGATGCTGTTGAAGTTTATCTATATCTATTCTCAATATCAGAATTGTGGGAGCTTCCTAATGGG
The DNA here is from genome assembly GCA_001517045.1 of Pseudotsuga menziesii. NCBI lineage: Eukaryota > Viridiplantae > Streptophyta > Pinopsida > Pinales > Pinaceae > Pseudotsuga > Pseudotsuga menziesii. The sequence goes on along the minus strand of LPNX011129997.1, from coordinate 9,386 downwards.
ATGAATTACCTAGATTAGTATGTATCCAGTAAATTGCATAGAGTTGAAAGATCCCGTGGAACTAAGGTTGATAGCAGCATCGTGTATGGTAGTGGCCTACATTGGAGACTAAAATTATAGTACCTTTAGGCTTTTATGGGCACATTTCAGTTTCCTCATTGGTGATGCAGCGGTACTTCCTTGGATTTTGTCATGGAATTCATGTTGTTTTGAAAGTATTTTCTTCCCTTAATGTGGGATTACAAGCATTGGAGTTTTATTTTTTTTTGTTTGACTATGATATGTCTATTCTCCCTTTTCAGTGGATTTTGGGTTGAGGTGATGGTTCTTTTCTGTTACAGGTTTTTTCCTATCTAGAGCAAAAATGGTAAGTATCCTTCTTTTCTGTTGACCTGAAAAGATAATCCCGCCCAAAAGTTAAGCCCACCCAATGCATTGCTTTAAGTTCGAGTAGATGATCCACATTTTCACTCTAATCAGGAGGTCCTAACTCCTCACCAACCTCTTATTCTTGTTATTGGATAGAGGATAGGTTTCTGAGTTATTGTTATTGGACAGAGGATAGGTTGCAGGTAGTGACCCCCTCTACAGTTATTAGAGTTCAATCTACATCAGTCAAATTCATGAAGATATCAGGCCGAGTCAGGGTTGTAAGCACATAGAGAACTTTAAGATTCAAATGTTCAATGAATTATTATATCTTTATTTATCTTGCTTCTTCTAAAAAAACTCCCCTTCGTATTGATATCAGTGTTGGTGACTCAACGAGATGGAAAATGCAGAATTATCATAGTTTTCTTTAGCTTGCTTCTTCTAACAAAACTCCATTTCATACTGATATCAGTGTTAGTGACTCAGTGAGATGGAAAATGCATTCACTATTATGAAGGGTGATTTCTATCTCGTCGACCCCATTCCAATCAAGATTTGTATAGGTGGAAAGAGAAATTAAACATAATCTACATGAAACACAACTCCATTGAAATTTGCTTGGAATATTTTAGGACCATGATGGGAAACCATTGCAAGTACTGGATGGTGATAATGGTATGGGTGAGCATCAACGAATTTACAAATTATCTTTCATAGAATACAAAATGGATTTTTCATGTGAAACATGATTTGCAGGACCCATTAGGTGTCCTGGAGAACTAGTATGAGGGAAAAAACATCTATGATTGGACTGGGATAAGTTGCGGTCCATATGGATTTGGAGTGGTAGATCTAAAATTATCAAGATTAAAATTATCTAATATCATATACCCTGCATTGGATAACATTCAATATCTCCAAGTTTTATACCTGTCATCTAATAATATGACAGGCCACATACCTCCTCAATTGGGCAATAATATATTCACAACCTTGAAATCCTCTCTCTTTTTTAGAATTGTCTCAATGGTACAATTCCTCCTTCTCTTGAAGTCTCTCCACTTTATCAGAGCTATTGTTATATTCCAATGACCTTTCTGGAACCATCCCTCCAGAAATTGGGCTTTTGAAGAAGTTGAAAGTTCTCAGAGTAGGGGATAACAACTTGACAGGTCACATTCCAGAGGAGATTTCTAAATGCACAGAGCTGAGAGTAATGGGGTTTGCTTCTTCTCTAAATGGGTCCATACCCAGAACATTTGGCCAAATTCAACGGTTGAAAATTATGAATTTACAAGACACTATTTTAAATGGCTCAATACATGTTGAGTTAGGAAATTGCAAGATCATTGAAATATTTTCTGCTGCGAGAAATGGTCTCCAAGGTACAATTCCCTTGGCACTGAGTAGATTGAGAATGTTGTAGCATTTGAACTTAGCCAACAATAGCCTCTCTAGACATATTCCTCCAGATATGGGGGGGCTTAAAAGAATGAATCAGTTGTATCTACTTGGGAATTACTCGGATGGTGAGATTCCTAAATAATTGAGCAAGCTTTGGAAGTTGCAGATCTTGGATTTTTCGACAAATAACCTCTCAGGATCCATTCCTAGGGCATTTAAGAGACTTGAAAATATTCAGTACTTGATTTTTTCTGAAAATTCTCTAGTGGGTCATATTCCAAACAATATATGTGCTAAAAGAAAGACATTGCAACATCTTTTTCTGGGTGGAAATAATATTTCAGGTACCATTTCTAAATCTTTAATGCATTGCTCAAACCAACAACAATTAGCTATTTCCAATAATGCCTTACATGGTTCAATTCCTTCCAATTTGGATAGTCTTGGGAGTCTATCTGACCTTTATTTGCATAATAACAGTTTAACAGGAACCAATCTTCCTGGAATGGGGAACCTCAACATCCTTGAAACTCTTTCTTTGTATCACAAACTACTCACTAGTGTAATTCCTCCTAAACTTGGAAATTTTAAAACCTAAGCTTGCTTCTTCTGTATGACAATCAAATATCGGGTAACATCCCTATAGAATTGGGAGACTGCTCTAGTTTAATTGAGATAGATTTTTTGGAAACCATTTTACAGGTATCATTCCAATCACTCTTGGAAGGATTACAAATCTGAGTTTTCTAGATTTAAGACAAAATGACTTAGATGGGGAAATTCCTCCAAGATTGGGACACTGTAAAAGGCTTCAAGTAATAGATTTGGCTAACAATAAGCTATCTAGAACAATACCACCATATTTTGGAATGCTTGAAGGTTTTTAGATGTTTGTTCTATATAATAATTTTGTTGATGGACTTCTTCCTAAAGACCCGATTCATTTGAAAAACCTGACTAATGTCAATCTCTCGAACAACAAATTGAATGGAAGCATAATTCCTCTTTATGGTTCAAGTTTTCTCAAAACATTGGACTTGACAAATAATAGTTTTTTCATGGGAAATCCTATCACAATTGGGTGATTCCATAGTTTTAATATGTCTCTAACTAGGTAGGAATTGCTTGAACAACAACATTCCTAAATAGATTGGATAGATGTTGGAGCTCAATCTATTGGACTTATCTTGGAATAATCTCATTAGTGGGTTACCTGTAGATATTTCTAAGTGCACACATATGAGTCATTTAGATATGAATAATAATCATTTCTCTAGAACTATCCGTACATGGTTTGGTGATTTCCGCGGGCTTGGAAAGCTGAAATTCTCCTTCAATGAATTTAATGGAACAATTCCATCCTGGCTTGGGAATTCTACCACTTTACTCACTCTTTCTCTTGACAATAATAATCTTTGGGGTAGTTTACCAAGGAGGATAGGGAACCTTTTTTCCTTGAATGTTCTCTATTTGCAGAAGAATAATTTTTCTAGGCTAATCCCTTCTTCTATAAAAAAACTGTGAAAAACTTTATGACTTGAGACTCTCAGACAATTCTTTGATAGGCTCAATTACAGTGGAGCATGGAAAGATTGGTAATCTCTAAGTCATGCTAGACTTGGGTGGTAATTATTTGTCTGGAATTAATCCTTCTTCACTTGGGGATTTAATGATGCTCGAAGTTCTCAATCTCTCCAATAATCAACTTAGAGGTCAAGTTCCTGATGAGATTGGGTATCTTATAAACTTGGCTGAGTTGAAATTATCCAATAATTTTCTCCAAGGAGAGTTTCCATTGCGTTCTTCCAATTGGCATTGGATCTCTTTTGTGGGAAATCTTGGAATTTGTGAAAAGTCATTGGCTCCCTGCTCACAGGTTTCATTGGAATCTTCAATATCTAGAAAGAATCAATTGACAAAGAGAGCAATAGATGGAATCTCTATTGCAATTGTATAATTTGAGTTTAATCCTTTTGGGTGGCATTACGTTCTTGGTTTATTGAAAAATTATGCTATTGGGGGCAAAGCAATTTCTTCTTCAAGCTCAGTTTTCCATGGTCATGACTTTGAATTGAATAATGAAGAATGTAAATGGACATTTGAAAGCATGGTTGAAGAAACAGACTAAACTCGAGATCATATAACATAGGGTATTCTGAGAACCATAACTTACCCTAAATAATATGTATATTTCAAACGAGCCACATGGAAGAAAGAAGTTTGCAAAGTGAGAATAATGCTGATGGAATATGTCCTTGAAGGAAAGGACAGTTTTGTGTTGGGCTTCATAACTTTTCTGGATTGCAGTTAGTTTTAATTGAGAATAATATCTACAAGGGATGTCTGCTATGATGAGATCACTGTAAGACGATTATTCATTTGGGATGAGTGATAGCACTGAACTGTTTTAGGTATCATTCAGTGTGGAGCTGATCTTGGCATTATAGTCTCATCACTTGCCACAACTACCAATTGTATATATGTTTATGGCCTCACAGTCAAATTTCTTGGAGAAGAAGAATATATTCTACTGATAATGTTCCTCACATAACCTATTCAGTTTCCTTTAGCATTTCAAATGGAAGAAGCTATTTATTTTTTGAGGACCCCTGTGACCAGACATATGGGAAAACAACATTAAATCAAGCTAATCAAACTTTAAATTGTCTACAACACCTCCCAAGTTTCATACCCCTCACTTGCAAGCTAGTACCACACAGTCAACTTGAATAACAAAGATGAATTATAGACTAGTACCACATGACTTGGATAGTAAATAGGGAGTGCACCTGTTTGAGAGAATCAATAATTGTGGAAACTATGTATTGTACCAAGAGAATCCTCATAAAAATGGTGGTTTCAACATGGAGTGTTCATTCTACATATGTCATTCTACTTGGAATTGGGAAAACTATGGATCGCTTCAATAGGGTGGGTAGACAAGAAAGCAAAGCCATGGGTTCCAGTTCCAAGTCTAGATCAATTTGCAGGTGTTCGGTTGGCTCGACACAGCTTGAGATCTGCAAGCTAGTAAACTACGGCATAAAAGAGCGAGCACACAAGACGAGGTGATGCCAGGAGTTGATTCGATGCCAAGGGTCAGTGTCAATGCCTAGTTTAAAGGATAAAAGATAAAAATTCATAGTAAAAAGGAAACTTACCAATGATTTTAACCTAGCTACCTAGGCTTTAGGATCATTTTATCAATTCACAGTAAACCGAGAAACTTACTAGGTATTTTGTAAGGGAAGAAGGTGATGTTGAATCTAGAGCTGCAAAATTTGTGGCTCATCCCTTCAGGACATTCCAGGTTCTCTCCAATGATGTTTTATCTTGGCAACTATGGAAATTAAATACCGAAAGTCTAAGCCCTCAACAGTGGTGAATATCCATACCAATCTCCTCAACGGTATCGCGGGTGGCTTCATAAATGACCTGTTGGCCTGATTTTCTGAATCTAGGCCAATAAGGAGGTTTTGTCCACACAATCAGCTTAAAGCAGCGTCCGGTATGTTTGGATTAACAAAAACTCGCAGGTTATGGTCCTGCTACCAGCTAGTTTGTCTATTAGGGAGAACTTAAAACTAGCAAAATCTAACCTATTCTAATATTTATCCTACCTAAATACCTAAAGTATCCTAAGGTTGCTTTATTAA
>LPNX011129985.1:31675-66849 GCA_001517045.1 Pseudotsuga menziesii | reverse complement strand
CTGCCATTTGCCCTCCCGAAGATTCTGTTTAGCATTAAAGCTATGAATCTGTAAGTGGGCCTGAGACTGGCGGTGTCATAATCTTCAGTCACTCTATGTCGGACGATCTTCCCAGGTAAGAGCATTCTTTTCAAGGTCTCTACAAGGTCCATCCGGAGGTCGTCCAGCCATTCATTCGTAAGGAAAAGCTGAGGCTCTGGTAGATGATAAGCTAAAGCTACATATCTAGGGCTAAATGCAGCATAGCCCTGGCCCTAGATGTTACAGATGAGCATTGAATTGTGGTTTGTATGTGGTAGCACCCATCTCATTAACTCAGAGCACGGGAATAGCTCTGGCCTAGTGGCGACCTTCATAATGGCTGATTTCTCTATATTAGCATAAATGGGTGCCTCCTCAAGCCCCATATCTGGGACTTCCCTGCGCGAGATCATCCTGTAAATATCTCCCCATTTGTATTCAGGCTCCACCCCAGTGACACATTGGGTGTCCTCATAAATGTACTCAATTCTTGCTTCTGTGTCTGGTGCTGGAACCTCCTCTATTGCTGGGGCCTTCTTTTTCTGTCTCTTAGACATTTTAAGATCTTCCTGCAATGTACGCCATCATGATATTAAGAAATACAAATTTGTGAACATTGTGCAGCAGTTTATTCTTTTCCAGGTGTATCATAATTATATCAGTGCATGAAATCAAACCTTAAGCTTCTATACTGACAATTTACTAGCATGAAGTGCGGTGCAATGTGTTTGTTAGCATGGTAATGTTTACTGTAGCATATCTTCACCAGGTCTTATGGACGAATTGCCTTATGATTTATTTCACATGCATCAATTTGTCAGTCATATTAGTGTTGGCATGCAACCTATGCTCTTATGAGGCTTGTCACTTTTTATGAAGGTAATATATCAAAGGAAATATGTGCACGCTATATGTAGATGCAATATGCAATTAACATTCCATCGCTTATCACGCGCAAAGAGAAAAAAAAAAATAACAGCCTCAGGCTTAATCAGTCGACACTTCAGCCCTACGGCCCAACATGCCCATTGCGACAGAAACGCAGGCAACCAGCATCGAAGAAAACATTATGCTGCTAACACTCTCACCCACCTCAGCGGGAAACGACCACATCTCAGGATAAGGTATCCTCATCGAAACCGACCCACGCTATCCTTAATGAAAGCCGCGTTACCAGCGACACTTTCTTTCGACCCTAACTGGGGTTTTAGGCGGTCAACAGCAAAACTAGATCGCGAAAGGTGGCTCAAACAACACGGGCCGCAGTGAGAAGGCGACACTGTCAAAAACAATCCTCTCAACCCTATTTATCCGGGTCAAGCCAGTCCCAGGTTCTACCAATAATTTCCCATCGAGATGGCGCACAACCCCGGATTGTAAAAAAGGAAAACCAGAAGAAAAAAAATCATGGCAACTACGGCCAGTCCAAAACTGACCCCTAAACAGTCACCAACAGTGCAGTCTCTACTCAACGAGACCGCATACCGAAGCCTGGCGCAGACGGCGTAACGGCCGTCTGTGCCTCAAAACCCCCAATCCTAGCGCGTAAGCAACTACTACGGGCAGACAGTTAAAGAAAACGTCCCCCCCCCCTCACCCTAGGTCAAGAGAAAAAACGATCTAAGCAAACCAAAATCCTAGCTGGACGAGGAAGAAAAACGCAGGGCCCCAAAACTCGGCGGAAAACCAACAAACGTTAAACGCAAATGAAAGACGAGATGCACCTACCTGGCAATCAACGCAGTGATCAAGCTAATGACAGTTGGAGATCCGCCCTCGCCACCTGGAAACCGGTACAGTGACAGCTAACCCTTCGACTCTTTCGAAACGCGACAGCTCGACTCCTCGCGACAGTGATCGAAAACAATACAAAAAAAACCCCGCTTGTCGCCATACATATATGAACAACGCCACAGGTGCGGGGAGTCACATCAATCGGGGAGGCTCCAAAAGTTATGTCGGGCGGCACAAGCTTCATACCATCCGCAATGGCAGACCACCTCCAGTCCCAACTCGCCTGATCAGTTACAAATATCCCGCGAACGAGAATCCCATATCGGGCGTCAACGGAAACCTTGGTCGGACGACCAAGAGTCTAGCCTCCCCTGCAATGGTGGAACATCCTCCACACCTCACTATCCGTAACGAGGAAAAGACAATCCAAAAGCATGATTCGGCGGGAGACGAGGATTTAAGAGTCTATGCTGATCTGCAACGGCGGGGACAGCAGTGTTCCTCCTCCTCCGATACGGTAGAGAGACAACGCCCGCAACATACCGCGATGAAAACGAAACTCAAGAGTTGAAACCCCCCCGCAACGGTGGTCGCGAAACAAAAACATGCGGACTTGAAGACCACCCGCAACGGCGGCCCAACCAAGCCAAACAAGAGTCGATAAGCACCCGCTACAGCGGCGTGGCAAAAGATTTGGAGGATCTGGAGAACACCCGAAACGGCGGGCTCAGGAAAGAAACAATCAAAAGTTTGAAGCCACCCGAAACGTCGGCCCGACAACCGAACATGACGACCTAGAAGCCACCCGCAACGACGGGACGGGTAAGAGAAACTAGAAGCCGGAGGACACCCGCAACGGTCGGGCAGTCAAATGAAAATCTCCCGATACAAGAAACTTTGAGCGAAGGCTTGAAAAGGTTTTTTGCAAAACAACAGAGGGCTCGATTTTAGATGGAAAAAACCTCAAGCTTTTAAACGATGAGAAACCATTCAACTTACAGCATTCAAGACTCGAGAAAGCACTTCAACCTTCATAAGCTAAAATCAAAAGATGAAACCAAGAAAAGAACTCACTAACTTGAAGAAAAGGAGGGCCCCAAAATTTTTAGAATTTTGGGAACTTGTTGCAGGTGCAACACGTTGATATATGTGGACTTGGTCTCCAAGGGATTTGATCCCTAACTCATGAAATTGTTTTATTGTTGGCCTATCAAGCGTTATTTAATTGATAGTTTACTTATTTTGTTATATTGGTAAACCCTTCGTGGATGTTGTGTAGTAAAATGCTAACTATTTTATTTTTAATCTAAATTTATAACCGTGCGGGATGATTGTACAAGTGTTGAGTTTATAAGCTAGATTTAATATACAGAGCTCCATCATGATCTTACTCTGTTGCAGCGATCTTCTCTTGGAAATATGATTATGTCCTATTTTTAAATGGTTAAATAATTGTTTGATTTTTAAAGGGTTTCGTTTCTAGTATCTATGGTTCGTATGTTTAAGGATTTCTATGTGGATTCAAAACTATTTGTGATGTTTTGGAAATGGTTTCTGGCAGAGAGAAATCAAGGCTATGAATAAATGCACTCATTAATTGCAAAGGACTAACATTAATATTGATCCATCTGAAATAAGAAAAATCATAATTTGTTAAGGAAACTTGATCAAATAAATAACAACAGATATGAAAGGATATCATTACTGTATTAAATAAAGTTTGCAAAAAATTACAAAACCTCAAGTAAACAGAGGTATCTCTAGTCTCTTGTCTTGAATTTTCCCTTCCAAAAAGTCCCTCTTACATATGAAACCCACCCTTTAAATAATTATTACGAGGAGTAGACTCCAATCAAATTGGGATTGAAAAATATAAATAAAAATAATATCCAAGGAAATCTCGCCATCTGTTCCAAATCACTAACAATTCCTCAATGTTGGGATAATTAGTTGTTTCGAACCCAAGTTGAGCATCACATTTATAATTCTCCATTTCATTTTTATATAACTTGTGCCAGATGCAGTTGTAAATTTGGATATTTCCCTTAATAGACAAAGGTTGTCTGATTAACTGATCCACATCTTCAATGGTGAGATGATCGAGTCCTTGTATTTTCTCCTTTGCTTGATCTTGTCGGCATTCTACTTGCTCGATCATTAGTCTTGGTGGACAAGCATTCTCAATGAGCTCCACTGTGGGAAAAAGCAATGTATCCATAATACTGTAAAAAACATACAACCTTCTTCCACATATGCCCTGTTCCTTTTTAATAGTATCTTCAACCATCTCATTAAGATCAATCCAAGAGTGTATTATTGTTCTGACCTTCTTTAGTTGAAAGGTGCTGAGGAAGACGCTGTTTTTTGGCTTGTCATTCATATACCTTTTCCAATCCAAAATTTCATCATAAGCCTTAGAATATTTCTCTCTCTTTGATACCTGATCTTAAAGGACAACATACATCTGACCAAAAGTAATATGACTTTCATAAATATCATTCAAAGTTTGGAACAAGTCAGCTATTAACTCATAATGCTCCTGATTTTTTCTAATAGCCAATTCTTTAAATTCCTCTTGTGAAAACCTGGAGAACAAAGAGGAAGTTGCATCTTCACATTGCTTTTCAAGTGAGGGTATCCTGTGTGTAAAGTTATCATTTGGAGTCTTCTGATTTTGCAGCTCAACCTGAAGAGAAGCACTTTTGACCTGTAGGTCATTATACTTGTAGTCATATGTCTTCATAAGATCAGAAACATGAGCCTCATCTTACCTTCTAGTATTTTCAAGATATTCCTTTATCTTTCTTATCTCTTCTTTTCTCCTATCAAACTCCTTGTTCAAGGTGTTAACAACATGGAGGTTAGCACTCGTGAATGCACCCAAAGCAACACTTGTATCTGCTACATCTACCTGTGGGTCACTAGACTCTTGACTCTAGAATATTTGATCAATGAAAATACATCCATACCACTTTGATCCTTAGTCCTCCTTTTTCTCCTTTTAACCACTTCTTTATCAAACTTGATGCAATAATAATCCCTAAGAGAGATGGAAATGTCTTCATCAAAATCAGTTATTGGCTCAATGGATGCGGAAGTCCCAATCACTGTGGACATCAAAGAGGGTGTCTGTTTGATTATAGGAGGGAGCGTGGGCATAGTAATGTGAGTGCTAGAAGGAAAAATGTTTTGAATAGCGGCTACCTCAGGGGTTGGAGAGAAGAGTGGGGCTGAAGTTTCAGAGGATCGGAAGTGGATGTTGAAAGCTTTAAGTGGTGAGGAAGGCATCAAGATATTTTCAAGACTAGATGAGAACGACAAAGTAAATGAGGTTAGGTGTACAGGAATCTTAAAAAATGGTGCTTCTGTAGTGGCAGGTTGCAGCGTGGGGGTTTGCACATAAGTAGATGTGATAGATACAGATGTGGAGGTCAAAGCCTCATACAGCTGAGACAATGCAGGTGATAGGGATACTCCAGCAGGTAAAGTAGAAAAAATATGACTGGATGAAAGGATCAATGCTGAAGATGAGGAGCTAGAAATAGAAGTAGATTGTAAAACTGTAGGGAGAGGGATAAAATATTTCTTACCATCACCATTGATAAAATCTATGAATGGTTACAAATATTGATCCATGTATCCAGTGAAAGGCATGGAGGCTATTACTTCTTCATCTAAGTCACAACAAATTTATAGTAGGATTTGGAGAGGAAGAAACCTGCACCTTGAGTGTTTTAAATGGCTTTTGGTCATCCATTTCTTGATCATCATTTGGTTGAGTGACTGTAGCAGTCACCTGGATATCAACAACAATCTGAGAAGCTGCAGCTGCGTGAGTGTCCAGTACAGAGGTCATCATTGCTAGCTATTGTTTTGACATTTTTGAGGTATGCATCAAGGATTTCAACTGCCGAGCAACTGTTGCCTATGGAAGGTATCCCATTAGACCTTTTCCTTTGTCCCCATCTGGATGGGTTGCCACTAAAGGAAATTTTGTTGCGTGGGATTCCTTTTCTTCTCTGTCCTTTCTTATTTTCTCCAAGAGGTCCATCTGCATTGCTCTGTAACTCTGAATATTGTCTTTAAGTTCCTTTTGATGCTGTAAGATGTGACTTTTCTCATCTTTGCTTTTGGATTTATCCAAGACTTTAGAAAATGTATTGACACCCTAGTAAATGGAATCATTGGGAAGTTCCTCATAAGCATAAGTAATTTTGATATGGTATTGCATAAAGTGAGCATCGAGGAATCCCTTTGGATCATGTCTTTTCTTGCTAGAAAATCAGAGCTTCAAGGAAACTATCTGTTCACCCAGTACTATAGCCCAGGTTGAAGTTGGGATAACCAATGATCCAAGGTTCAAAGATAATTTGGGCCAGCCTTTTCTTTTAGGGCCAACGAGTTTCTTATAAACCCCATTAGTGACAGTATGGAAGGCCACTTCTTCTAGGACCAACCTGTTAGGGACAATCCTGGGAAGCATGTGAATAGTGTTTCCATCCCAAATCTTGATGTACAAAAACAATTCACCAACATACCAATCACCCATTGTAGCAATGAAATTTATAGCTTCAGTTGAAAATGCGGGAGCTTCCATTTTGAAGATTGAAAAATAGATGCTCCTAAGGAAGTGTTCACATATATCATACAATCTAGCTGCATAGTTAGTATCCTACAATTTTGAATAATAAATGGGCACCAAGGGAGCCATTAAAGTCCAGTTCCATCCCAATTTGGGATATTGGAACTCAATGCAAAATACATAAAAAAATGAAGGCCAAAAAGAAGAAAATGGACTTCTTTCTGGTAGTGGCTTTCTGGTAGTCTTGGATAGAGGTTTTGAGTTCTAGTGACAAGATGGATGCCCACAGAAAAGAATCATCGGTTTCTAAAACATGATGAGCTACTGGAGCCCATTCATCCTTGAACACAGAACAATTAGGAAGGCCATACAGTCTACATAACATGGATTCTAATGAGGAATAGGGTTCTTTGAACTAGGTGAGAGGGTAAAGGTCGTCAATCCTTGTCAATCCTCTACAAGAATTTACCAGGCTCATGCATCCAAGATTTTAACATTTCACTAAAATTGAACCTAGTCCTGGAGGCTTGGGTGAATTCTGCATTGAGAGGTTGTCTAGCCGATTTAAGGCCATAAGCCCTAGTAAATGCCTCGGGATAGAAATTGGCTAGTTGTGACCCTGCACTATCGTTGAAGGAACGTCTTTGGAGTTCACGTGTTCCATGATCCATTTGACCACGCCATTGTAGGGGAGGATAGCAGGTCTAGAAGCAATCGAGTGAAGTCAAGAATCCCTGATTCTTTGGTAAGCCAATGGGTTGTTTTGGATATCAGAAAATTCGTCATTGTCAAAAATTGCATAAACCCTAGGCCATTCAATCTGGAAAGTATCAGTGATTCTGCCACGGGTGTCCAAGAAAACACCAAAGTTTGGGTCCTTGGTTAATATATCGTTTTGAATGCCTTTGCATCAGGTAATTCTTGCCATTCTTCGAAATTGGACAAAACTGTATTTAAAAACAACGCGAAGCAAGAAATCAAAGCTAATTCAAGAGAAACAATAGTAATCAATTTGAATGAAGAAATGACTAAGACACTAACATGTAATCAAATTGGATTGTGACGATGTTTCCTAGTAAAAATACAGAGAAAATTCATGCAACACAGTAATTCACAATAGTAAAATGGTAAAGAAATCGTAAAAGACCAATCTATATATAGATTTTCGAAGGGTCAAATTAGGACCGCGGGATTAAAATAAACAGACGGTCAAGATTAAACCTTGCAGTATGCGAGATCATGATGACAGATTTAAATTTTATTAACCATCCTACAATCCACAATTGCGGGATGTGTGATGCGGGATGAAAAAACTACCAAAGTTTTATTCAATCTCTTCCGCAATCTGCATCCACAATTTGCGGGTTGTGGGACCACACTACAAAATAAATTCATCAAATTACTCCCGCAATCCGCATCCTGCAATTGTGGGTTGTGGGATGACACACTATACTTACAAAAATGCTCTGGTATTTCACATTTCGCAATCCGAAAACTGCGGGTCATGGGTTGCGAGATGAAAAACTCACAAATAATAAACTTCAAGCTCCCACAATCCGCAAATTGCGGGTTGCAAGATGCGGGTTGTGGGATGAAATAATTTTTGTAAAATATATTCTTCCACAACTCACCAAAAGCACGCAAATCATGCATAAATTCCAAAAACTCAACTAAGTTAAAGCAAAGAAACCATGATAAACGTTATGGGGACCCCAAAACGACCTAAGGAATTTAGAATAGTTACCTTTGTATGTGTAATTGGGGCTCCCTTTTTTTGGATAACATGGGATCTGTTGTACCTACAACAAACGGGGATTGGCTGGGAAAAACTGGTTATCTCTGTAAAATAAGAACTCTTTCACATATAAAACATGTCAGTAACAAAAATGACAACCTAAAACTTATAGAAAATTCTTACATGAGGATGCAACCAACAAGGATTATTATAAAAAGTGATTTGTACACTCCCGTCCATGATAAATTTAAAGATGATGCAAATTTGATTTAGGGGCATGAAGGATAGCAAGGACCTCTTACCATCAAGTAAGCATAGGAACACAGTTTAAGTTGAACCTTAAATCAAACCTAGGCATATTCTGGATTTCGAACATAAGTAACCAAGATATTCTTTTTTTTATTATTAGATAATTGAAATACTTTATCAACATAAGACCGCTGCTCCAATATGGTGATTAGTGCCATTCACAAACCTGATATTGAAACTGGACAAGCCATCTCGGTAAGGATACTTCTTATCTTCTAGCTGTGACATTGAAAGTAACTATCTTGGCCTAGGAACCATCTAATGATAATTTCAGTCCAAAGTCAAATCCATGATCATGGAAGGGATGGCTTCTGATAATACCTCCATGTCCTTATGTACAACAATTGTCTTATAGAAACAACAAGGATTTATTTGCATATGGATTGCAAGACACTGCCATGGCTTGGTATCCATATAACAATAGTTTTAATCACTGATGCTTTGCAAATCATGAATGGAAAGACCTGTGATAGGATATTCCATCTTCCAGGAACACTAAAATCCATCCCGCTAGTTTCATGGCGAAGATTTCATTCCACCAAGCATCTATGAACCTAATGGGTTGGCTTGTGATGAGGCCCCCCATCTTGCAATCCATAATAATTTTTTTGTGTGACTATCATAGAATCCAGAATAGATAAGGCCAACTAGGTTATAAAGGTATACGGTAGTGCATTAATGAGACCTAAGACAAGAGGAACTGGTTACCTTCATGGCCTTCACCGTAGAATAAAGCATATGTAAGGATATCGATCACGATAGAAATGTATTAACCTAGAATCCTACACTTATTGGAAGCCATCAACATATAAAACAAATCCTGATGCATGATAGGGAAAGATTGAAATTGATAATATATTGAAGTTTAGAGTGCTGAAATATTCAGAGAGACTAATTTTATGCCATTACCAAATGTGCAAGACACAAAAAATTGATAATATCAAGCAAACATTCAAAAAAAACAAAAAAAACAAAAGAACACACCACACTTATGTACATGACTCATGAAAATTTTTAGACAAAATACTTTTTAAGAAGGAAAACATTCATCGGGTAGGTGTCGATAACTCCCTCCAGTGTCTGTAACCAAACCGTGCTAGGACCAATGTTTTTTGTAATAATGAAAGGTCCCAACCAAAGGCATTGGAACTTTAATCCTTATTGTATTTGTGCTACTTATCCCACTGTACTGAAAAATTCCCATCAGAGGAGGATATCTCATCGAACCATTTTTTTACCAACTGTTGATGTCGATAGAATATGTTCTTGGCTCTTTCCATATCTTCCTCTAACTTAAGCATAGTATAAATCCTCTACTACAGTAGGGATGAATCATCATCTTGGATGGA
The DNA here is from genome assembly GCA_001517045.1 of Pseudotsuga menziesii. Lineage (NCBI taxonomy): Eukaryota > Viridiplantae > Streptophyta > Pinopsida > Pinales > Pinaceae > Pseudotsuga > Pseudotsuga menziesii. The sequence continues at coordinate 57,119 of LPNX011129985.1, read as the reverse complement.
TTGGGCTAACTATAACGACGGGATGGTGAGATTAGATCGAAGGACGGCTTCCTTGCCATAGAGTAGATAGTAAGGGGACTTACCAATGGCTGCCTTTGGAGTGATTCGTTCTTCCCAAAGAGCATTGTAGAGATGGGTATGCCAATATTTGTGATGGGAGGTCACTGTCTTTTTTCAGGATGTTTATCAGGTTTTTGTTGGAGGATTCTGCAAGTCCATTTCCCTGGGGGTAGTAGTTGGACGAAAATTTAAGCTTGATCCCTTTCTCAAGGGCGTACCTAGTGAAGTCAATGGATGTGAAGTATGATGCATTAAAAATTGAGATACTCAGGAGTGCTGAACCTCGTGACTATTTGATTTTCAAGAAAGGAAATCACTTGGTTTGTATTACATAGTCGAAGAGGGACTGCTTCAACCCACTTAGTGAAGTAATCAGTGGCGGTCAAAATGTACTTATGTTGTAGAGAAGACATAGGGTTGATAGGTCTGACAAAATCCAATCCCCATTGCTGAAATGGGAACGGGACTGCTAGTGGCTCCAAAGGGAAGGCCGTTTTTTTTACTTTTCCAGCACACCTCTGAAAAGGCTCACATTTTCTAACATAGGCATGAGCGTCCCCAAATAAGGTAGGCTAATAATATCCTGCCCGAATGATTTTGTGAGCCATCGTCTCTCCTAAGAAATTCCCACCAGCAGGTCCTACATGAGAGTGGAAAAGGATATCATTAGTTTGGTCCTTTTCTAAACTCCTAAGAAAAACTCCATCATGGTTTTTTCTAAATAGAACATTATCAATAAGCTGATAAGGAGCTTATTTTATCCTTAATGCTCTACTTTTCTTAGAGTCAAGGGTTTGAGGCAAAAACCCATGATTTATAAAAAACTTGATGTGATCATACCATTCAGATGTTGTCGTTTCAATTGCATTAACAAAACCTCTAGGTACAGCTTCACAACAACATTTGAGCCCAAAATCCGACGACATCTGACGTAAAGTATGATTGTGTCGGATTGCAATGATGAAAAGTATTGTACGTTCCGAAATTTTTTTGTCATCTTGCAGAGTCATCGAATTTTTGACTTTACACCTTGTAGGTTTTGTGACAAACATGTTCGGCTAAAATTCGACGACCGTGTTGTAGGAAATTCGACGACCTTGTCACAGGAAATTCGATGATAGTTCGTCTGAAATTCGACAAGTATAATCATCATAATTTAAATTATTTTTTATAATTTTAAATATAAATGATAAATTATCATTAATTTTTATAATTTAAATTATAATTTTATTTTATTTTTATTAAAATGGAACTTTATTGTTTTAATTTTTTTATATTTGAAATTATGTTTATTTCTACATATTTAAAATGGTTAATAAAATATTTAATTACATATTTTAAAAATAATTATAATTAATTTTTATATTATTAAAAAATCATTTTTTTTAATTTAATCAATTATTTACAATAAATACATACAATATTTATAACCAATTAAACAATAATTTATAGCCATATACACTTCGGATATAGAAAACAATATTGATATACAACCCATACATGAAGTCATGAAAACCTACTTATGGGATATTCTAGACATTCGTGTGGATCATTACATGGGACCTCTTTGTAACAATCCCTTAAAGGATTATGTCCAACATGTTGTTGAGATATTGTCTTATAAGTATGATAATTAGACATGCAGTATACAATATGGTTGGGTAGGGAATTGGACAATGTCAACTTGTATGATACATTAATATGGTTGGGTAGGGAAAATGACAATTTCTACTTAGGTATTCAATTGTTAGTATTATAACATATGGAAAAGTTACTAGTGGTTAATTAGTGGAATCCCACATTAACATCAAAAGAAAACAAAGTTTTGTTTAGTGGTTGATTAGCGGAAGCACACATGGACCTCAAAGGAAAAGAAATATTTCTACAGACTAATTTTTAGAACTAAATAATGGGTTGTTGGAAAAAATTGTTTAGAACTCAACATTAAGTTTTTGTCATAGAAAGAATGGTGCCCATTGACATGAATAACATCATATAGGCATGGCGTGATTTGATGCAATTAAGGTGATGTGATTTTATGCCATTGACAAGATCATTTTTTACCACACTTACAAATCAAATACAATTAATTGTGCCACCAATCAAGATGTCTTTAAATTCCTTCTTATGCCTAACTACTCCACCAACGTACCATTTGGAACCATTTACTTGAACTTGTAGAAAAAACCTTGGACCACTCTTCCATATCAGTCACTGTAAGATCCCCCTCCCACCTTGAAGAGCCAAGAGCGACTACGACTCATAAAAATAGAAACGAATCATAACTGCATCCTAGAGGAATGGAAAACCCTCACCACGGTGACGTTACTCCCGCCGCAAGTTAATCAAGGGCACTTGAGACATTCTAACATTATTATAAGTAACAATATATGTATGACGGGGATATACATTTGAGGTATGTATTATTTGGGACATCCCACGGAGAAACAAAACCGCATACATATATTTATATATAGATTATATGTAGATCATTACATATATAATAATGTAGAATATTACATGTGCATATATTGGAGATGTATATATAAATATATATATGGGAAGAACCTATAAAGTTACTTATAATCATGGAAAGGTATAACAAACCTCATACAGAAAATAGTGGAACCCTATTTACATAATAATGCAGAATCATATATATGTTGGAAGCATATATATTTGCGATCTATATATATATTGTATGTTGACTGTTACAACACTTCACGATAATACAAACCTCTACATTATTGTCTAATGTTATACAATGCTGAGGCGAACCTCACACACGTGTATTGTAAGGAAAATAGTATATACATATAACTGGGGGACATATATAAAAAAATATGTATATATGTTGTTACATTAGAGATGAGGCTCATACATCTATGTACTATATGGGGAGCCATATGTCTATTATAGTTGGAGAATGGTATATATATGAGACATGTATTATTTATGACATAGATTGTATGAAAAACATAAGTGGTGAAGCAAAACCACATACGTACATATATTATATATATATATATGTGAGAGCACCCATACAATATTGTAGCACTTATAAAGAAACTAATTCCTCCTATATAATAATATTAGTGGAAGTTATAGGAAAATTCTATACACACATATATTCCACTAACGAAAGGAATTTCACTTATGAGAAATGCTATAATAGAGATGCAATCATAAATGGAAATAAGATAATGAAAAACATGAGGTATGGCCTCGCATGGAGTATTAAGGGTCGCATGAACAGTGCATCATGCGGTAGGTGGAATTCCTTATATCACTATGCCTTGATTAGTGGAGGAAAATTATGAACGCTAATTGAGCTTACCTAGATTATAGCATTTAGTTAGTGAAGGCATTATTGGTGGCTGGCCTAAATTAATTATCTAAGAGGGCGTTATACCAGTCAGTTAGTGGGAAAATGACGAATACCATTAATTCACTCCATTCTGATTTTTCAGTCATTTATAGATTTCCCTGATTCATAGCCTTTGAGTATGCTGAAAATACCTGCACTTTGTCGGTATGACTACTAACATACAACAGTTATTATAACCGTCGGATTCACAGCCATGGATGGGGGAAAAATCATGATGGCTATGAAAAGAACCGTTGGTATTTTTACCTTTACATAAGGATGGCTTGGAATCATGGAGAAGGGGAGGAAAAAAATGCTCTCTGCGTTGGGGAAATTGGAGACAAGCATTTAGTGCAAAGAGAAAAGGAAATTCCCTCTGCATACTGATTGAGAGGAGATCAAAAATACCCTATGCATTCTTATCTGAGAGAAGCAATGCATATGAGGGAGAATCTACGCATATGATGAGGAAAAGAAGTCTATTGCCTTACTAGAGGCCACTTGGTGATGCGGATCTGATCCTAGACAATCGATCCAGGTACTGGTACGCTTTCCACCATGGTTGAGCTTGCGTCTAGGTAAGCCTCCTAACTGTTATATTTTATCCAGGTTTGAATTTATCCCACCCTATTGTCTGTGCTTTCTTTTCTGCTTCACCAAATGCACGCTATGGATCCTTGCAAACGGATCCACGTTATGCATAAGGAATCATAGATAGAAATTTGCTGGAGAGTGAATATTTATATATGAGGTTACAAACCCAATACATTTTACTCTGAAATTATACATATTTCCAGAGAAAGCACACGATTTAATTAAAAGGCCAGTGTTTCGCTTCAGCGATGTTAAGTTCTTGTTCGGAACTGGTTAGTGTAGGGTCATAAGGTGAATGGTAAAAATGTCTTTATATACATTAAGAAACTGATTCAAGATTTTAACTTGGAGTTTGGATACAGTTTTTCAATGCGCCTAGCCTGGGAATCCAACCGGCATTAGCGACTAGTGCTAGGTATTTTTCCTGGTGTTTGTTGACTAATATAGGAAAATCGGAGTGTCTTTATTCATTTCAAATCTGACTCTTATCTTTCGGCTGTGTGAGTAAAGACAACCCTTAGTCCTTGCAATTGTGGTTGCTTTTTCAAGTGCATCAGTGCTCCTATTTGAGCAAGAGGTAAAATTGCAAACACATTCTGAAACTAGGATGCCTCAGGGAAAAGTCCAGTAGCTAACGAATCCTTTCCATCACAACCTTCTGATGATTATCCTCGATAGCTGAACTCCTTGCCCCAACTATGAATGTAAGAGGAATGTTAAATCAAGACGGTCGCTGACAGGTAAACGCAGCCTTGTTAAGGTGTATGCCAAAGGTGAGCCTGGGAATGGGCTTTGTTTTATTATTAAAATGTGCAGAATTTGACTGCGTTCTGAGCCTTGGAATGGGCTGTGTTTTCATTACTAAAATATGCATAAATTGACTGCGTTTTGAGCCTGGGAATGGGATGAGTTTTTATTATTAAAATATGCAGAACTTGACTGCATTCTGAGCCTGGGAATGGGCTTTGTTTTCATTATTAAAATATGCATAACTTGACTGTGTTTTGAGCCTGGGAATGGGATGAGTTTTTATTACTAAAATATGCAGAAATTGACTGCATTTTGAGCCTGGCAATGGGATGTGTTTTTATTATTAAAATATGCAAAACTTGACTGCATTTTGAGCCTCGGAATGGGCTGTTGTTTTTATTATTAAAATATGCAGAACTTGACTATGTTTTGAGCCTGGGAATGGGCTGTTGTTTTTATTAAAATATGCAGAACTTTGACTACATTTTGAGCCTCGGAATGCGCTATTGTTTTTATAAAAATAGGCAGAACTTTGACTACGCTTGAGCCTGGGTGAAGCATCTCGATAAGTGTTAGAATGCTCTTCAGCCAGTTTCTGTAACTACACTTACTACATTTCAGTCCATTGTATGCATCTCTACCGAATCTGCTTTATAAGTTTTCTGCATCTTGCTCTCTCTCTCTCTCTATATGTACTTCTCTATGTGCAGGCATGTATATTTTGCTCATGCAGGTAAGTCTAGTTAGGAGTCATGACTTACTAATGAATGTGGATTCTTATTGAAAGTGCTCGTCTAAAGCAATTAATAGGATTATAGGAAATACCCTGTGAGTGGGAATCCTGGAGTGTAAACATGAAGATATGGCAATAGAGTGGTTGCGGATTGTAATCAATTTTTTGGAAAATATTATATGATGCTGCAGTTTGGTGGACGTAACCCCGAGTTTGGGGTGAACCACGTATATTGGTGTTTTATGTGCCATATGGTGTATTATTTTTATGTCCCTAGATGTTCTTGGATTGATCTCTTTGTCTATTATGATGTAAATGGTTGAGTGATTTTTCCATGAATGTTTTAAATGCAAAGGAAAAATATTTTGACAATAGTTATTAGGAATGTACGATCTCATGTGTGGTAAAGGGAGGAAATTTCTTATCCAAGGCCCTCTCCTACAGTGTATCATGTAATAACATAAATAAGTAGGAAGAACAAATGGTCAATTTTCATTAGTATTCACTAATGCTGATATCCAACCAAAATACTTGTAGAAAATGATGTGTGCTTCACGGTTGAAAACATTGGACATACTTCGCTATAATGCCACTAATAGCATGTATTCTTTTGTAACAACAGCCAAACGAAAAAAAAAACAATTTTCCACCTTTGTCACATAAAATGGTATCTAGGTACAAGAGGTACATTACAGTCACCATTAATTTATCCACCATGAGGTATGTTTTTGAACAATATGAATTTGGAAATATCTTCAATTCCTCTTAGCTAGCACTACATCTTGCACCTGTAGAGGATACATTGGACCACATCTCCATAAGTGGTCTTGGTGTTTTCTCAACAAACTATGCTAAAATGAAGTTACTCATGGGTTGTTTTTCTTGAGTACCATATGAAATGATAGAAGGAATATGTGCAAGTAGAGTGAAGTGCTACAAAATGTGTGTAGAAACCCCACACCATGCTTGAGGTCAACCATATGAACCCCTTAGTTAATGGGTGTTCCTCAAGATATGTGCAAGACACTTGTGAATACAAGTGTGTGAAATAATCTCTTCAATATGCAAAGCGTTCCTCCAAATGTGAACAAATTGTGGTCATCATCATCATTATCATCATGATCATCATCATGATCATTGTCATGATCATCATCATCACTTTCATCATGATCATCATCATCATCATTATCATGAGCATTGACATCGACATCAACATATGGATGTGGCTTGAGATTCAAAGGTTAGAATTGGATGTGGCTTGAGATTCAAAGCTTAGAATTGTATTATTCTTCTTAAGATAAAATGATCTCGATTTTTTGAACATTTGTAAGACAAGATCCATCTCTCATTCTCCTCCCTCCATAGTTTGTTGTATTGATGAAGTGTTCAAGCTTATTTTCATTTCCAAAATGAGGATGATCTATTTTTTGTAAGTTTTGTTTTTTATGAGGAGGATCATCATCATCATCATTGACATGATCATCATCATCATCATCATCCTCATCATCATTATCATCATCCTCATCGACATCATGTGCATCATCGTCACCATCATCATCATCACCATCACCGTTTAGATATAATCATAGAAAAAACATGGATGTTATTCCACCCAATTCTAAGTTATAAACACCTATAGATTGAAATATTTCATTTTTTAATTTATTAAAATTTTAAATTATATAAAATTAAAAAATAAAGATTTCATATCCATTTATAAAAAAAAAATTAAATGTTTTCTACTTCATGCGTGTATTATGCCATTGGTGAGAGGGTAATGTAGACACTCTCTCTAGGTATTCATAAATCTAGGTTGATGGCTTATAGGAATCCATCCCTAATTAAAGCGATAATATTATAGACTAGTCTAACAAATATAACATTAGGTTCATCTAACTTGAGTTCTACAAGAGAGATTACATTTGAAAAATTTTCACCACTAAAGTACAACACACTTCCCTCTCACCACTATACTACAACATACTCATGCATTTTTTTAATTTTTTTAACGAGATAGATGGAAAAATCTCCACTACCCTACAAGATATTAATAGATACATTGTTACTTTAAATTTTTGGGATTCACACTCTAGCTATAAAAATGAGCCTTCTCTACACGGTAAATCTATTAAAAACTATTAAAAATATACATTAAAAAATATTGTTTATGCACAATGTGTAAATATAAATCCAAATATTAAATACTTAAATATTAAAAAATAATAATAAATACCCCTTTACAAATAATCTATTAAATACCCATTAATTTATTAATAATAATAAATACCTTTTAATTCACTTCTACTTAAATACTTCTTATACCACATTAAGAAATAACCATTAAACTATTAAATCTAAACAAGTTCTATAAAACTCAATCATTGTTTATGTAATCTTCACACCCCACTATATACCAATTAAATAAATACGAAAAAAAAATAATTAAAACTTTAAAATGCACGAACTTTAAATAACGATTCAAGTAATCACCACTTACATTATTAAGTGTAATCATCAATGATATTACACTTGTCTTATCCTCGTGCAATCTAGAAAAAACATAGATGCTATTCCACCCCAGATTCTAAGATATAAAAACCTATAGATAAAATATTTTACTTTTTAATTTATTTAAATTTTAAATTAAAAAAGAAGAAGATCTCATATCTATTTATAAAAAAATTATTTAAATGTTTTCTACTTTTTATCTATACTATTGATGATAAGAAAAGTTAGATCATCTAACAAAGATGATGGGAGGCTCATCTAACTCCTGTTTTGAAAGTGGGATCAAATTAGTTCACCACTAAAATAACACACCTCTCTCTGGCCACTATGCTACACCACACTTATACCTGCAATCTTATTTTTTATTTCTTGTTTTTATGAGACAAATAGACACATCCCAAGTAAAACTCCACTATATTACTAAAATAAATCTTCTCTATACAATAAATATATAAAAAAACTATTAAAAATAAACATTAAAAAATATTATTTCTTCACAATGTGTAAACATCAATCGAAATATTAAATACTCAAATATTAAGAAAAATAATAAATGCCCCATAACTCACTTCCATTTAAATACCTATTTTAACACATCGACAAATACATGTTTTGGAAAACTCACTTATGTACGGAGATGGGAGGCCACTATATAACAAATAAATAAATATCAATCCAAATATTAACAAATAAATAAATACCCCTATACTAGCTTCCACTTAAATACCCTTTTTCACACATCAACAAATACCAATTAAACTATAAAATATATAACAAATAAATAAATATCAATCCAAATATTAACAAATAAATAAATACACCTATACTCGCTTCCACTTAAATACCATTTTTCACACATCAACAAATACCAATTAAACTATAAAATGTTAAAACAAGTTTTAGAGAACTTTATCCAAAGTCTTTATATGAGAAATAAATAAACATCAATCCAAAGATTAAATACTTAAATATTAAAAAATTAATAAATACCCCTTAACTCACTTCCACATAAATACTCCTCTTCACACGCCAAACAAACAAACAAATATCACTCCAAAGATTAAACTCAAATATTAAAAATATAATAAATACACTTTTCCACACATCAACAAATACCAATTAAACTATAAAATATTAAAACTTATAAAACAAGTTTTAGAAAACTGTGCAGTTAGCCCACGCCACTATATAAGAGTTAAATATTAATGTGAAAAGCCTACTTAAAACGGTTAATTTGGCAGGTTAACTTACCCAACATAAATACAACAATGTTAAAAAATGGTTTACCATCTTCCTATTGGAGTCGGATAAAACGGTTAATTGCCTGTGTTGACACGGTCCAAAAAAACCCTACTGTTTACACTGGTAAGAAAAACCCTAGTTTGCGTTCTCGCGGATGTAACATCCCTGGTAAGCATTGCTTTTCATGTTGGGTCTGCTCTTCAGGTTGAAGAGGTTACTATTTGTGAAGCATTGCTTTTCAGGTTGGGTCTGCTCTTCAGGTTGAAGAGGTTACTATTTGTGAGTAATATACTGCATTACTATTACCACCATCAGTGACTTGCAAGAAATGGAAATGAGAGGTTTTGAGGATCTGAAGCATGGCCATCATAAAATGCCATTCTACGAGCATAGCATGAACAACTAGCTCAAACTAATATAGCCTCTGAGCAACAAGTTAAACCTTGGACTGGTTATGGATTTCAATGCCTCCATGGCTCCCTCATCATAGCATCATAGTAAAAGGAGGTGTAGATCTGGTCTGCTATGAACACTAGTAGTAGAGATGCTGGTCTAAGATGCAAGTTCAAGTGCAACGTCTATATGACAATATCACATCTTAAATATATCTATAGTATCTATGTTCATGGCAAGTCAAAGTATCTGTGGCGACATAATATAGTAAGGAGGAGCCAGACTCTCGAGAGTTCTAGGTAAAAAAGGCCCCATAGGAACATGACCATGACCTATTCCACTATCCTTGGACCAGATTCCACTATGACTAGGTGTCTACTCCTACAGGCCAGGTTTACCGACTTGGTCTTACCAAGCAATACTTATGCATGTGAATCCAAGTTAGCGGACAAGTGAAACGGCTATTATCCAAGCATTCTAGTGGACTTGGGTGCTAGAGGGGGCATACCAGGGATAAACATTTAGAAAGGGTATGGTTTCTTCCATAGAATCTGCAGTTTAGATCTCTGATGACTAGTTTCCCATTGGAACCATCAAAATGATATGAGGTTTTGCAGTTGTTCCAATATGAACACGTAGTGGATATGGCTCTACTATGAGGTAAGTTTCATTGCAATGAACACTTCTCTATGGCACCATCTTATATGTATTAACCATTGGTAAGATGCTTCTATGGGCCTTTTTTGTTCATGACACTTCTCTACGGCACCATCATATATGTATTAACCATTGGTAAGCTGCTTCTATGGGCTTTTTTGTTCATGACACTTCTCTACGGCACCATCATATATGTATTAACCATTGGTAAGCTGCTTCTATGGGCTTTTTTGTTCATGACCAGGTAGAGATGCGGATATCATATTTGAACAAGTGGAGATACCTTAATTAGGTAAGCTACGTGGCCATGACCAATTCTCTATGCGGATCACGGGTGAACAGCTTCTCTATGCATTGGAAACATGTTTCTCACAGTAGAACTAGTGGAATTAGCTGGTAGGGGGACCAAGTAGATATGCAAGTTTAGATCTGCCCCATAGCATTAGCCTAGCTCTGTATCGTGCCGGTACTAGTGGCTATGAAGATAGAAGTGTAAACGTATCTATGGCTACATCATATGTGTGTAAGGGATCTATCCTCCCTTTGCTAGTAGGCACTGGAATAACCAGTTAGAGTAGTTCGCTGGAGCTAAAAGAATTCAAGTTGTTCATCGCCAGGACGTGGAGATGCTGGTATCGCAGGACGTAGATATTGAAGTAGTGTATTTAATGTGTCCATATATTGATTGATGTCTGAGGTGATGTATGAGCCATGTATTGCTTCTATTTCCCCCTTGAAACTATTAAGAATGTGATAGGTGGTATTTGTCTAGCAATGAAAAGTATTTATCTCCTTGTTGTTCTGTCAGCTGTTGATAGTGTATGGGAAGGTGGTGAAAATAATGGTGAATAATATAGGAGCTCCTGGTTGAGTGGATCTCGATACCATCAACTAGCCCAAACTAAGATGGCACTTACTCTGTGGCTGGGTTCAACCAACGTCTCCATATGAGTTCAACCTGCTGCCATAGCATTGCGAGGACTTCTATTCCCAGGAGCCCAGTCGAGTATTAGTCCAAGTGGAGTATCTGGATCTCCAGAGCCTTCATATGGACATTGAGTACCAGAATTTAGTGGATCACCACCTACCTAGTGCAGACGTAGTGCCAGTTAAAGTGTCAACGTCTAAGAGAAAACTTAGCATTGTCCAGCTTTTGCATTAGCACCACCTAGTAGTAGTGGATCTCCACCAGCATCAACTAGTTTAAACTCATACGGGGCACTATTCTGCCAACAAGTCTCCATCATGGCGATCTCCAGAGAGTTAACGACTTTATGCAACATCGTATAGTAACAAGTGGAGATATGAATCCAAGTAGTGTAAACGTATAGAAAGCAACATCATAGGTTATGAACCGTATCCATGCAAGCTCATAGAGGTTGTACAGGGCTCCAATCAATGTTAACTTCACGTAGCAAGTATCAGATTTGAAAACTTATATATGGCAACATCATATTGCGGAACACTGATGACAAAAAACCGGTTTCTCTGGCTTTCACAAGGCTAGCACTTGGATTGAACTTTGGGGCTATGGCTTTTATTCAACCCATGGATAGCTTATGAGGCACATTCTCTAGAGATGCGAGTATATAAGCTCTCTCTCTTTCGGCATGTCAGCTAAGGCATTTCAGCTATGGAAGGTTTGGGTGCAAAGACATACCAGCCGCGGAGAAACGAACTACAAGAGGGCCTTTTTCACTAACTACTCTGCAAAACTTAGATATGCGCTTTCAAAATGTGGTTTATATTTTGTATTTGTAGTAGTAGGTATGGCTGGACGAGACCTGCTCGTTAGGTTTCATAGGTTCTATCCTTGGACGAGTAAAAGGTAAACTTCTACAGGGTGATATCGTACGTGAAAGTTATCCATGCAATTTATAGCTGCCTGAGCATTTATATGGCAACCAAATTGTTGTAGTTCAGTCCAAATTCTCCCGGCGGCACCTATAGCGGGAGGAGACCGGTAGCGCTTATTTCTTTTGGGCCTTGGTGGGCAAAAACATAGATATGGGAGGCAAAACTTAGCGCTTAGTTAGATTCTTGATTTGATGAATAGATTTCAGAGCTCTGGTATTTGTCTCCATGTTTTTGCAAGTACAAGAAATGATCTGGTTGATGTGTAAAAATGCTGGCCGCTGCCACAGGCTCTAGTTAATAGCAAGTATTGTCTTGTCTACATGTTTGTATATCCTTAATCTGATGAATAGATTTATAATTTATATTTGTTTCAGCCTGTTTGTAGATCTTCGATTTGATGAATAGATTTCAGTGCTCTGGTATTTGTTTCAACATGCTTTTGTAGGAACAGATAATCCGGTTGATGTGGAAATTGAAACTCCAATTGCACTTGTATCTCACTGCACATTAAGAAATTATATTTTACGCGATAAACTATTCTACTTAGATGTTTGGTTGGTTTTTGGTTTTCTTAATGCAATGTGTCTGTTTTTTTTAAACAAAGTTAATATAATGAAGAATTCAATAATAATAATGTAGTGTTCTTTTTATGGGTTTTTTCAGGTTTGTGGAAGCGATCGGTCACGTTTTGTTGTTCATCTAGCTTGGAGGCTTATGAAAGTTATTTACAACTTTTGTATTTTTATTTATTTATCTAGGAAGAAGACTATATATATAATGGTTTAGAGTTTGAATTTCAAATTTTTTAAATTCAAATGGTGATGCTATATTCTGCAAAGAATTATAAAAGTTATTTATAAAATGTGAAATTCAAATTCTTGAAAGAATTATGAAAGTTATTTAGAACTTTTCTTTTTATTTTTTTTCTATTTTAGGAGGAATACTATATATAATTGTTCATAGTTTGAATTTCACTTTTTTGAAATTCAAATGGTGATGCTAGTTTCTTTCTAGAATTATATGGTTTTGTAAATACTTTAATTCAATTTTGTGAACTTCAAATGTTAAGATGTTTTCAATTTATTCATATATTTAATGATATTTTTAGAAAATATGTTATAGTGATTTTGTGAATTTATTTGTTTTTTATTTTGTTAGTTTATTTAACCAAACATTTTAATAACTTTTAATATTATTTTATTTAATTTAATGATAATGTTATTAACATGTAAAAAATTATGGTTTTAAAAGAATGAAGAACGAAGTATATATATATTATTTGGATATTGCATATGTTTCATATTACTTCATAATATTTAGTGTTTTTTTTTTATAAATCTATCATATTGGATTTTTTGGTGTCCGACCGTATTAGAACCAATGACCTTTCAGCTTAGGGGCAGTCTTAACCATACCCCATCGCCAACTCTTCTACATCTCGGGCATTCATATGTGCTAACTTGTTATGTTTAATAGGGAAAATATAATATTTTGATATATTTTGCCAATTATTTCCCAACTTCCACCATCACAATATGTTTTTCTTATTATCTCCCCAACTCTCTATTATGTTTTCCCTACATTAGAGTAGGTGTAGTGGCGAATAATTGACAAAGGATGTTATGTTTTTTGTAATATCCCTAAAATCCATAAATAAATACATTGTAAGGTCAATAAAACTATTAGGATCTAAGGGATATCTATAAATAGTTATGTCTTCATGTTATGGATTTCTGTTGTAGGTTAATACGTAGTATTCTATTTGTGATGATATTTATTGTTGTTAATTTGTATACTCATGTTTTTTTATATTTATGTCTTTTATTTCTTTAATGATGTTTCTTGTGCGATTCAGAGTCTACTTTTATTTATAATTGGACGTTTATCGCATAACCTAGTCTCATTTACTACAATGACATGGCTTACTCACCTTTGCTTCTAAAGGAAAAAGGGTGGCTGGAATTACATACAACTCAATAAAAATGGTATGAAAAACTCCTACGACCTAGGATTACTTAGTTCGTTATGAACTAATGCACGAGGAACCTGTTCTTTTTGCAGGTGCTAGGTAGCTGAGCCTATGCTGAGTGTATGTTCTAAAGTAGTGACAAGATCTAAAAAGAAGGGTTCTAACCCTAAAAATAAGGGTTTAAATGCATGGTGTAAAACATAAACAAAAGGCTAGTGACTTTAGGGAAAGGGTAAAAATCAAAACCTTAGTGGGAGGTGGTTGAGGATTTAAAGGAGACCACATGAAGGGCTTGTGTCACCTTCCACGGTGGACTATTCATAAAACAAATTGCTAGGTTTTCGAAATCCCTCTTTTGCATGGTGAAGTGGTTGAGGGGAGCGAGCTCCCTGCCTCGTGGTTTCATTGGAAAACATGGACATAAAGTTATAGGGTTGTCAATGCTGCTAGAGTATACACTTCTTCCTTGTATACCATTCTTACTTGCTTATTATTTTTCATCTCTCACATGTTCTAATATTTGACTCGTTTTCATGGCAGGTTTAACGTTGAAGCAAGCTTGCGACCGAGGGAGAGGAAGACCATGAAGCCACAACTTGGTAAGCCTATGCACAAGGGTCCTTATAATCTAGTTGGTCGTTATGTGTTTTGATAGGTTATGGTGATTATCTATTTGTACTTTTAATGGCTTACCATTTAGAGTTTAAACAAGTTTTTAATGGGATTATGAGCCTCTTCAGGTGTTGGAAGAATTGGTAAACTTAATCTTTATAGTGGGTGAAATTACTACTTAATTAAAACCCTATTTTTGGGATTTCATTGTTGTATCGTTGTTATGTTTCCTGCACTCTGTGTTGAGTTAAATTATGAAATTGTGGTCTCATTAATTCCTAGGCAAGCTCTTAATGGTGAGAATGTATTTTGTTATGGATTCTCTGTATTTGGTTTTAAAATTGGATAGCTGGTGAATGAAGGTGTAAATAGTGGGGTTTTTAATCCGTGGGTTTTAAATTGTTTGCTCTCTGTATTTAATAGAATGTCTTGGAAAATGTATTTATTATTATTATGGGGATCAATGTTCCCCGTTGATGGTGGAAGCGCTCTCCGTTAGGAGTGTGATTTTCGGCAATGGAACGATGGATATATTTCTTTGTAATAGTTGTTTTAATGGGAAAATATTTTTTGTAAATCGCTTCTTTGAAGAAGCCCCAGAAAATACCTATCTTTGTCCCCTATTTTAATTTTTAATGTGGCTTAATGAATTTATAAGCCAACGCTAGAATTGTTGTTATGTCAGCGCTAGAAGCATGGCCGTTTTACACGATGGCTAGAAAAATCACTCTTTATGGGATTCGATGGTTGGTTGGTTATCGTGATACCTTGGTTCACTTATCTAGATGGCTCTATATTTTTATTCAATTATTTTTAATGGTTTAAGCAGTATTTCATCCAATGCTATTCATATTTTATGGAGTTATAATCGTAGTTCTACGAACGTTGATATATGTGGACTTGGTCTCCAAGGGATTTGATCCCTAACTCACGAAATTGTTTTATTGTTGGCCTGTCAATCGTTATTTAATTGATAGTTTATTTATTTTGTTATATTGGTAAACCCTTCGTGGATGTTGTGTAGTAAAATGCTATCTATTTTATTTTTAATCTAAATTTATAACCGTGCGGGATGATTGTACAAGTGTTGAGTTTATAAGCTAGATTTAATATACGGAGCTCCATCACGATCTTACTCTCTTGGAGCGATCGTCTCTTGGAAATATGATTATGTCCTATTTTTAAATGGTTAAATAATTGTTTGATTATTAAAGGGTTTTGTTTCTAGTATATATGGTTCGTATGTTTAAGGATTTCGGTGTGGATTCAAAACTATTTACGATGTTTTGGAAATGGTTTATCGTAATATTTATAAGGGCTTAATGTTAGAATCTAGTCTAAAACCTAAGACATTTGTAGAAGATTTTAAAATAATTTATCACAATCCTTATATCCTAAACTATAAAAAATTTAAAACATTTATTCATGTTGATGAAGGATGATTTACAACTTCCAATACAAATCTTCATAGCTAAAATCTCAGAGTGTAAAAATATTTGAAAGAAGAAATAAAATATGGGATAAAGAAAACCTATTACATGCAGTAGCGTAGATTGTAATGGCTTTATCACCTCGCACACTTCAACACACAAAATTAATAATACACACTCTATTTCTAAGGTGATGAGCGGTAACTAGATGACCTCAGAACTACCACGTTCCTTCCAACATTGACTCGAAACAATTCCTGGTTCTAAATCGGATCCCCCCAAGCTGGGTCCAACATGCAAGAGAAAAATAGAACTCCTGTAAGATCCCCCTCCCACCTTGAAGAGCCAAGAGAGACTACGACTCATAAAAATAGAAATGAATCATAACTGCATCCTAGAGGAATGGAAAACCCTCACCACAGTGAGGTTACTCCCACTGCAAGTTAATCAAGGGCACTTGAGAAATTCTAATATTATTATAAGTAACAATATATGTATGACGGGGATATACATTTGAGGTATGTATTATTTGGGACATCCCACGGAGAAACAAAACCGCATACATATATATATATAGATTATATGTAGATCATTACATATATAATAATGTAGAATATTACATGTGCATATATTCGAGATGTATATATAAATATATATATGGGAAGAACCTATAAAGTTACTTATAATCATGGAAAGGTATAACAAAACTCATATAGAAAATAGTGGAACCCTATTTACATACAATGCTGAGCCGAACCTCACACACGTGTATTGTAAGGAAAATAGTATATACATATAACTGGGGGACATATATAAACAAATATGTATATATGTTGTTACATTAGAGACGAGCCTCATACATCTATGTACTATATGGGGAGCCATATGTCTATTATAGTTGGAGAATGGTATCTATATGAGACATGTATTATTTATGACATAGATTGTATGAAAAACATAAGTGGTGAAGCAAAACCACATACGTACATATATTATATATATATGTGAGAGCACCCATACAATATTGTAGCACTTATAAAGAAACTAATTCCTCCTATATAATAATATTAGTGGAAGTTATAGGAAAATTCTATACACACATATATTCCGCTAATGAGAGGAATTTCACTTATGAGAAATGCCATAATAGAGATGCAATCATAAATGAAAATAAGATAATGGAAAACATGAGGTATGGCCTCGCATGGAGTATGAAGGGTCGCATGAACAGTGCATCATGCGGTAGTTGGAATTCCTTATATCACTATGCCTTGATTAGTGGAAGAAAATTATGAACGCTAATTGAGCTTACCTGGTTTATAGCATTTAGTTAGTGACGGCATTATTGGTGGCTGGCCTGAATTAATTATCTAAGAGGGCGTTATACCAGTCAATTAGTGGGCAAATGACGAATACCATTAATTCACTCCATTCTGATTTTTCAGTCATTTATAGATTTCCCTGATTCATAGCCTTTGAGTATGCTGAAAATCCCTGAACTTTGTGGGTATGACTACTAACGTATAGTAGTTATTATAACCACCGGATTCACAGCCATGGATCGGGGAAAAATCATGATGGCTATGAAAAGAACCGTTGGGATTTTTACCTTTACATAAGGATGGCTTGGAATCGTGGAGAGGGGAGGAAAAAAAATGCTCTCTGCGTTGGGGAAATTGGAGACAAGCATTTAGTGCAAAGAGAAAGGAAATTCCCTCTCCATACTGATTGATAGGAGATCAAAAATACCCTATGCATTCTTATTTGAGAGAAGCAATGCATATGAGGG
The DNA here is from genome assembly GCA_001517045.1 of Pseudotsuga menziesii. Lineage (NCBI taxonomy): Eukaryota > Viridiplantae > Streptophyta > Pinopsida > Pinales > Pinaceae > Pseudotsuga > Pseudotsuga menziesii. Next base: position 39,158 of record LPNX011129985.1, on the reverse strand, counting down.
AGAATCTGTGCATATGATGAGTAAAATAAGTCTATTGCCTTAGCAGAGGCCACTTGGTGATGCGGATCTGATCCTAGACAATCGATCCAGGTACTGGTACACTTTCCACCATGGTTGAGCTCGCGTCTTGGTAAGCCTCCCAAGTGTTATATACTATCTAGGTTTGAATTTATCCCAGCCTATTGTCTGCACTTTCTTTTCTGCTTCACCAAATGCATGCTATGGATCCTTGCAAATGGATCCACGGTATGCATAAGAAATCGTAGATAGAAATTTACTGGAGAGTGAGGATTTATATATGAGGTTACAAACCCAATACGTTTTACTCTGAAATTATACATATTTCCAGAGAAAGCACACGATTTAATTAAAAGGCCAGTGTTTCGCTTCAGTGATGTTAAGTTCTTGTTCGGAACTGGTTAGTGTAGGGTCATAAGATGAATGGTAAAAATGTCTTTATATACATTAAGAAACTGATTCAATATTTTAACTTGGAGTTTGGATACAATTTTTCAATGCACCTAGCCTAGGAATCCAACCGGCATTAGCGACTAGTGCTAGGTATTTTTCCTGGTGTTTGTTGACTAATATAGGAAAATCGGCGTGTCTTTATTCATTTCAAATCTGCCTCTTATCTTTCGGCTGTGTGAGTAAAGACAACCCTTAGTCCCTGCAATTGTGGTTGCTTTTTCAAGTGCATCAGTGCTCCTATTTGATCAAGAGGTAAAATTGCAAACGCATTATGAAACTACGATGCCTCAGGGAAAAGTCCACTAGCTAACAAATCCTTTCCATCACAACCCGCTGATGATTATCCTCGATAGCTGAACTCCTTGCCCCAACTATGAATGTAAGAGGAATGTTAAATCAAGACGGTCGCTGACAGGTAAACGTAGCCTTGTTAAGGTGTATGCCAAAGGTGAGCCTAGGAATGGGCTATGTTTTATTATTAAAATATGCAGAATTTGATTGTGTTCTGAGCCTGGGAATGGGCTATGTTTTATTATTAAAATATGCAGAATTTGACTGTGTTTTGAGCCTGGGAATGGGCTGATTTTTTATTATTAAAATATGCAGAACTTGACTGCGTTCTGAGCCTGGGAATGGGTTGTGTTTTCATTATTAAAATATGTAGAACTTGATTACGTTCTGAGCCTGGGAATGGGATGATTTTTTATTATTAAAATATGCAGAATTTGACTGCATTTTGAGCCTGGGAATGGGCTGAGTTTTCATTATTAAAATATGTAGAACTTGACTACGTTCTGAGCCTGGGAATGGGCTGTGTTTTCATTATTAAAATATGCAGAACTTGACTGTGTTTTGAGCCTGGGAATGGGCTAATTTTTTATTATTAAAATATGCAGAACTTGACTGTGTTTTGTGTAAATTACCCCTGATTCCTTAAGGCAATAAAGCATTAAGAAGTCTCCCAACGAGTCTCATGCCCATTCGTCGGTTCTGGATTTTTATTGATCCCTTCACAGATCGTAGGGAAGAGCTTACTATGAGTATCCCCTACTCTTCAGATGTCTATTTCCTGCTATATCCACGAGACATAAGAACCCATTACCACCAAAAGGGCCACCTCCTTTGTTCAACTTAAGACAACACTACCCTCTAAATTTTCCCCAAAGAAGTGCAACCTCCCTCTAGTTGAGATAACGCAGAGGTAGAAAAACAAATCAAAACGCAGAGCCAAAAACCCAGACACCACATCCATCTCCCCCTCTCCAAGAATTTCAAACCTATTAATGAAAAAAGGAAAACGGTCTTTCCCCACAATGCGCCAGGTTTTTCCCCAATTCAAGGCAGATATTCTGCCTCCATCATTGCCAAGGCAGGTCCCCCCCTAAATTTTGCTGTCAAGTAATTATTCTTAGAGGCATGCATCCAACCCTGATTATTCTTCTTCCTTATTACTAAAATCTTTTCTTTTAGCTAATAATTATGCGTGATGCACGCTTAAGAAAATATTGTACGGGAGAGTAAATTAAAACCATAACTTTTATTTGTCATCAAAAGGACAAATATCCTTATCTTAGGTATTTGTACGCTAATCATAAGGATTATTCCTAAGAATTTATTAGATGGGGTATGCTCATGATGATAAAATATCTAGAAGGAGGCTACGGCCTAGTAGCCCTTCGAGAATTAACCCCCTTTTTTTTCAATCTTTTAACCTTACTCCTAACTCTTTTATGCCACTTAAAAGGATTGCAACTTTCTCCATAATAGGATTAAGTACCGTACTATAGTGTCATACCAGGAGTTCTTTATAAGGCCTGACCTTACCGTCATAAACCAAATGCTAAGTAAGTCTACGATATTGATTATGGTTCTTTAGCCGTTCACTTTTAGCCCCGGGTAGGGTTTAGTTAGCCTTTAGTTAAGTTGTTGTCATTGCATTATGTCTCCTAAGTATTTTCCTTTAGACAATTAACCCTTATAAGCCACAAGGTGATGTCTTGGGTGGGGCCTTGGCCTTGAGCTCCTCACCGAGACTAATACAATAATATGCAAAATTTACAAGATATTCCAGGGAATATGTTTGGGTGCAAAGACATACCAGCCGCGGAGAAACGAACTACAAGAGGGCCTTTTTAACTAACTACTCTGCAAAACTTAGATATACGCTTTCAAAATGTGGTTTATATTTTGTATTTGTAGTAGTAGGTATGGCTGGACGAGATCTGCTCGTTAGGTTTCATAGATTTTATCCTTGGACGAGTAAAAGGTAAACTTCTACACGCTGATATCGTACGTGAAACTTATCCATGCAATTTATAGCTGCCTGAGCATTTATATGGCAACCAAATTGTTGTAGTTTAGTCCAAATTCTCCCAGCGGCACCTATAGCGGGAGGAGACCGGTAGCGCTTATTTCTTTTGGGCCTTGGCGGGCAAAAACATAGATATGGCGGGCAAAACTTAGCGCTTGGTTAGATTCTTGATTTGATGAATAGATTTCAGAGCTCTGGTATTTGTCTCCATGTTTTTGCAAGTACAATAAATGATCTGGTTGATGTGTAAAAATGCTGGCCGCTGCCACAGGCTCTAGTTAATAGCAAGTATTGTCTTGTCTACATGTTTGTAAATCCTTAATCTGATGAATATATTTATATTTGTTTCAGCCTGTTTGTAGATCTTCGATTTGATGAATAGATTTCAGTGCTCTGGTATTTGTTTCAACATGCTTTTGTAGGAACAGATAATCCGGTTGATGTGGAAATTGAAACTCCAATTGCACTTGTATCTCACTGCACATTAAGAAATTATATTTTACGTGATAAACTATTCTATGTAGATGTTTGGTTGGTTTTTGGTTTTCTTAATGCAATGTGTCTGTTTTTTTTAAACAAAGTTAATATAATGAAGAATTCAATAATTAAGTGGTGTTTTTTTACACGAAAGTAATATAATGAAGAATTCAATAATAATAATGTAGTGTTCTTTTTATGGGTTTTTTTTCAGGTTTATGGAAGCGATCGGTCACGTTTTGTTGTTCATCCAGCTTCGAGGCTTATGAAAGTTATGAAAATTATTTACAACTTTTGTATTTTTTTTGGTTCATCCAACTTGGAGGCTTATGAAAGTTATTTACAAAACTTATTTACAATTTTTGTATTTTTATTTATTTATTTAGGAAGAAGTCTATATATATATAATGTTCAGAGTTTGAATTTCAAATTTTTTAAATTCAAATGGTGATGCTAGATTCTGCAAAGAATTATAAAAGTTATTTATAAAATGTGAAATTCAAATTCTTCAAAGAATTATGAAAGTTATTTAGAACTTTTTTTTTTACTTTTTTTTTTATTTTAGGAGGAATACTATATATAGTTGTTCATAGTTTGAATTGACTTTTTTGAAATTCAAATGGTGATGCTAGTTTCTTTCTAGAATTATATGGTTTTGTAAATACTTTAATTCAATTTTGTGAACTTCAAATGTTAAGATCTTTCCAATTTATTCATATATTTAATGATATTTTTAGAAAATATATTATAGTGATTTTGTGAATTTATTTGTTTTTTATTTTGTTAGTTTATTTAACCAAACATTTTAATAACTTTTAATAATATTTTATTTAATTTAATGATAATGTTATTAACATGTAAAAAATTATGGTTTTAAAAGAATGAAGTATATATATATTATTTGGATATTGCATATGTTTCATATTACTTCATAATCTTTAGTGTTTTTTTTTTTAAATCTATCATATTGGATTTTTTGGTGTCCGAGCGTATTAGAACCAACGACCTTTCAGCTTAGGGGTAGTCTTAACCATACCCCATCGCCAACTCTCCTACATCTTGGGCATTCATATGTGCTAACTTGTTATGTTTAATAGGGAAAATATAATATTTTGATATATTTTTCCAATTATTTCACCACTTCCACTATCATAATATGTTTTTCTTATTATCTCCCCAACTCTCTATTATGTTTTCCCTACATTAGAGTAGGTGTAGTGGCGAATAATTGAGAAAGGATGCTATGTTTTCTGTAATATCCCTAAAATCCATAAATAAATACATTGTAAGGTCAATAAAACTATTAGGATCTAAGGGATATCTATAAATAGTTCCATCTTCATGTTATGGATTTCTCTTGTAGGTTAATACGTGGTATTCTATTTGCGATGATATTTATTGTTGTTTGTTTGTATACTGATGTTTTTTGTATATTTATGTCTTTTCTTTCTTTAATGATGTTTCTTGTGCGATTCAGAGTCTACTTTTATTTATAATTGGACGTTTATCACGTAACCTAGTCTCATTTACTACAATGACATGGCTTACTTACCTTTGCTTCTAAAGGAAAAAAGGTGGCTGGAATTACCTACAACTCAATAAAAAAGGTATGAAAAACTCCTACGACCTAGGATTACTTAGTTCGTTATGAACTAATGCATGAGGAACCTGTTGTTTTTGCAGGTGCCACGTAGCTGAGCCTATGTTGAGTGTATGTTCTAAAGAAGTGACAAGATCTAAAAAGAAGGGTTCTAACCCTAAAACTAAGGGTTTAAATGCATGGTGTAAAACATAAACATAATAAACAAAGGGCTAGTGACTTTAGGGAAAGGGTAAAAATAAAAACCTTAGTGGGAGGTGGTTGAGGATTTAAAGGAGACCACATGAAGGGCTTGTGTCACCTTCCACGGTGGACTATGCATAAAGAAAATTGCTAGGTGTTCGAAATCCCTCTTTTGCATGGTGAAGTGGTTGAGGGGAGCGAGCTCCCTGCCTCGTGCTTTCACTCGAAAACATGGACATAAAGTTATAGGGTTGTCAATGCTGCTAAAGTATACACTTCTTCCTTGTATACCATTCTTACTTCCTTATTAGTTTTCATCTGTCACATGTTCTAATATTTGACTCGTTTTCATGGCAGGTTCAACGTTGAAGCAAGCTTGCGACCGAGGGAGAGGAAGACCATGAAGCCACAACTTGGTAAGCCTATGCACAAGGGTCCTTATACTCTAGTTGGTCGTTATGTGTTTTGATAGGTTATGGGGATTATCTATTTGTATTTTTAATGGCTTCCCATTTAGAGTTTAAACATTTTTTTAATGGGATTATGAGCCTCTTCAGGTGTCGAAAGAATTTGTAAACTTAATCTTTATTGTGGGTGAAATTACTACTTAATTAAAACCCTATTTTTGGGATTTCATTGTTGTATCGTTGTTATGTTTCCTGCACTCTGTGTTGAGTTAAATTATGAAATTGTGGTCTCATTGATTCCTAGGCAATCTCTTAATGGTGAGAATGTATTTTGTTATGGATTCTCTGTATTTGGTTTTAAAATTGGATAGCTGGTGAACGAAGGTGTAAATAGTGGGGTTTTTAATCCATGGGTTTTAAATTGTTTGCTCTCTGTATTTAATAGAATGTCTTGGAAAATGTATTTTTTTTATTATGGGGATCAATGTACCCCGTTGATGGTGGAAGCGCTCTCCGTTAGGAGTGTGATTTCCGGCAATGGAACGATGGATATATTTCTTTGTAATAGTTGTTTTAATGGGAAAATATTTTTTGTAAATCGCTTCATTGAAGAAGCGCCAGAAAATACCTAGCTTTGTCCCCTATTTTAATTTTTATTGTGGCTTAACGAATTTATAAGCCAACGCTAGAATTGTTGTTATGTCAGTGCTAGAAGCATGGCCCTTTTACACGATGGCTAGAAAATTCACTCTTTATGGGATTCAATGGCTGGTTGGTTATCGTGATACCTTGGTTCACTTATCTAGATGGCTCTATATTTTTATTCAATTATTTTTAATGGTTTAAGCAGTATTTCATCCAATGCTATTCATATTTTATGGAGTTATAATCATAGTTCTACGAACGTTGATATATGTGGACTTGGTCTCCAAGGGATTTGATCCCTAACTCACGAAATTGTTTTATTGTTGGCCTGTCAATCGTTGTTTAATTGATATTTTATTTATTTTGTTATATTGCTAAGCCCTTCATGGATGTTGTGTAGTAAAATTCTAACTATTTTATTTTTAATCTAAATTTATAACCATGCGGGATGATTGTACAAGTGTTGAGTTTATAAGCTAGATTTAATATACAGAGCTCCATCGCGATCTTACTCTGTTGGAGTGATCTTCTCTTGGAAATATGATTATGTCCTATTTTTAAATGGTTAAATAATTGTTTGATTATTAAAGGGTTTCATTTCTAGTATCTATGGTTCGTATGTTTAAGGATTTCTGTGTGGATTCAAAACTATTTACGATGTTTTGGAAATGGTTTATCGTAATATTTATAAGGGCTTAATGTTAGAATCTAGTCTAAAACCTAAGACATTTGTAGAAGCTTTGAAAATAATTTATCACAATCCTTATAAGAAATTATCCTTAGATTATATCCTAAGCTATAAAACATTTAAAACATTTATTCATGTTGATGAAGAATGATTTACAACTTCCAATACAAATATTCATAGCTGAAATCTCAGAGTGTAAAAATATTTGAAAGAAGAAATAGAATATGGGATAAAGAAAACCTATTATATTCAGTAGCGTAGATTGTAATTGCTCTATCACCTTGCACACTCCAACACACAAAATTAATAATACACACTCTATTTCTAACCCGATGAGCGGTAACTAGATGACCTCAGAACTACCACGTTCCTCCCAACATTGACTCGAAACAATTCCTGGTTCTAAATCGGATCCCCCCAAGCTGGCTCCAACATGCAAGAGAAAAATAGAACTCCTATGGATGCAGATGTTTGGATTTGGAATTCATGCTATGTATTCTTTAAGTGTCGGTTTTTGAAATGCTCTCCAATCCTATCGAGGAATAACGATGAGATCTCCCCAATCCTTCTCTTGGATCTTATTTCCATAGATATTCTTTGGGAAAAGGTGTGGTTGATTTAACTTCAGTTAAATCAAGATTTTACTATTTTATTGAAAATAATTCTTTGTTTCACTTTTATGTAATATACATTTTTTTTTT
>LPNX011129985.1:20056-31547 GCA_001517045.1 Pseudotsuga menziesii | reverse complement strand
TATATAGACATATTATATAGACTTAATGATTCAATGTATTCATTTATTATTATCCATGCATTAAATAACATAATTGTTTATTCGATTCTCCTCAGCTTAAGAATGACTCATGTGGGGTTTGGTCGGTCAACTAGGATAGGTCGCCCTAGATTTCCTTGCATGTTGGATTACCTCGTATTTGTGGAAGTATCATGCGCTCCTTGATGAAAAATAGATTGTGATTTCAATTAATCAACTTAAATAAGTATGATGAATTTTAGGACTATTTCGAGTATTTCCAACTCAACAACCTTAGTTATAGTAACCCCTAGTGCTATTTAGAGATTATGTTGAACACTAACAAACACACATTACACTAGTACAATTCCAGATCCTTTTTCTCAACACTAATACTAGGATGCATTTTTACAATACACCTAGGGATACAATGGAAAAAGATCCGATGCACCAGAGCTTATGCTTAACATCATGTTTGAGTGCCCGAGGGATTTTTCCCAACACTTCCATCCTTCACTTGCTGGGGTTACCTATGTGCTCCATATTTTATGCTCAACACATAGTCTCATAACCCATGTGCTCCAGCAATTATGCCCAACAAATGATAGAAATCAATCATGTAATCAGTCTTCTACATAATACATCACAAAATAATCATCTCAGTATATTAGGGCTTGTGCCTAATCTTATAATACATAAATCAAGTAGATTGGGACCTATGCCCAGTACACCAACAACAACCCTTGTCCAGCAGGGCATGTTCCCAATATATAATCATAGAAAAAAATAATAAAACATGTGCATTGGGGCTTATGCCTAGTATATCTATATAACCAAAATAACTCATGTGTAGTGGAGAATATGCCCAATATATAGACATAAATATAACATAAAATTTTATCATGTGAAGTGGAGATCATACCTAATATAATCAAGGTCGAAACTCTGGATATTACATCCCTCCCTTCTTAGAACAACACCATTCGAGTGCTCTAGGGACTAGAAATGAAATCATGAAACAAGGCGGGGTAAACATCTTTTATGGTGGTTTCATTCTCCGATGTGAAGGGGCTCTGGCATAAAATCCCCTTCAGGTTCCACCTATAGCAAGGACCAATCAATCAAATGTTTAGTATCATAGACATATTTCTTCAATAAAGATGTGTGAAAAAAATTATGAACCTTTACATGAGCAAGTAAACCTAATCCATATGCCACTAGCCCTTTCTTGGCTAGTATCTCAAAGGATCCACAAAATCTTGGTGCCAACTTTCCGCACATCCCCAGGATTGATGAGCTTATTTTTTCCTTTACTTTTAAATAAACATTTTTTCCAACTTGGGAATTTTTATCCTTTCTCTTTTTAAATCCCATAATGCTTTTGGAGGTCTTGTGCCTCTTTTATATTTTGTTCCTCTTTGGTGACTAACTATTCTAGGTCTTTCAGTAAATTTATCCCTAGCATGAGCGTGTCTATTGAGCTATCCCAAGTCATCGGTGTCCTACACATTCCACCATAGAGTACTGTTGAGGCCTCGGCTGTGTATGTGGCTGAAAAGGGTCCAAGGCTCACAACAGAGGATGAAAACCCAGCTAAAGGCTTAAGGAAATCCTATAAAAGTATTACCCTATCCTCGAGCTATTTGGTGTGGTTAACACACACAGAAATTTGGCCTCCACTGGCACTCTCTGAGTCAATGAGTTTAGATCTTCGAAGGATTCGTCTTCCTATGAAGGAAAATTGGATTGATGAGGGAAATAAAAGGAAAATGTAATCTAATTGTAAAAGGAAATCTAATCTAGATCTACACTATTCTAAGAGAGGTATTTGGTGTGTTTACAAATCAACCTAAGATGTAAGACATATAAGCATTTAATCAAATTAACAAAAATGTAAATAAGATCATTTAATTATCATTTAACTCGTGATCAATTAATGAAAATTAACTGACAACAACTTAAAATTAACACATTCAAGGTCAACCTGCATCTAAGTATGTCAATTAAAAAATTAACATATATGTTATCTAATTTACCATGTAATCACTTGCAGAAATAGATAAAGATTTTAACAGAACAAACTCTTTAAAACTTTATTAGTACACAAATTACTGGCAAAGAGAAATCAAGGCTATGAATAAATGCACTCATTAATTGCAAAGGACTAACAGTAATATTGATCCATCTGAAATAGGAAAAATCATAATTTGTTAAGGAAACTTGATCAAATAAATAACAACAGATATGAAAGGATATCATTACCGTATTAAATAAAGTTTGCAAAAAATTACAAAACCTCAAGTAAACGGAGGTATCTCTAGTCTCTTGTCCAGAATTCTCCCTTCCAAAAAGTCCCTCTTACATATGAAACCCACCCTTTAAATAATTATTACGAGGAGTATATTTCAATCAAATTGGGATCGAAAAATATAAATAAAAATAATATCCAAGGAAATCCTGCCATCTATTCCAAATCCCTAACAATTCCTCAATGTTGGGATAATTAGCTATTTCGAACCCAAGTTGAGCATCACATTTATAATTCTCCATTTCATTTTTAGATAACTTGTGCTAGATGCGGTTGTAAATTTGGATATTTCCCTTAATAGACAAAGGTTGTCTGATTAACTGATCCACATCTTCAATGGTGAGATGATCGAGTCCTTGGATTTTCTCCTTTCCTTGATCTTGTCGGCGTTCTACTTGCTCGATCATTAGTCTTGGTGGACAAGCATTCTCAATGAGCTCCACTGTGGGAAAAAGCAATGTATCCATAATATTGTAAAAAACATACAACCTTCTTCCACACATGCCCTGTTCCTTTTTAATAGTATCTTCAACCATATCATTAAGATCAATCCAAGAGTGTATTATTGTTCTAACCTTCTTTAGTTGAAAGCTGCCGAGGATGATGATGTTTTTTGGCTTGTCATTCATATACCTTTGCCAATCCAAAATTTCATCACAAGCCTTAGAATATTTCTCTCTCTTTGATACCTGATCTTACAGGACAACATACATCTGACCAAAAGTAATATGACTTTCATAAATATCATTCAAATTTTGGAACAAGTCAGCTATTAACTCATAATGCTCCTGATTTGTTCTAATAGCCAATTCTTTAAATTCCTCTTGTGAAAAATTGGAGAACGAATAGGAAGCTGCATCTTCACATTGCTTTTCAAGTGAGGGTATCCTGTGTGTAAAGTTATCATTTGGAGTCTTCTCGTTTTGCAACTCAACCTGAAGAGAAGAAATTTTGACCTGTAGGTCATTATACTTGTAGTCATATGTCTTCATAAGATCAGAAACATGAGCCTCATCTTACCTTCTAGTATTTTCAAGATATTCCTTTAGCTTTCTTATCTCTTCTTTTCTCCTGTCAAACTCCCTGTTCAAGGTGTTAACAACATGGAGGTTAGCACTTGTGAATGCACCCAAAGCAATAGTTGTATCTACTACATCTACCTGTGGGTCACCGGACTCTTGACTCTATAATATTTGATCAGTGAAAATACATCCATACCACTTTGAGGAAGGCATCAAGATATTTTCAAGACTAGATGATAACGACAAAGTAAATGAGGTTAGGTGTACAAGAATATTAAAAAATGGTGCTTCTGTAGTGGCAGGTTGCAGCGTGAGGGTTTGCACATAAGTAGATGTGATAGATACAGATGTGGAGGTCAAAGCCTCATACAGCTGAGACAGTGCAGGTGATAGGGCTACTCCAGCAGGTAAAGTAGAAAAAATATGACTGGATGAAAGGATCAATGCTGAAGACGAGGAGCTAGAAATAGAAGTAGATTCTAAAACTGTAGGGAGAGGGATAAAATATTTCTTACGATCACCATTGATAAAATCTATGAATGGTTACAAATATTGATCCATGTATTTAGTGAAAGGCATGGAAGCTACTACTTCTTTTTCTAATTCACAACAAATTTATAGTAGGAGTTGGAGAGGAAGAAACTTGCACCTTGAGTCTTTTAAATGGCTTTTGGTCATCCATTTCTTGATCATCATTTGTTTGAGTGACTGTAGCAGTCACCTGGATATCAGCAAAAATCTGAGAAGCTGCACCTGCGTGAGTGTCCAGTACAGAGGCATCATTACTAGCTTCTATTTTGACATTTTTGAGGTATGCATCAAGGCTTTCAACTGCTGAGCAACTGTTGCCTCTGGAAGGTATCCCATTATACCTTTTCCTTTGTCCCCATCTGGATGGGTTGCCACTGATGGAAATTTTGTTGCGTGAGATTCCTTTTCTTCTCTGTCCTTCCTCATTTTCTACAAGAGGTGCATTTGCATTGCTCTGTACCTATGAATCTTGTCTTTAAGTTCCTTTTGATGCTGTAAGATGTGACTTTTCTCATCTTTTCTTTTGGATTTATCCAAGACTTCAGAAAATGTATTGACACCCTAGTAAATGGAATCATCGGGAAGTTCCTCATACACATAAGTAATTTTGATATGGTATTGCATAAAGTGAGCATCAAGGAATCCCTTTGGATCATGTCTTCTCTTGCTAGAAAATCAGAGCTTCAAGGAAACTATCTGTTCACCCAGTACTATAGCCCAGGTTGAAGTTGGGATAACCAATGATCCAAGGTTGAAAGATAATTTTGGATAGCCTTTTCTTTTAGGGCCAACGATTTTCTTATAAACCCCATTAGTGATAGTATGGAAGGCCACTTCTTCTAGGACCAACCTGTTAGGGAAAATCCTGGGAAGCATGTGAATAGTGTTGCCATCCCAAATCTTGATGTATGAAAACAATTCACCAACATACCAATCACCCATTGAAGCAATCAAATTTCTAGCTTCAGTTGAAAATGCGGGAGCTTCCATTTTGAAGATTGAAAAATAGATGCTCCTGAGGATGTGTTCACATATATCATACAACCTGGATGCATAGTTAGTATCCCACAATTTTGAATAATAAATGGGCACCAAGGGAGCCATTAAAGTCTAGTTGCATCCCAATTTGGGATATTGGAACTCAGTGCAAAATACATAAAAAATGAAGGCCAAAAAGAAGAAATTGGGCTTCTTTCTGGCAGTGGCTTTCTGGTATTCTTGGATAGAGGTTTTGATTTCTAGTGACAAGATGGATGCCCATAGAAAAGAATCATCGGTTTCTAAAACATGATGAGCTACTTGAGCACATTCATCCTTGAACACAGAACAATTAGGAAGGCCATACAGTCTACATTACATGGATTCTAATGAGGAATAGGGTTCTTTGAACTAGGTGACAGGGTAAAGGTCGTCAATCCTTATCAATCCTCTACAAGAATTTACCAATTTCATGCATCCAAGATTTTAACATTTCACCGAAATTGAACCTAGTCCTGGAGGCTTGGGTGAATTCTGCATTGAGAGGTTGTCTAGCCGATTTAAGGCCATAAGCCCTGGGAAATGCCTCGGGATAGAAATTGGCTAGGTGCGACCCTGCACTATGGTTGAAGGAACGGTATTTGGAGTTCACGTGTTCCATGATCCATTTGACCACGCCATTGTAGGGGAGGATAGCAGGTCTAGAAGCAATCGAGTGAAGTCAAGAATCCCTAATTCTTTGGTAGGCCAACGGGTTGTTCTGGATATCAAAAACTTTGTCATTGTCAAAAATTGCATAAACCCTAGGCCATTCAATCTAGAAAGTATCAGTGATTCTGCCACTGGTGTCCAAGAAAACACCAAAGTTTGGGTCCTTGGTTAATATATCCTTTTGAATGCCTTTGCGGCAGGTAATTCTTTTCATTCTTAGAAATTGGAGAAAACTCTATTTAAAAACAACGCGAAGCAAGAAATCAAAGCTAATTCAAGAGAAACAATAGTAATCAATTTGAATGAAGAAATGACTAAGACACTAACATGTAATCAAATTGGACTGTGACGATGTTTCCTGGTAAAAATACAGAGAAAATTCATGCAACACAGTAATTCGCAATAGTAAAATGGTAAAGAAATCGTAAAAGACCAATCTATATATAGATTTTCCAAGGGTCAAATTAGGACCGCGGGATTAAAATAAACAGACGGTCAAGATTAAACCTTGCAGTATGTGGGATCATGATGAGAGATTTAAATTTTATTAACCAACCCACAATCCACAATTGCGGGATGAAAAAACTACCAAAGTTTTATTCAATCTCTTCCGCAATCTGCATCCGCAATTTGCGGGTTGTGGGACCACACTACAAAATAAATTAATCAAATTACCCCCGCAATCTGCATCCCGCAATTGTGGGTTGCGGGATGACACACTATACTTACAAAAATGCTCCCGCATTTCACATTTCGCAATCCACAAACTGCGGGTCATGGGTTGCGAGATGAAAAACTCACAAATAATAAACTTCAAGCTCCCGCAATCCGCAAATTGCGGGTTGCAAGATGCGGGTTGTGGGATGAAATAACATGGGATCTGTTGTACCTACAACAAATGGGGATTGGCTGGGAAGAACTAGTTATCTCTGTAAAATAAGAACTCTTTCACATATAAAACATGTGAGTAACAAAAATGATAACCTAATACTTATAGAAAATTCTTACATGAGGATGCAACCAACAAGGATTATTATAAAAAATGATTTGTACACTCCCATCCATGATAAATTTAAAGATGATGAAAATTTGATTTAGGGACATGAAGGATAGCAAGGACCTCTTACCATCAAGTAAGCATTGGAACATAGTTGAAGTTGAACCTGAAATCAAACCTAGGCATATTCTGGATTTCAAACATAAGTAACCAAGATATTATTTTTATTATTATTAGATAATTGTAATACTTGATCAACATAAGACCGCTGCTCCAATATGGTGATTAGTGCCATTCAAAAACCTGATATTGAAACTGAACAAGCCATCTCGGTAAGGATAATTCTTATCTTCTAGCTGTGACACTGAAATCAACTATCCTGGCCTAGGAACCATCTAATGATAATTTCAGTCCAAAGTCAAATCCATGATCATGGAAGGGATGGCTTCTGATAATACCCCCATGTCCTTATGTACAACAATTGTCTTATAGAAACAACAAGGATTTATTTGCATATGGATTGCAAGACACTACCATGGTTTGGTATCCATATAACAATAGTTTTACTCACTGATGCTTTGCAGATCATGAATGGAAAGACCTATGATAGGATATTCCATCTTCCAGGAACACTAAAATCCATCCCACTAGTTTCATGGCGAAGATTTCATTCCACCAAGCATCTATGAACCTAATGGGTTGGCTTGTGATGAGACCCCCCATCTTCCAATCAATAATAATTTTTTTGTGTGACTATGATAGAATCCAGAATAGATAAGGCCGAATAGGTTATAAAGGTATATGGTAGTGCATTAATGAGACCTAAGACAAGAGGAACTGTTTACCTTCACGGCCTTCATCATAGAATAAAGCATATGTAAGGATATCGATCACGATAGAAATGTATTAACCTAGAATCCTACACTTATTGGAAGCCATCAACATATAAAACAAATCCTGATGCATGATGGGGAAAGATTGAAACTGACAATGTATTGAAGTTCAGAGTACTGAAATATTCAGAGAGACTAATTTTCCGCCATTACCAAATGTGCAAGACACAAAAAATTACTAATATCAAGAAAACATTCAAAAAAAAAGAAAACAAACAAAAGAACACACCACACTTATGTACATGACTCATGAATTTTTTTAGACAAAATACTTTTTAAGAAGGAAAACATTCATTGGGTAGGTGTCGATAACTCCCTCCAGTGTCTGTAACCAAACAGTGCTAGGACCAATTTTTTTTTCAATAATGAAAGGTCCCAACCAAACGCATTGGAACTTGGTGTAATCCTTATTGTATTTGTGCTACTTATCCCACCTTACTGAAAAATTCCCGTCAGAGGAGAATATCTCATCAAACCATTTTTTTACCAACTGTTGATGTCGATAGAATATGTTCTTGGCTCTTTCCATATCTTCCTCTAACTTAAGCATAGTATAAATCCTCTGCTGCAGTAGGGATGAATCATCATCTTGGATGGATTGGGGTAACTGTAATGATGGGATGGTGAGATTAGATCGAAGGACGGCTTCCTCGCCATAGAGTAGATAGTAAGGGGAGTTACCAATGGCTGCCTTTGGAGTGACTCGTTCTTCCCAAAAGCATTGTAGAGATGGGTATGCCAATATTTGTGATGGGAGGTCACTGTCTTTCTTCAGGATGTTTATCAGGCTTTTGTTGGAGGATTTTGCAAGTCCATTTCCCTGGGGGTAGTAGTTGGACGAAAATTTAAGCTTGATCCCTTTCTCAAGGGCGTACCTAGTGAAGTCAATGCATATGAAGTATGATGCATTAAAAAATGAGATACTCAAGAGTGCCGAACTTGGTGACTATTTGATTTTCAAGAAAGGAAATCACTTGGTTCATATTACACAGTCTAAGAGGGACTGCTTCAACCCACATGGTGAAGTAATCAGTGGTGGTCAAAATGTACTTATGTTGTAGAGAATACATAAGGTTGATAGGTATGACAAAATCTAATCCCCATTGCTGAAATGGGAACTAGACTGCTACTGGCTCCAAAGGGAAGGCCATTTTTTTTACTTTTCCAGCACACCTCTAAAAAGGCTCACATTTTCTAACATAGGCATGAGCGTCCCTAAATAAGGTATGCTAATAATATCCCACCCAAATGATTTTGTGAGCCATCGTCTCTCCTAAGAAATTCCCACCAGCAGGTCCTACATGAAAGTGGTAAAGGATATCATTAGTTTGGTCCTTTTCTAAACTCATAAGAAAAACTCCATCATAGTTTTTTCTAAATAGAACATTATCAATAAGCTGATAAGGAGCTTATTTTAGCCTTAATGCTCTACATTTCTTAGAGTCAAGGGTTTGAGGCAAAAACCCATGATTTATAAAAAACTTGATGTGATCATACCATTTAGATGTTGTCGTTTCAATTGCATTAACAAAACCTCTAGGTACAGCTTCACAACAACATTTGAGACCAAAATCTGACGATATCCGACGTAAAGTACGATTGTGTCGGATTGCAATGATGAAAAGTATTGTACGTTCCAAATTTTTTTTGTCATCTTAGAGAGTCATTGAATTTTTGACTTTACACCTTGTAGGTTTTGTGACAAACATGTTCGGCTGAAATTCGACTACCGTGCCATAGGAAATTCAACGATCTTGTCATAGGAAATTCGATGGTAGTTCGTCTGAAATTCGACAACTATCATCATCATAATTTAAATTATTTTTTATAATTTTAAATATAAATGATAAATTATCATTAATTTTTATAATTTAAATTATAATTTTATTTTATTTTTATTAAAATGGAACTTTATTGTTTTAATTTTTTTATATTTGAAATTATGTTTATTTCTACATATTTAAAATGGTTAATAAAATATTTAATTACATATTTTAAAAATAATTATAATTAATTTTTATATTATTAAAAAATCATTTTTATTAATTTAATCAATTATTTACAATAAATACATACAATATTTATAACCAATTAAACAATAATTTATAGCCATATACACTTTGGATATAGAAAACAATATTGATATACAACCCATACATGAAGTCATGAAAACCTACTTATGGGATATTCTAGACATTTGTGTGGATCATTACATGGGACCTCTTTGTAACAATCCCTTAAAGGATTATGTCCAACATGTTGTTGAGATACAAATTCTCTTATAAGTATGATTATTAGACATGCAGTATACAATATGGTTGGGTAGGGAATTTGTAAAATGCCCCTGATACCTTAAAGCTATAAAGCATTCAAGAAGTCTGCAAAACAAATTTTAGTAATTCTTTCACCAATTAAAACATTTATATTGCATTCATAACCATCATGTAAACAAAGAAATAAACCAGCACCACAAAATATCACAAATGAGACAACCATTTTCACGTGGATCACCTCGTCCATGAGGCTACATCCACCAACTTATTTGTTCTTTTTATTTCTTTATCAAAATCAGAGTGCTTACAAAAAACACGGCTCATTCATGGCCGGCTTTAACTTTCCTCAAGGTTCTACGCAGAGAGGCACTTGTAACTCAACGGCCGTATTTAGGACCCTATAATCAGCTCATAGAAGAAATTATTAACAGCCCCTCTCAGCACATGGTGAACTTGAATTACTACAACAATTAGGTACCCTAAATCCATAGCCCCATAGATGTCAAATTATGATGATCAAAAATATTTGACTACAATATTTCCTATGTTTTCTTGGCGTTTAAGCATAGCTATTACTTCCCACAGTTAGCAATATTTTCTGTGAGGCTATTTTTTTTGACAAAACACCATTGCAGCATTCATAACATTATACGATTCTGCCCAAAAAATTTAGGAGCCACGTGCTTAACGTTTTATAGCAAAAAAATATTAAAGAAGAAGATATCATTCTACCATACTGTGGCCCTTAGATCTGAACAATGCACAAGGCTATTCAAATCGTTGGTGTATACTACCCATTCTTTTATCTTAAATAATAGTGGCTGTTATTCATAATGTTATACTATTCTGCCCACATAATTTAGCAGCCAAATGCTTAACATTTTATAGCAGAAAAAATATTAAAGATGAAGATATCATTCTACCATACTGTGGCTCTTAGATCTAAAAAAGCACAAGGCTATTCAAATCGCTGGTGTATACTACCCATTCTTTTATCTTAAATAATAGAGGCTGTTATTCATAACGTTATACGATTCTACCCACATAATTTAGCATCCAAATTTGCTTAACGTTTTATAGCAGAAAAATATTAAAGATGAAGATATCATTCTACCATACCGTGGCTCTTAGATCTGAACAAGCACAAGGCTATTCAAATCGTTGGTGTACACTACCCATTCTTCTAGCTTAAATAAAAGTGGCTGGTGTTTCAATAGCATTACCTCAAATCCAAATTGTAGGCTTGGATTCACTTGATAGGGGTCAAAATCAAGTCGATCCATAACAATACAGGACGTGTCACAGGCTGGGATCGTGGGATGGGAGCACCTGTCCCATAACTTGATAGTAGAGCGAGCTGCTATTGTACGCGATTTGCTTCTCCTCTTTCCAATAACTCCCATTGCAAAAATGATGAGGTCTCCAAACACATCTGTCCCCACAAAAGGCAGCGATATCATCCTTTTGTAGAACGCAGGTAAAACCTCTTTCCCCAAGGTCGCAGATGGAAAAAAAACCAGCCCCAACCCTCTTGCACGCCCCCCTCCATCAGCGCCTAAGCATGCCCTAAATTACCTCCACTTTCAGAGCTGGGCTTGTTCAGGCAATTAAAATTGTTGGTTCAACGTCCCTTAACTTCAATCACGGGGGAGTAATTAAAGGCCTTCAAAATTCTAAAACTGTTTCCACCATTATTTCCATAATCAAAGGAAAGTTAATGATGAGTATGTGATATCTTTCGGTGACTACCTATCTTGTAAGTAACGGCTCCTAAACTTATG
>LPNX011129980.1:379952-443748 GCA_001517045.1 Pseudotsuga menziesii | reverse complement strand
TATCTCAGCTCTAAAAACATGCAAGGGGTAAGGTAAGGAGAGGTTTTCCATGGACTGTCCTTCCTTCAGGATACTTGACAGGAATCGAGAGCGAGCATCAATTGGGCAACTTTGGAAAAACTCAGCAAGGATGGCTTCATTCATGGACTCACGGTTTTCGGGATAATCCTCGGGTAGATTAAGATTTTCTCTAACTACTGCAGCATCAATTTTACATAAAATCCTAGACGCAGACTGACTCACTATGACCCTCTGAGAGGGGGAGTAATTTGCCGCGCACCATTCGGAAAATTCAGGGAAGTGGAGGGTTTGTTCCAGGGCGAAAAAATATAAAAAGGAATTACATACATTTAAAACATCATTTCCTTGTAAAAAACAGGACCACAATCTATCTTTACTACCAGCCACACTTCCTGTAGACAGGAAAGGGTCATAGACACCTCTGTGTCTGTCTACCAGGAACTCTTCTCTTTCGTCCGAGACCCGACCAGACACAGAATCTTCACTCTGTTGGTCCATTTCTCAATTTATACTATGAATGGGGCGCAGAAGTTACAAGATTTGAGGTCCTACCTGGCTCACTATGAAGGCGTGTGCTCAGAATGCGCCTTGGTACTTGACAACTGGAAGCGCCCAAATCGACAGGTCCTTTTCGCCGGGTCCCGAGAAATAAAATAATCACAGAAGATGTCAATTTCGCCTTTATAGGACCACCCTGATTTGACATGTGGGAGGCATTTATTTCCGCAACCACTACTTGTCTCTAACCCTCACGCATCTTTCTTTTCCGGGTTCATTTCTGACCGTTGATCTCTTCTGTGTGAATTCTTGGCCCTTGGATCACATGCCACATGTCCCTTTTCCGCCGAGCCTCCTCGCTTTAACCGTCGTGTAACTTTGGGCCCCGGATTCATCTGCAGTCTTCGATCTGTTTTGCCTTCGCGGGTGGGCCGTCGGATCGTGCTTCGTCTACCGATTCCGCTGGGATCTTCCATCTTAATCCGCCGAGCAACTTTGCTCAGCGGAATCACCCTCGCCCGTTGATGTGATCCGCCGTCACTACTACACCGTCAGATCAAGTGCCGCGTACCAGAATCCGCCGGGTGCTGGGGGTTTATCGGGTGCGCAAGTCTCCATTCCGGAATCATTTTTCGTCGTCGATCCACCATCCTGCGATCTCCAACCGTCGGATCGAGCAGCACGTATCCATTTCCACTGGGTGGTCTAAAGGTTATCGCGCGTGCACGTTACCTTTCCGGAAACCAACACGCCCGTCGATCAATGCTGTATTCAATCCTCGTCCGTAGGATCAGGAGGATTATATGCGATTCCGCTGGCTCTTCATTTCCTTATCCACCTTGCACTTTCAGCCAGCGAATTTGACATGGGCCGTAGATCAGCTCTGAGCAATGTTAAAACCTTTGATGTGTGCAGGCTGTTAGAGGCCCGAAATTCCCCTATCTTGCTTGTATGTTCTGGATGGTGGAAAGGGTATAAACCATTGATTTGCTTCTCCTTTTGACCATGGTTCAGGATCTTTTCCGACTCGGCTGCTCTTTAGATTATCAAGCCCCCTTTGTACTATATCCTTAGCCCAAAGTATTTAATCAACAAAATCTCACCTCCCATTGGTCTTGCATCTTTTTTGTAAAATACAGGTGTTAACACTATGAACACATTGAAGTCCTGCTTAATCCCTGTAAAATGACTCAAGATCAAAAGGTCTGGAATACTATTTTGAGGCTCCATCCATTTCACGTCTAAAATTTCCTAGGGGGTGGCAGCAAAAAACCCACAGAAAGGAAGCAAGGTAAACAGTATATTATATATAAATGATCCCATGCCAAGAATTGAAAGCCAAAAGGCTGTTAAAAGTCAGAACTCCTAAAAAGAAATATCTATCAAAACTAAGTACTGAATCATATAAGTACAAAATTTCCAAAAGTTCTTCTCCATCTGTGAGCTGAAAATTAAATACATCTCTCACATAAAGGGACACTATGGATAGAGGAGCCTGAATAAAAATTTAGAAAGAAAGGCATGAGGAGGGTCCACAAGCACAAGAAAGTGCAAATTGGCCTGGGAATGAGGAATAAATGAATATTTCTATTTATCATATGTTATGATCCTGTGGTGTCCAAGCTAGAAGCTACCCAAAGACCAAGGTAAAATGAAGCTCATCTACTTGGCCTCAAAAGAGTTATCTTGACTTTGAGATTTTTGGTTTCCATTTTCCTAAAATTGGACTGTCATCAATGATTAAAAGTACATATGTTTTCCATTTAGGAAATCCACGCATCTAGAAGAATTCAACATGCTAGTATTTACTGTTAAAATAGTCTGTTGCTCAAAGAAGAAGTTTTTCCAAAGGTCTGAGTTCACCAGTTAGTTGCCAATTTTTGCAGCTGCAATGTTTTCCCAAATTTCTAAAAAATTTGGACCCTCCTTTTGATTGTTGCTTTGCTTAGATTCGTTGAGATTGCTTAACTTTGTTGCGAGCTTGGTTTGTTGAGGTTGATGGTTGAATGAATATCGTTGTTTGTTGATGCTGTCATTTTGAACTTAAGTTTTGACTTACGGATGATTTCTTTTTCACTATCGGAGGTTTTTTTTTTCTAGCTATGAATCGGGGACGTAGTCATCTACACAGCTGCCGTTGTGGAGACTCATTCGCGAGTGACCCGATCCGAAACCTTGTCTTCCGCCGATGCGCTTTTGTTTTATTTTTATTTTAGCTTTTTTGTTCTTGTCGCTGTTGAAGCCATGTTGGACATTTGAATAGGGGGATTAGTCGTTGTTTTTCCAATCACCATCAATTTCGTTTTTGTCGAAGACCGTAGTATAATTATGTTTTGTCGTTGCGGCTCTGGAATGGAGTAATCATCCGCCGTACATTTTTTCTTTTCGCCGACAGTTTGTTCTAGTTTGCTCTGATGTTGACTGATCTACGGAACTTTTGGTTCATGTAATTTTCATCGTTGCGGCTCTGTAGCGTATTAACCGTCTGATCACTGTAATAGATCCGACCTCCGATATTTGGACGCCCTCTTCTAACGCTTTATTCCGACGTTTTGTGTTGCTCCGGAACCCTTGGATCTTTGGTCGCCCGCCGCTGCGGTGGTTTAGTGAAATAATCATCCGACGTTATGTGTTCTAATTCGCCAATGAGGATTTTTATTTGCCCTAGGTTTAGTTTTCCCACCATGGGCGACAGAGTTCTTGGTTTTTTTATCAAGTTTAAGGTTTTCACGATGAGAACGTAGTCTCGGGTTGTTGCTTTTGACACTCATTTTTATTGGTAGTATGATTTACGTTTATTGAAAGTGGTCTGGATAAATGATGAGTTTTTCGTTTTGATCGCAGAAAGACATAGGAGATTTTCTCGGATCTAGTTGAGGATTACTGCCGCAAAGAGGACAAATCATAATGAAGTTGGTTGAAGAAAGAAGTGGTTAAAGCATGAAGAAGTAGAGATGTTTCTCAAGAGAAAGAGGACAGCGAAGGTTTGAGATCAACCGGATTTTGAAAGGACCAAATGAACTCCCTAAGAGGATGACCACTCACAAAAGGACAAACTTGGGGGATCAAATGGTTGGGGAAGCCCAAGGGTCACCGGGGTGGGTATCCCAAAAGTTTTGCCTCCTGATAAGTATAGGAGATTTAGATAGAAAGAGGGATTTTCCCAGTTAGACTTGTGAGAACATGTTGTAAGAGGAACTATTTCGTTTTGCAATAGATAATTACAATTTTACCTATTGGAGAAAGCTTTGGTGGAATGTTCAAATGTTGTGCAATGGATGTTGTTGAAGGGGAACTATTTCATTTTCAGCTTTTATTCATTAACTGTGAGTTCATTCTAACTTGTTGAGCCTATGTTCTTGTATGAATGTTCTCTGGTTTATTTTATGATATTTTCCACTATGAGTAATGAATGCTTTCATAAACAATGAGCTATATTGTTGTTCATCTATCTATTCATGTTTATGTGTTTCAAATTAAAGAACAACTACCTGTGATTTTTATTAATGCATGAACAGTAATACATTACTCATTAAATGATAATATCGCTCCCTAGGGACAGCTTAGTTAGATAGTTGTATTTCTTTTTGTGTGTGATTTAGATGCGAGAGAGTTTAAGACGGGAGGTAATAACCTGCGCATCACATTGTGACCGCTCCTCCTACTCTTGATCAATCTACATTTTAGATAGGCACTTGCATTTCATACTTAAAACTAAAAAACACCAAAATATACACGGTGGACTGGGCCGCAATCAGTAGAACCTTTTATTTTTGTTACTTGACCTACGGTAGTCGGACCGCAAACCGGACGGATTCCCCATACCAAACAGTCACGAGCTAGTTGGGAACGTTGACTGGGGAGAATCCCTTGTTGTTGTCGCCTGCGATTTTCCAGGCATCAACATAACTTTAGGATTGAATGATTCTACAAAAGCGGTGGTTGTGGGTGTATCTCGTGAAGGTGTGAAGGAGGATGAAGTTATAGATTTTTCCATCAAGGTAGGGGATAAGGGTCAAAACAATGGGCACAATGCAAGGTTCTATATCAGTAACTTTAGAATAAATGAGAAATATAATGTTCTAATCATTCATGGGAAGAATTCCAACAAAGTCTGGAAGAGAAAACATGAAAAGGAAAATGAAGGAACATGTCAGATATCTCTATATACTCAATACAAACAAGGGATTGGTGTTGTTAAGCAAAGGAAGGAAAAGTGTTCAAAATAAAATACCCATATTAGATATAAGAAGGTTTGGATAAGAAAACAAAAACAAGAAGAACATGTCAATGGAGAATTATCGGAGAAAATACCCACAGGAGGTGCATAGTTGAGCAACAATGATAAACATGTAAGTGAAAAGGAAGGTGTTAGGATTACAATTGATGACCCTACAACATAACATCCTTATATATTCTTCTAAACATTTTGGCATACAGAGACTCTTAGTATCATTGATAACATTGAGGGGGATTATAAATAGAAATAAAGGAAGCCCAAAGAAATTACAACAACTTAAGGATTGCATAGAGTAGAAGATGGTGGAGCTACTTTAGAAATATTTAAGAAAATGGCCTATTCTAAGGGGGATTATACATAGTCAAGGGGTAATATTATTGAAAAGGAAAGATGCTCACAAAGATAGTATTTCAATTAAAATAAGGAACCATTTTATGACAGAATGAGCAACAAAATGAGTTAAGTGACAATGGATGAAAGCTTGAATATAGGGGAAGCAATAAAATAAGAAAGAGAATCATGAAATTCCAAAGTGGGGGGATTCTCTATCCTGGATGACAAGGGGGAGAGAAGAAAACTATTGGTGATAAGGGGAGCCCCATGATAATAATAAAAAATATCAAGGAAATGTTGAATAATTTCATAATGTAAGATTGGGCATCAGTCAGCACACCCACAATCACAATTAGTAAATTAAACAAACATGATCAATCTCTAGAAGAAAATCAAACATTCCATGGTCTTTTATATTTGTTATTCCACTATCAATTTAAAATCGACGTTTCGAATTAGATAATTTCTACATCCTAAAGCATAGTAAATTAAACATTATGCGGGTCAACGATTAGAAGTATAATATATGTGCCAACATAAAGGTTAGACATTATGCAAGCATTAGGATTGGTTGTACAATTTCAAGCATAACCAAATGAAACTCATGTGCAAACACTGAAAAGAATATTCAAATATATAAAGGGCGCCTTAGACTTCGGCTTATTGGTAATCAAGAGGTAAATATTTTACTCTAACAATATCACAACAATATATATGTTTGTGGATTATGTAAGTAGTGTTGATGTTAGGAGAATAATAAACTTNTTTTCCATTAATGTCAAAGGGGGAAAGTTGTATAAAGGGGTAGAGTTGCATATAGGGGGGGGGATTCCTTCTATTTCTAGTGGACAATTTGTTTCATTGTAGGATTGCCATCAATGACAAAGGGGGGGATTGTTTGAATTAATGTCATTGATTTCAAAGGATTAATGTTTCCATTGATGTAACATTAAGCCACTACACTGAACATGTTGTTATTATTGTTATTCTAATGCATTTGAAAGCAAGGAGGAGCACCTCTGAATTGATTTATGTATAGGTTTACAAGCAAGGTTTACAAGAATATTAAAAAAGGGGTGCACATGAAAAAGTAAAATGTGAAATGGTGGTTTCAACCCCATGAATTTGGAAGCCCGTGATATTTGGAATGGTTGGAATCCATTGGTATTTTCCCATGGTATTTAGAAAAGTGAAATAATAAAACGGAAAACCTATGACATTTGTAAAGGGTTGGAAGGCCATCGTATTGGAGAAAAAAATAGTTATTCAATTAATGGGTGTTGTGTTTTTTTCTAATAAACATGTTCCTTCATAAAGGGTTGTGAAAAAAGTATAAAAAAAATAAAGTATTGAGAGAAAGTGTGTGCGTGCGAAAATGTAGTCGCTTTTGAATAAGTAGATGATATTGCAACATAAGTTTCAAGCACCTTGGGATTTTACGCTATAACGTTTTTTGGGGAGATTTCAGACTATGAAAATTTTAGGAGACTGAGGCGAGATATTGAAGTAAATGTGAAAACTCTAGGATTGTGTTTTGTTATACTTTAGAATATATGCACTGTGGAAGTTAGGGTTTTTTAATGGTCCTAAAATAGGCCAGTTTGACATATTTCATATAACTTCTTGTTTGGTAATTTTTAGACTGTGAACTTGTAAGGACCTTGTAAGACATACATAAGTACCTTAGGTAAATGTTTCAAACTTTAGTTTGTTATAATTTATGAGATATGAAATGTGGAGGATAGGGCATTTGAATGGTCCTGCAATAAATTTCAAACATGTCATCTTGGCATTTTTTCTATAATTTTTTCTTTGGGAATTTTTAGGTTGTGAAATTTTCAAAGAAATTAGAAAACATATAAAAGTACCTTAACTACAAGTTTAATATTTTGGTTTGTTATACTTTCTGAGATATGCACTATTGAACTTAGGAATTTTGAATGATCTTGAAATCAGTTTCAAATAGGGAAGCTTGGAATTTTCTCTGTAACTTCTTCTTTAGGAATTTCCATAAAGAGAAACTTCTAGGGATTTTAGAGAAATACAAAAGTACCTAAAGTATACTTTTGAGACTTTGATTCACTTTATTTTCGGAGATATGCACATTGGAAGTTAGGGTTTCTGAATGGTCCTCAAATTGGTTTCAAACATGTCAATGTGGCATTTTCTCTATAACTTCTTCTTTGGGACTTTTTAGACTGTGAAACTATTAGATATTTGAGAAGACATACAAAAGTAACTCAAGTATATATTTCATATTTTCAAATTTGATGTTTGGAATGCTATATAAGTTCATTCTTAGGAAGAATTCAAAACTGCAAGCTTTGGGAAAGTTACCATTTGGAAATTTAAATTTTGGTTAGACATGATGAAGGTACAAGTAGCAATCAGACTATGTGAAGATAATATGAATTTTATCAACTTTTAAAGATGTTATATGTATAAATGAACAAATTGGAACTTGGAGTTGGCATCTCTCAAACAAAGAGATTGGTGTCTCTTACTAAGTTGGTGTTTAGCAATGGGGATTGGTGTCTACAAATATCTGTGAGAGTAGGTTGGTGCTTACCAGGGTTTGTGCCAGTGGGGATTAGTGTCTACAAAGATTAGGGTAAGTCGCCAACATACTAGGATATATAGAAATCGATCCTATGGTTTTTTCTATAGGTATATTACACTCATATAAGCATACATTCAACATTATTCAAGGCTAATCATCAAGCAATAAGAAATAGAAAGATATGGAAAGGAGATGAAACAACATTTTTGACAATAAATCCTTGTTGCTCCTATTTTTCTCCCTGAATACGCTCTTCTGCAACAATTTAAGACCCATAACAATGCCACACACCTTCCTCACAAGATTTTGAATTAAAAGAAATATTCAAAGGAAATACTGAACATATATGCAAACCACAATCCATGCCACATGGACTCACATGATTAACAGGACTATCCCTCTTATGCCAAGCCCTCGATGTCTTGTCTAGATACAGCCTCAAGAATGATGGGATGGGCAAGGAGGATAAGTATCAGCAAGCATATTTGGTCTTAAAATCCGAAAGGATGTTTATTGCAAGCCTTGGTATGAAGGGCGTTGATGGTATGATTGGAATGACGGGAGCAGGGTACAAGGTAGTTTGGGACATTATGACCTTCACCTCCTTTTATTCAAGCTAGGATCTATGACCCTTCATATTTTTTTGAAGGGGTGTCTTAGTTATCCACTAATTGGAGCTGATTTTGGTGAGTGTTTAGACACAGAATCTCGGGATTGTTGTAATTCCTCAAGAGTTTTGTGAAGGAATTCTCGGTGGCTCCAAGTGCATGGCTCCCAAATGCTATATGAGAAGTGCCACCAAACCGGGTGAGGCCTCTAGAATCTAGGACATGAAGGGGAAGGGAGTCATGGGGAAGAAGGGGGGAGCGGCGTCAAGCCACAAGGGCCCAGATGAAATCCTAGGAGGCTGTGGATTTATTTAAGGAGCATGTTCATTTTCCCATCCATCTGGAAATTGAAAGGGTGGTTGGAAACCTGTGGGAAGAGGTCAAGCTCATGCATGCTGAGGATCTTCACAAGGAAGTGCCCGACTGGGTTATTGACCCAGGATCCACAGTAGGATGAGCAATGACCTATAATCGTCTGCTTATGATATACTGGTTCAACATGAACTTGGTTTCCCATTCTTCGGTAAATAGGGAGGCCAAATGCGAACTTGGTGATGAGGAGACGACTAAAGGATGGGAAGAACATAATGGTGATTGCCATCTGATGCATTAGAAAATTGATGTTATTGCATCTCATATGGAATTTTGTTTTACCCTGTAGGCGTGGTGCAGGAGGGGGCTGCAGGACCTCGAGATATGGGGAACCGTCGAGACAATGTGCATTATGGAAATGTGGCGAGGACTCATGCTTGGGCTGGCCAACTAGGAAACCCTCCGTCCATGGCCACTTTTGCGTGCTTCAGGATGGGAACCTATGTTCAGGACCAGTTTTGATCTCAGTATTTATGTTATGTTTTTTTTTTATTATGCGGTTGATAAGAGTAACGGGATTCTCAATACAATCAACTTATACTTGTATTTTGGGGGGGGCTAGTGATAGAAGCAAGGTACTTGGTTTTGTGAGAATGGGGAACCTACTTGATCATTTGGTAGTGTTGAATCATATGAGAGATGGGAATTTTTGTGAAGCTCTATCATTTTGGCAGTCAAGAGACATACCAGACATGTAATTAAGCTCTGTTGAAGTAATATAATGTTTTATTTACCAAAAAAAAGAACATATATGCAAAATTGTCCAACTTGAGCAATATTATTACTGTTAGGATTAATTAATCCTCCCTTTAACCGCATAGTCTATTTGTCCTTTTCCTAGCTTGGGAGGTCATTATCACTTCACTAGTGCATGGGGGGCACGCCTAGGGGACACCAATCAGTCACTGCACATATATACATGATTTTAAGAGCTCCAAGGATCGATCCCTTTAATTTAGGAACCCACTAAGAGTGCCACCAACAGTCTCTAGTAGTTGACTCTAGTAGGTATTCACTTATGTTCAGTTATGCTTTGATTCCCATCAGTTAGATCACTCTCAGTCATCCTAGCGCTAGTTTCCATTATTTAATGGAGGTAGGGCACCTTTGCTCATGTACCTACATCAGTTAATTGGTTTTGAACTATTTTAATGATCCAGAGTTCCATTAGTGAGCTCTAGTGGTGATTTTCTCACACCGAGTTAGCTCCGGAGTCAGTTCAAGTTGGTAGATTCGAATCCCATCTTAGGAATTTGAATTATCATATTTCTATTACCATTGTATTACATATTTCATACTAATTAATGGATGTAATATCATTATTCCAATTATTGGTCTCATGTGTGCTTAATTTGCCATGGATTATTTATCATAGTTATTGAATTGTTTCTCTCTCTTCTACAATCTTCTTCATAATTTGAGTTCATGTAGGCCTGAAGATTCTATGCTTCATTAAATTTAACATGGTATCAGAGCAGGTGCCCAAGCCAGTTTAAACCTCGAAAAATTTCATTGATGTACCAAAATTTATTGGGTTCCACATAAATCGTGATATTCTTGCCTTGCTCCCTTTGTATTTTGTCCAGAGAAGTCTAGACAGGTGTGATGCACCCATATAAAGTGTACATGTTGAAGTGGAGAATGTTTGAATCAATTTGATTCAAATTGAAGTGTTTTTACAGGCACATTCAAATATTTTTTGAAGAATTGTTGTTCTTGAAGCTGTAAAATGGATAATTCAGTAGCTCTCTCTCCCATAATCATCACACCCTTAAATTACCTATATTGGAGGGTTGATATGCATATTTTCATTCATAACAAGGGTCTGTATAGGGTCACCATGGGCAGAGAGGTCAAACCCTGGTAGTATCTTGAATAATAAAAGTATATGAATAAGCTTGATGAATCCTTTGGCTTCATGTGCATTCACATCTCTAGAGAGTTAGTCTTTCACATTGAGGGATTGAGAACAACAAAATAATTATGGGATAAGCTCGAATCCTTGTTTGGAAAATAGGATGAGTTGAGGGGCCATATTCTAGAGAATGAGATGATAGCGCTACATCCCAACAACTTCGAACCTATACAACATTTTTTCTCAAAATGGCAAACCATTGGTCAAGCAATGAAAGTAGTGTGGGATTGACAAGAAGGATGAAAAATTGGTGCTCTCAATTCTGAGTGAACTAGGCCCAAAATTATTAGTGTTTGTATCTACCTTTCATTCTAGGATAATTACTACTCCTAGTTGGCGAATTCCATCCCTTAATTCCTTCACCTAGTCTCTAATATAGGAACAAGAAAATTTGATACAAATGGGAGATCTTATATCCTCTCCAAATCAAGCTCTCTTGGTTGTTGAGACAAAGAATGTGCAAGCAAGGAAGAAGCAGAAAAGCAAAGGAAAAAGGAACACTAAATTCGAACCTAAGGAAGAGTTTGATCTAGTAGATGAAACCTCGAGCTCTAATAAGGACAAATGTCATAGGTTTGACAAGGGAAAGTGCTCATACTGTAAGAAATGAAAACATACAGAGAAATATTGTATCAAGAAGACCATTGATTAAATGTTAAAGCTCCTTGAGCAGCACAATATTTCCCTCCCTGAAGGCGCAAGGAAGGATGACTATGGAAACAAGACTAAAGATCATGATGAGAGATTCCATGCACTTAAGGTTATTTTTTCAAAATCACATTCCTTCCTCATTAATTCAGGAGCTTCAAATCACATGGTTGCAACCAAAGAATCATTCTCTTCATTACAACTTATTGATGATATGAGTATTCACATGGGTGATGACACTCAAATTCAAGTTGAAGGAAAGGGTTCAATCAAATTAGAGCATGGAGTGTTCACGGATGTCCTCTGTGTACCCTCCTTAGCTACAAATTTCTTATATGTATACCAAATGAAACATACTGGCTCACCAAAGTGAATGGTATTTGGTCCCGACTCAATGGATATCTCAAATATCTCTGGGAAGCTTATAGAGAAAGGTGTTGCAAACCATGCCCCCAAAGCATATGAATTCTTACACTTTCTGCCATACTCAGATCTAGTGCAATCTCAGCTACCATTTGAAAGGGAAGGTAAAACCATTCTACCTAAACCTTTTGCATACAATAATGTCTCCATTAATGTTTCAGATTTAGAATCCGATGTAGAGGACAAAGTTGAATCAATTTATGGAATTAAAGATGAATTACAATTGATACATATCCAGATCCAGTACCTACTCCCAATCCTAGTCCTAAGTGGGATCAAAAGGTTATTGAGGCAGTTGGGAACATGACTGGAGAGTCATCTAACATGAGAAGAACAAGATCCCAGTTTCAAAAAGAGATCCTTGTATTATGTCAAGAAAAATCACTTCTTCGATAAAGGTGCTACAAACTCTGAGGTATGTGCTTCATGATGGTAAGGTATGATCAAGAATTATACCCACTGAAGAATAAATTGTATCATGTTACTCTTCCTCTAAAAAGAAGAGACAAAGACAACATGTCTTATCCTATCTATCATAGAATTGGAAGAATATGCAGAGGTTCTCATGCAGAGTACCAAGAACCTAGTGCACACAAGAACCTTCACAATGCATTAGTGCTCCATAGAGATGAAGATTGCAGAAATATTTTTGCAAGTTTTTACTCAAGAAGAGATTTTTTATCTTAGTATTGAATCTAGATCCTAGTTTTTCCTGCTTATTTTTAGGGGGGGGGGGGGGATTCCCATGAGGTTTTCCCCATTTCCTTATTTGTTAAGCAATCATTTTTATTCATTTATATTGTTTGGGTGACTTTTTGCCTTAGTTTCCAAGGCTCGGGTTGTCCAAAGTTAGGATTTAAGGGGGGTGTTAGGATTAATTAATCCTCCCTTTGACCACATAGTCTATTTGTCTCTTTTATAGATTAGGAGGTCATTATCACATCACTCTGCCTATCTACATGAGTTTAGGAGCTCCAAGGATCAATCCCTATAATTAAGAAACCCACTTTGAGTGCTACTAGCAATCTCCAGCAATTGACTCTAGTATGTATTCAGTTATGTTCAATTATCCTCTGTGTCCCATCAGTTAGATCACTCTCACTCATCATAGTGCTTGTTTCCATGATTTAAGGGAGGTAGGGAATATTTTCTCACCTACCTACATCAATTAACTGGTTGTGAATTGTTTTAGTGATCCAGAGTTGCATTAGTGAGCTCTAGTGGTGATTTTCTCACACTGAGATAGCTCTGGAGTCAGTCCACGTTGGTAGATTTGAATCCTATATAATGCATTCGAATTCTCCTCTTTGTATTACCATTGTATTACCTATTTCATACTGATTAATGGATGCAATATCATTATTCCAATTATTGGTCTCATGTGTGTTTAATTTGCCATGAATTATTTATCAGAGTTACTGAATTGTTTCTCTATATTCGACAATCTTGTTCATCAAAAGAATTGAATGATAGAGGACAAATAGGTGGCTGAAGGTTCATGGGTTTCCCCATCAACATCTGGTCTCACCCTATTGGCTCAGGAGTTTGGCTAACTCCCCTTCCCTATTCCTTGTGAGATCATGAACCCATCTCTTTCACATTGCAATACATAGCTAGTTGTGGTATTCTGTTAATTTCATAATTACATAATGTCTCAAAACACATTGTGCCTGGCTAGCCCATAAAACATCGACATCGATTTTAATCGCCGACACATAAAACAATAAACCCATGGTGGGGCATTTTCCTTGATCTCCACACCATGATTTAATACAATATTTACATCATATGCAATTCAATACCATGGGGTCAAAACCAGGGTGTTACATTCCCCTCCCTCTTCAATAGCACTATCCTCAGTGCTTTACAAAAATTTTAACAATTGCTACACTGGAACCGCCCTTGGTTCTCTGCAAAATTGAACCAAAAATGGATGTGCCAATCGCATTTCATCCTCCAACTCCCATGTAGCCTCTTCAGGACCGCAGTGCTTCCTTTGCACCTTTATCTGCCCAATGGCATGATCTGGAGCTCTTCCAAGTCCTTACTTGCATGCATTAGCACACACCACGAGATCTTTTTCCAGTCTTGGAGAATCCTTCTCCTCATCTTGGAACATTTCCAGTGTCTTTGGCAACCAGCAATACCTATGCTCAAGCCCCAAGTAATGAGTCAATTCCCATGTCAGTATTCACAAGATTTTCCAAAATCATAGACAAATCACATGCACATGTATATTGACATAAAATCAACAAAAAGTTTTCAAGGGAACCAAATACTCATCTACATAAGTAGATTATTTTGGTTCCATAGGTATCTGACTTGGCTTTAAACAACCATGGTAATCACAACCTTGCCCCCACCCCACACCTGGGTGTGCATTAAAGGGTAGCCAAATTTCTGCAAGCCTCGGATCACCTGAAAATACCTCTCAATCGAGGTCTGACAGATCTATTCTTGAGCCCAACACCTCTTCGAGTGCTTCAATAGCAGTTCTATTCAAGATCCTGCACCTCCTCTAGGTGCTTACCATGCCCATGTGCTTCCTTTCCAAACACCAAAACATATTAATTCACATGTCAGATTCATTCCTAGATGATGCAATCTATAACAATATTTTCAAAATCATGGTGACATCATATGCTCATGTATATTTAAGAAAATCAATAACAACAAAAGTTTGATAAGTAAACCAAATACTTATCTGTATAACATCTCTCAACTGAGATATGGTCAACCCTGCTTCAGATCCTAACACCTCCTTCGGTGTTCAATTAATGCTCTATTTGACGGGCCTAGCACTTCTTCTAGTGCTCACCAATGTTGAGGCGCTTCTTTTCCAGGAAAGATAACATAACATATTAATTCACATGTTAGATTCATTTCCCGCAGAATTTATTTCTTACGAGATTTCTGAAATCTTAGCTGAATCATTATGCACATGTGTAATTATAGAAAATCAACTAGGATTTTCCAAGTAACCCAATACTTATTTGTATAGCATCTCTCAATCGAGATCTGGTCAGCCCCGCTTCAGAGCCTAACACCTACTTGGGTGCTCAATAACAGTTCTAGCTTAAGGGCCCAACACCTCCTCCAAGTGCTTACCAATGCTCAGGCACTTACTTTCTAGACATCATAATAATTAGGAGTTACCTTTTCACGGAGCCCCCACTCTCATGACAATCCCCTTACGGTGTGATGTGTGCATAAAGAATTATAACCGGATGTCTTACACCCTAGGAGTCCCTAGTGATGCATACCGGTGCCTAGCTGGTAGGGGGGGAGAAGCTATGTACCCAAGTACATCCTTCCAGAGGAGCCATGTACCCCCTAATTTTTTTTTCATTTTCTCACTTGCGTTACATATAGAAATGCAGTTTACATCAGATGTCATTATAAAATTTCAATCATAGGTTTCCAAACCTATTCCAAACACATCCCTTTGAGAAGCTATGTACACTCCATACATCCCTCCAAGGAGCCATGTACATCCAGTACATATTTTCATCATCTTACCTGCATGACATACAAGCATGCAGTTTATATGAGATGTCATCATAAAAATAATTGCAATCATAGGTTTTCAAACCTATTCCAAGCACATTCCTTCGAGAAGCTATGTATCCCAGTACATCCTTTTGACAAACCATGTACATCCAGTACATATTTTCATCATCTCACTTGCATTACATACAAGCATGCAGTTTATATGAGATGTCATCATAAAAATAATTGCAATCATTGGTTTCAAACCTATTCCAAGCACATTCCTCCAAGAAGTTATGTATCCCAGTACATCCTTCCAAGGAAACATGTACATCCAGTACATATTTTCATCATCTCACGTGCGTTACATACAAGCACACAATTTATATGAGATGTCATCATAAAATAATTGCAATCATAGTTTTTCAAACCTATTTCAAGCATACATGATTTCCTAAATATCAAACGATCAATAACATTGATAGTCAAAATAAAAATATGAATTCACAATTCTGCTTCCTGCAGGAGATCAGATTTTTGCAACTGTGAGGTCATCCTCATACTATTTGGCTTTTGCAATTGGGGAGTACTCATCCCTTACTTACGCATGCTTCCCAAAACTTGGACATCCACATACAACATGTCATCCTGGCACAATTTTTAACCAGCCAAACAATCATAGTTATTCAATGAGAAACTTCAGTCATCAAGCAATGCAAGACAAACATATCCATGGTTAGCATGATTCAAAACCATCACAGGAGATCACAGTCTCCCCTAATCAACTAAAAACTTGCAATCTAAAGTTTCAAAATTTGTTTTCAGTCAACTAAAAACATGGCAGCTTCCTGCCCTAGGTTTCCTTGGGTACAACCAAGCTGCTCTACTCAGGTCATTCTACCCGAGTCTTCAGGAAGTCCTTGTGTGTATTCCCCTACACACAAGGGCCATTTCCTCATGGAAATACAAGTTCACATGTACGCTTCCTCGGCCTATACATGCGCTTCACTTTACCTGCAGATTCTTCTTTAGTGAGCTTCCTGCAATACCCTGCAAGGACCACAAAAGATCATATATATTTTAACTTTCTTGGAGCAGGACAACTCAGCATGGCCTCAATATTTTCAGGGTCTCCAGATATTAATATATCTACAATAATCTAACCCAAATGATGAATTCTATCTTCATAGAATTCATAGTTGCTCGACCGTGCATACAACTTATGCTTCCTGGGCAATTCAAAGTCAGCCTCAAATGTTCCACATGTTCTTCCTCATTCTTAAAATAAATAAGAATTCCATTAAGGAAAATAAGATAAAACCTGTCCAGATACTTACTGAAAATATTATTCATGAGGCACATGAATGTAGCTGGTGCATTGGTACCACTACAACTCATAAGAACCATACCCTGCAATGAAGGTTGTCTTATGAACATCTTCATTCGGGACTCTTACCTGATGGTCACCAGACACCAAGTCAATCTTGGAAAATAACTTTAATCCTCTCACTTGATCAAAGAGGTCATTGATCCTAGGAAAGGATACATTTTCTTCATAGAGACTTTGCTCAGCTATCTGTGATCAATACACAACTAGAGTATATCATCTTTCTCCTTCTCAAACCCAATTGGTGCGCCCCACAGGGACACACTTGGCCTGATATAGTTCTTTCCCACTACTCTTGCAATTGTATCTTCAGCTCTAGCATTTATGGTGTACTCACCCTATAGGGTGTCTTGAAATTGGTGCTTTACCTGACACAAGTTCAATCGTGGGATCAACGTCCCTCTTTGGAGGAAACCTTGGAACTTCATCAGGAAAACATCCATGAATTCCTGCAACACATGAAGGTCCTCCAACCTAGGAGCTTCATTCTATGCTACCTCCAAAACCTGAGTTACATACACTCTGCAAATTTTCCCACATAACTTATTCAACTGCATTGCTGAAGACTTCCTCCCAGAGATCACTTTTGGAATGCCTTTCACAATCTTTAGGTTGCTTCTTCATCCAAGCACTTCAAAGGTCTTATTGTAAAAATCA
Organism: Pseudotsuga menziesii; assembly: GCA_001517045.1. NCBI lineage: Eukaryota > Viridiplantae > Streptophyta > Pinopsida > Pinales > Pinaceae > Pseudotsuga > Pseudotsuga menziesii. The sequence continues at coordinate 426,597 of LPNX011129980.1, read as the reverse complement.
AGCATGTTTCTCTATGCTTCCAGCCAATCCATTCAAATGAGGACATCATAGGATCCAAGTTGCAGAACATTCAGATCTGCACAGGTGGCTAACCCATCCATGACCAATGGACATTTCATTACCACCTCACTGATCTTCTTCTTAGTTCCAGTGGCTAGCCGGACTAACCATGATTTTCTATGCTTTGACTTCTTCAAAGTGCACATCTCAACCAGTCCAGGGTTGATATAGTTGTGAGTTAATCTAGGGTCAATAAAAACAAAATAGTATGTTCAACAATATCACCCTCAACTTCCACCACAGTTGATTTATGACCTTCCTGGTGGTCTTCTAACATTGCACAAATTTTAGGAATGATCCCTGATTCCTGACCCACAGTTTCAGCTTCTTGGGTGCTAAGGACTTGACCCTTATTCCTACTTGCAAGTGTACAATCCCTGCGCATATGGGGTCCTTCACATCGCCAACATTTGAGTGGTTCCTTTAGATTTTCCCTCATCGTTCTGGCCGTCTCAATCACAGTTTGTGATGGATGCCTTTGTTACTTTAGGAGGTGATGAAGCTTAAAACCTTTCTTCCTTGGGTTAAGCTTCTCATTCTACTCGTGAGAATTTATCCTACTCCCTTCCATCTCTATTAACTGATTCCCAAAGTTTATCTGCCTTTGGAAATATGCCAAAATCTGTAGCATGGTTGTATTCAACTGGTTTTGCTCTATGAAAGCCTTGACCAACCTCTTATTTTGTTCTTTGCAATCCTACAACTCTGCCCTCAGGATTCTTATGGTAACTGCAACATATAGGGAACTCTCTTGTTCCCTCTTCCCAATATATTTAGTTCCATGACCTTGGGAATTGTAATCTGGCCTTACATACCCTTCCCCATGTGGACAAATCTGGTGCAAATGGGGTCCTCCGCATATCCAGCATTGGAGTGGCTATCTACCCTCTTGTGGGTCTCTAGGATTTTCCCCCATAACATCTTTCTCATGTCCATAGGGATCCCGTGCATCATCCATGCAATTAATTTTCTTGGCGTTGATGTTCTTTGACCTCCTTGATCGGACCAAGATCGACCCTTCAATCAGTTGCTTCTTGCAAGCATGAATGGTCAATGTTTTGTTCGTTGAGTTGGCTAATGTTTAGCAATTCTGGTAATTAGCACTCCTTTTGGCTGTAGTTTCCTTTCTGCAATAATGACTGTCTCAGGGGGACGATGGGGGTCAAGTGGGATTTCTCCCTTGTGGTTTCCTTATGCCACTGTTGGGCAGGTTGAGGGCAGCGTCCTCATTTTTTTTCTTATTGTAATATTTTGATTTCATGCAATCTAGCGAATAACCTCACTGCCATTTTTCCAACTTTCTGGCCCCTGTAATCCATGCTAAAAACCTGTTGAATTTCTCTGAACATGGAGGTGGATTTCTCATGGCCCCTTTGAGGCCCAAAGCTACAACATGAGCTCTAATGCCACACTGTCATGTCCCCTCCCATCCACCAGAGAGGGAACACAATTATTACTGCTATCTAATCGATGCAGGAGCATCAATCTTGAAGTTCACTCTATTCAAGCATGTGTATAAAATTCTCTAACTTCCCAATAGCAGAGAAATTGATACTGTTAGTGATCAATTCGACAATCTATGAAGAATATCTCGGAGGAGATCGAACAGCAGAGAAATATCACAGTGGAAATCAATGGTCACAGTCTGTACCTCATCTGGAAACAGATCAATGACTGAGAATCAACCCGCAAGAATTAACAGTAAGGAAAGCTTGAGTTTGCAGAATCAGGGAAATATGAAAATTAGATCCCGCATCCCACATCCCACATGCGCAATAGACCATTGCGGAGAGGAGAGTTGCAGAAGGAGATCTATGGGGAAATTGCGATCTCGCATCTCGCATGCGGAATAGACCATTGCGGATATAGTTCGTTGCGGAAATAGAGATTGTGAAGTTGCATCCCGCATGCTGTAAGTTGCAGAAAGGAGGGTTGCGGAAGGAGATCTGCAGGGAATAGAATTTACAGAAGGATGCTTTCAGATCCCGCATCCTGCATCCCACAGAGTTGCAGAAGGGATATTTATGTCAGGAAATTCAACCTGTTAGCAAAAGTCTTAGATAGATTTGATCATTCAGGCCATCACCAATCCGAGCAATCTAAGCCCCATAACATAATTTAAAAATGTATTGAAATAAAACATACACAAATGCATACAATTTCAATTATACAGCAAAAGCAAATCATCCATTCAACACATTAAACATGTTCATCATATTTCATCAAGCAAATGAAAATGCATAGATTAAAACAGAGATACATATATTGAAAGAAGCTTGTCTTGCAACTAGCTACATCGCTACAACATTCCATCTAACTATACGCCAGTGTGCTCATCAATCTCTCAGCAAAACTACCACCCCCAAGCTGGGTATGATTCCCACAAGGAATAAGGGAATAGTAGCAAACTCACACATAGGAAAGGATACAACAAAAACTCAGTCAAGCCAACACAGTTGGGTTTATAGACTATCCAGCCAATGATTACACACAATTCCAAGTGCACAACAAGACACAGCCAATCCAAGATCCAATTGGGTTAACAGGATACTATCCAAGCCAATCTCCCTTGGGTCAACAGGTTGCTAAGGTAGTGGAAAGGTAGAAAGGCTAAGCTAGTGGTTCATTCAAGAGCTAGGGACACCTACACAAGATCTATCTGTACTAGTATCCATAATAACTACACCCCAACATAAGGAAGCATCCCCTTCTCTGCTCCACAGTCACTTGGGCTATGCCTTCCCTTATAGTGCTCTTCAAGGCCGTGTAGTGGGGATTTACCAGCCACTCTTATCTTTTCATGAGGTTCCTCTCTGCACTAGGTTAACAAACCTATTGCTCTTCTCTTCCACCCCTAAGTCTTGCATACAAATCAGACCCAAACTAGGGTGCACATTACAAAAACCACAAGGTAAAACATAGTAAACATGATCCACTCACTCTGTAACAGAAGAGACCACTGTGGAAACACCTTCCATGACTTAGGTAAATCAGACCACCATTTAGAACGATGAACCAATTCTTGACGAGAATGGGGAAAGCTCAAAGGAGAACTCTTTCATAAAATCGAGTGATCTCCACCACCCAATCACTCAGCAAAACAACAAATCGCTCATCCAATGATGTTCATGACTGTTGGATAAGGGTAAACGGTTCAGAACAAATAACACAGAGCAAAGACACGGTTATTCTTGCAGGTTTGGATGAACCACAATGATGAGCATACACAGCACCATGAATGAACAGAATGAACAACATAGCCTTGAACAATGACTGACTCGGCACGCATCCCCACGATTACTTGCTTCAGAAGCAAGAACACGGCTCACTAGTCTGTAGACTTTCAGGATTGCTCAGACAAGCAATCAGGCTGCCATTCCCTACTCTTCCCAAGGCATTAATTGCCTCAACCAACTCCTGAAAGAATTGAATGATAGAGGACAAATAGGTGGTTGAAGGTTCATGGGTTTCACCATCGACATCTGGTCTCACCCTATTGGCTCAGTAGTTTGGCTAAATCCCCTTCCCTATTCCTTGTGAGATCATGGCCCATCTCTTTCACGTTGCAGTACATAGCTGGTTGTGGCATTCTATTAATTGCATAATTACATGATGTCTCAAAACACATTGTTCTTGGCTAGCACATAGACCACCAGAATCGATTTTAATCGTCGACACATAAAACACTAAACCCATGGTGGGGCATTTTCCTTGAGCTCCACACCATGATTTAATACAATATTTACATCATATGCAATTCAATACCATGGGGTCAAAAGTGGGGTGTTACACAAAGGTTGTGTTCAGAAGGAGAACACTTTGGTGCTTTTATGAATTCTTGTGATGTAAAGTTCCAATTCAAGATCAACCCTTTCATTGTCAAAAAAAAAGCTGCGTTGAATATTGTTGAAAATTTATTAGAGCCTATTAGAGGAAATTTCAACTCAAAATGGGCCTTTTAACTTTTATTCAAATTCCATGTCATCATGTGTTAGCCAATGAAATTGCTTTAAATTTGAAATACCGTATAGGTCTTAAACACTTTTTTAATATAAATTTGGGGATAGATATCATAAAAAAAACTACTTTTTTTGTTTGTATTTTTGACATATCTCTCCATGTTTTTACTCAAATTTCGATCGGGAGAGATCGTTGGATGCGTAATTTAATTCCGCATCCAACAAGTACCCACTCGGCATACTTTTGATGGACCCCGCTACCCCAAAAACAAGAAATACCTGAAAAAACGTAATAATGACATCATCATTACATTTTTTCAGGTATTTCTTGTTTTTGGGGTAGCGGGGTCCGTCAAAAGTATGCCGAGTGGGTACTCGTTGGATGCGGAATTAAATTACGCATCCAACGAGCTCTCCTGATCGAAATTTGGGTAAAAACACGGGGAGATATGTCAAAAATACAAACAAAAAAGTAGGTTTTTTCTTTTCTTCCTCCAAATTTAATAAATATTATTTTATTATTTTAACTATTATTTTATTAGTTCATTTTAGGAGGCCCATTTTGAGTTGAAATTTCCTCTGGCTATGGAATTCCAGAAAATGGAGAGGTTAAACTATGATCCATGGCAAATCATATCGCAAATAAGACAAAAAAAATAAAAACAAGGCCTTCGAACATCAATCAGTGGAAGGCATGGATAAAATAGTTAATTTGTTGGAATTTCAAGAGGATTCTGATGGAGTCAAAGAAGAAATATTAGAGGCGGGAGAAGAGAGAGGAAATGACTTAGCTATAATTGTACAAACACCATCTAATTTTACTTCTTTAGATAAAAGGGCCCTTTAATAAATCGACATAATGGATGTCGATGATGAAAACTCAAACAAAAGACTAAAGACACAACTTGAAAGGCAAAATGACGATGCAGGATGAGAAGAGTGCAGATAATGAAAAAAAGGTCTTATTTTACAGCAAAAACATGTACAAATAAAAGAATATTCTTTTCATGAAGAAGGTAGTGCAGAATCTGACTCTAGATATAGATCTAAGTTTGACTTTGTTTCTAGCTACGCAAAACAAAAGAAGCAAGATTTAAACGAGACACAAAATCTTTTTCCCCGGGTGAGAAATTTAGCAGATCAACAATTGTCACTAATTTCCACCAGGGATTAGAGAGGAACACCCTTAAATTTGCTATGATATATGATGAGAAATTTTCTAAATTCGATTTTAGTCTAGAGAAAATCAGCATGCCTGATAAAAACCAGCTCCATTGACAGACTGGTGATGTTTTATATTCTGATTTACTAAATGTGACATTGAAGATTACAAAGATGCAATCGGGTATTGATAAGTTGGAGAACCAAATCCAACAGGAGAAAGTGGAGAACAAAGCCAATTCAATTCAGTTTTAAAAATTATGGACGAACCTTTAACTTCATGGACTGAACTGACTAATGTTCAATCAACCAAAAAATTGATAGGAGAAAAAGAAAAAATTATCCAAGTCCTTAAGAAAAAACTAAAAGTTCCAGGTCTGCAACATGTTTAGTTATCTGAGTTGACAGTGTTGCAGTGCAGTAAGAGGAGGATAAAATTTACCAAGAATTGATGGAATTTAAGGGAAAATGTTAAAGCTACAAAAGGATAAAGAGGCATGGGAATTGAACGATCTGGATTTCTGTCCCAGATTTCAGCTTTTAATGCCAATCGAAAATAAGAAGAGGAAGTGTTGGAGGGGTTTATGAGTCAACCCTTGATTTAGGATGAAGATCAAGTAAACAAATCTCTCACTGATGAATTATATGTTTCCATGTCACAGATAAATTTTAGAGAGGGAGAAATCAAATAGTTGAAAGAAGGTAATGTCAAGCTGAAGCAGGAATTGGCTCAAATTATTGAAGAAAGAAACAAAATTTCAGGTGAAAAGAAACAATTTCATAAGAAGATCAATGAATTGAATGAGAATATTATAGGCAAAGTACCCCTGCAAAGAGCTAAACATCTTATTTGGGATACTTTGACTATAGAAATCACCAAGTTTAGATCCTATTTAAATTTTGTGAATGATAAGAATGTAATAGTGGATTTATCTCTTCAAAGATGTAAGTTGGTAAATAAAAATCTAGACAAAAAGCCACTAGACACTGCCCAAAATGCTGTTAATTTTTTTTTTAAAATTGACATATGAAAACATGCAAGAGATAGGAATCAGGGATAGGCTAGCCATCATTCTATGGGCTAGAAAGTTTATTAATAAACATAATTTGGTCAAGGTTGTACAAGAGAAAGCAAATCAGATGCTTCTGGAGGTTAAGGATTTCAAGAAATGTTTCAATAACACTTCGATGAAGTACTTCCTCCATTCTCGGATAATAATGGCAATTTATTTTCTCAAGAACAATATCATAGATTTCTAGTGCATAGATGCATGGACCACTCCAAATTTGAAGAATTGACAAAGGGACTAGCAGGAAAAGTCATTATAGAGACATTGATTGATGACTTTGAGATATTTGAACGGTTCCTGATCACTCAAATAAGTATACCACCTATTTGTTACACCCAATACGTGGAGTGTCACGTCCCCTCCCATCCAAGAGGACGCAACTACGACACTGCTACTATCATATAAGCAGGAATCTAAGCCCCATGAACATAAACAATAAAAATGCATTGAACATAAAACATTTACACATACATAATGCAATATACAATGGAAGAAAATACATTTGATTTGACACAATAATCATGTTCATCATAATTCATTAAAACAAATACAATTGCAGAGGTAAATACACAAGAAATACTCATCTTGAGAAGAAACTTGTTACGCAACCAGCTATGTCGCTGCAACGTTCCACCCAACCATAGGCCAGTGTGCTCATCAATCTCTTAGCACCACTTCCACCCTTGAGCTGGGCATGATTCCCACAAGGAATAAGGGAACAACAACAGGCTCACACATAACCAAAGACACATTGTAACGTCCCCGTCCCTCTGATCGGTGAAGAGGACGCTACCAAACCATCAAAAACCTCCGGGCAATAGCCCCATGAACATGAACAAGCATATAATGCTGAAATAAAAAGCTTTAAACATAAAACATACTATGATGCATAATCCTTCATATACATAGTGGAAGCAAACATACATTCATTCAAGCATACCATATGTTCATTATATCCATTAATCAGTAAATATAAATGCAGAGACGAAATAGTCAAGAATACTTATCTTAAATAGAATTCGTCCCGCAACTAGCTACGTCGTCACAACATTCCACCCAACCATAGGCCAGCGTGCTCATCAATCTCTCAGCAACACTGCCACCCCCGAGCTGGGCATGATTCCTCAAGGAATAAGGGTCAAAGCAGGCTTACACATATCCAAGGTACACAAATCAGCCAAGCCTCCCTACAGTAGGGTTTATCAGGCCGTTAAGGAGATAGGAAAGGCTAAATGCTAAGATGGTGGCCTTAATGGAGAGCTAAGGACACCTACACCAGAGTTAACCCTGACCTCTAATACATCCACACACCCAACACCAGGAATCAGTCATTTATCTGCTTCAAAGTCCCTCAGACCCTAACTTCCCTTTCCAATACTCTTCAAGGGTTGTGGAGAAGAAAGCCAGTAGTCTCACTCTGTCTGAGTGGCTCCAAACACCAGTTTCTCAAGCATACCCGACCTCTAATCCCACTCTCAAAATTCCGAAGACCAACCACTGCATACCGCAGTAAAACAAACAGTTCATAGCTCTGTGAACAAGATGAAGACAACAGGGTGACAACCCCAAAGGAGAAGGTGAACTCAGCTCAAGTCAAACAAGACGATTCAGAGTTGTTCTTGGCCCTGGCATGGCCAAAACAACTTAGCAGCAATCCCAAAATATGTTTGCACACGTAGCAACCCAAAACCAAGGGAAGAACAACAGCCACACTTTTACCACTGCAGCAATCAAAGAAACACACAAACTCACAACAAACCCCAAATGGAGGTGAAGGTCTAATTCTCAGTCTGGACAGGGGAAACACATACACAGAACTACAAATCGATATGGAGACACACATACACACACCCAGAACGCGAAGGCTCATTCATAGGAAATCATGGATGATAGAACATGCTTCCCAACTCACTACGTGAGTCCCAAAACAAAGAAGAGCATTCTGGATGAGGAGGACCACGCCCGTTTTCCCACCAGTGCGTAAGGAGAGTGAAAAGAATGACTCAATGTGGAGAAAGAACAAGAACCGCCCTGCGTGAGAGTAAGCAAGACCCAAAACCTCCCAGGAAGTGGGATCATGGAAGAGTGGAGTGCGTGGTGACCTTCCCCCTACCATCCGCGTGAGAAGAGAGAGCCCATTGGTGGAGTGTACGTGGGACAAAGGTGGGTAGTCCTGCCACCCACCACTCCCCAGCCATAATTGTTCCCAACTAATCAAACAGTAGAAGTTTAATGGATGGTCGACACATGGAAAACTCCCAATGGCTCCCACAGGCTAGACAACCCCCCCTTAACCTTAGGAATAATGCCCTTTTCATTTAACGTTGCACTGTCGTAGCTGGCTGTAGGTTTTTGATTAATTTTGCATGTTTACATGAGCCCAGAACTATAATGTGCCAGAAGGCACGATATACCATCGGTAACGATCCCAATTGCGAAAACATAGCACAACCAAATCGATGGTGGGGTTTTTACCTTTAGCTCCTCACCATGATTAATTACAATATATACATCATGTACCTTTAATGCAAACAGGGTCAAATCCAAGGTGTTACAATCCCCCCCCTCTTGGAATAACACCATCCTCGGTGTTCCAATACATAGGAATACATATACAATTTGCACATCAAAATTTCAAAATTTTACAGATCTGTCCCACGTTCAATTATTTACTTGAACTTTCAGGACCAATCCCCTCAGCTTCCATGAGCTTCTCATGTTGGTTCTTAGCTTTCGGATCATCCTCAAGTCGAGGACTTTGTGGTTGATTCCCTCTTTATGTTCCCTCGTTGGACAGTCTCGACGTAAATGATGTCCTCTGCATTTCCAACATTTCGCTGGTTGCTTCATATTTACCCGCTTAATTTCCTTTGAGTCTTCATGCCTGGACCGTTTCTTAATGGATTGCTTGGACGAATGTTCCATCATTGATCCACTTTCCTTGCCTTTACGGATTTCCCCCAGAAGGATTTTTACCTCCTTTTGCAAACCAATAGAGTCTTGCAAAATCTGGTGGTTCATCTTATTCTTCATTTTCTGTATCTTGAGCATCTCTCCAAGATTCTCTTGGGTCCTGGCAATCGTTTGAAGGAGACTTCCAGCCAAGTCCAGCAACTTTTGGTCTGCTGCCATGATCAATGTGCACCACTGGATTTCACCTTTCTCACCTGTGAAATGCATCATTGAATTTCTGTTAGACCAAGCATAATATAGGCATTAATATCAGTCAATTAATTACCCAATCGGCATGACAATCCAAGTCTCATCAAGGAGACTTTCATATTTTTCATGCCTTCCCAACAGGCACATGAGCTCATTCATGTCCATTCTGGGGCAGGGAATTAACCATTCTAGCATTCATAATTTACTTTAAGCGAATAAACACATTCTATTCTCAGTCACACATGCATTCAATCAATACTTTGTTTTCACAATGCATAAGTATATATATATATATATATATATATATAATCAAAAGGCAAGAGAGAGTAGCAAGAGTTTTTCCCCTCTTTGTTTTGTTCCATATTGGAACCTGTTATACCAAAATCCTGTCACCATCATGTGATAAGACCTGTGACATACCTACTTGCCTTGAATCCCAGCTTCTGGAGTGAAGACTAAATAGTTTTTTATCAGTCTATCACACAAATTACCAGCACCGCTCATGCCCCTTTATCCAGGAGCGGTACTCCTGTTCGCACTTCTTTTCATCAGTTGTCCACAAGCGGTGCCACCGCCTGTTACCCTTGGTCCATAGGCGGTTATTACTAGAACTGCTCTGTCATAGAAGGAGAAGCACGATACCCTGGGTAAAAACGGAAAAATAGAAGTTTCTCGAGGATTCTAGATGATAAGCCTCATGTACTACCTTATCCCTACTGTTGTGGGTTTGTTGAGCTCGAGATCCCTCATCCTAGGATCTTAGAGGCCACCTCACCCACTAATTTCTCAACCATCTCTATCCATTAAAGCCCTATAAATATGAGCTCATAGCCATGGTTTAGGGGAGAACATTGAAGGTATTTTTATGCTGTTGGACTGATTCTTGGCCCAAGATCATTTGGAGAGAGCATAGAGAGCTAGAGTCGGAGCTTTTGGGGATGGAGAGCTGGTTTCATGGAGATGTATGTCAACACTAAGGCTTGGTTGTAAACTTCTTCATATTTCTAATGCAAGTTGATTTTTTGTCCCATATATATCATTGATGTTTGATTTCAAATATATATTGCTAGATTCCTTAGTCACTAGCATAGATTAGTAGATCATATTCTGGTTGCTTTGATTCATTTCGTGTTGAACTCTTTTGCAGGTACATAGGTGAACTATCAAAGCCTTGTATTCCAGATATCTACAGCGTCTAGGGAGAGTTATCTACCTCTGTGATCTATTTGTTCTGGATCTGAACCATTCAGACCAGCGAAACATCTTGTTGTCCGCAGGAGGTGAAATATTTTGGTCAACAAATCTGGCGACTCCACTGGGGAATGAAGTTGTGTATCAGTCATTCTGATCTTCCTCAGTCTGCAACTCTTGTCCAAATCTAGGCTCCTTTTTCTTCAACTCTTTTCAGTCAGATATACTTTTTGATTTGTATTATTTGGGTTTGAAATTTCCAGATCTGTTCAGATTTGAGTCATTTCAGTCTTTTATGCTCTGTTTCCATACTCAATTCAACAATATTTGCCTTGATCTAGCCTTTTTCTGACTGGATCCTTTGTTCTCTTTGTGTTTTGGATTTTTACAGGGAACCGCACATGTTCTATTGGCAAGGAGTGGTGCCACCGCCTGAGTCTAGTTAGCCATACGCAGTACCACCGCCTAAATCCAGTGAGCAAGGAGTGGTTCTGCCTCAAAACCGCCTGTTAGCAGCTTCATCTGCGCAGTGCCAAGTAGGCCCTGTTCCATATTTTGTATTTTGATTTCTGTGTGTTTTTGGCTTACTTTTTGATGAAAATGAAGTGTATTTTTTAGTGTTATATTCTTTCTGCATTCAAAGAGAGTTTGTTTTTCTTGCATTAGATTTTACATTATTTTCTTTGCTTGAAACCTCTTTCTCTTTTCTGTAGATATTATTCATTGGAATTGGAAATATACATTTCATTTTCATGTGTAGGCTTTGGTTTGTTTTGGACTTGGAATGCATGAGTGATCCATGTTGTTTTGAGTCTTTCTTTGCTTGGGGTGATTCTTGTTTCCTTTTGCATGGTGATTTTTTTAGTGCTTGGTAGGAAAGATTGGTTCTTCATTTTCTTGTCTGTTACAAAAAGAAGTTTTAGTTTTCTCTCTCTTTTGCTTTATTTTCAAGCTTGTTGAACGATTTTATTCTTGTTTAGTGCATGATTGTTTGAAATTCTAGATCTTACTTTCATTGAGAAGAAATATCTGTTTTCAGCTTTGCGTGCATTAGAGTTAGATTTGTTTGGAAACGTTAGTGAAATCATCTTTCCATTGAGTTTTTATGCGTCTTTTTCAAGCATGAAAAGATAGGAAACTTTGTGATTTATGTTATATGTTCTCTAGATATCTTTCTTTTTTGCTTTGAAGATTGTTTGGGGTGCATTGATATTTCACTTTTTGTTTGAAAAGATAGAATTGCATTTGCATTTGGGTGTGCATTTTTTGGAAAAAAGTAAATCTCCCTCCCTCTCTTAGGTAGAATTTCATTGAAGAGGAAAACTTGCATTGTCATATAGATCAGTATGCATCTTCTTTTAATTTCAAGTTTTCACTCCATGGTTCCACCTAAACGTACAAGATAAAATTAACGGTAGTACTAGGATAAAATTTATATAGCGATTTGAGTGATAAGTTAGAGACGTGTTCGGGCGTCGTTAAGCATAGGAGTTGTCATTATTTGTCCGTGTTACATCTTGGGACTCGCGCGGTTCTTCCACATACCATCGGTATATCGAATGGCCTTTCATGTACCCTTGAGGTATATAGAAAGGTACTTCACGTACTTGATTGTATATCAAAAGGCCCCTTGTGCACAGTTATGCATTACACAGCACTACTACCGATTTGAGCTCCCTCGTAACTTGCATATATCGGGAGACCCTTTTAGGAATCCTCAAACCATCTGAGTTATCCTTTTGGCCTGTCCTGTGAGATTCCTGACTCTTATCCACTCCTTTCACATGTGTGCTTGTTGCTTTTAGTTTGAGTAGTACTTGCTTGTGCATGGTAGTTAGGGGGTTATTAGAGAGTTTAGAGATGGCATCCCCATCTGGGACTACCAATCAAGAGGCCCATTTCCAAGGTGTACCTTTTGTATTCCCTCCAAGTGAAGGTATTGGTCCTCCGCTTATTGCCACTCTAAATCTTCCTAGATTAACTATAGGATTACCGGTCTTGCTGTTTAATCCGGTAATTCCTGTTACCCCTAATGTCTCAAATGTCACCTCTCCTCCAGGAGAGGATTGACCTCAACCTAATCCCACTCCTTCTTCACCGGTTGTGGCTTCATCTCTTTCTTCTTCTTTGCTTGACCAAAGCTCTATGGTTAGTAGTCATGTGGGTAAGAAGAAGAAGAAAGGGAAGAGTAAAAAGAAGAAGGATAAGAAAGATAAAAAGCAGCAACCATCGGTTCTTAATGGTGCTCGTTCTAAGAGAACACTCAGAAAATCCAAGTTCCCTTGTAAGCTTTGCAAGGGGGGGAACCTTCTTAAGGAGTGTCTCGGTCTCTCCCGTGTACAAGAAGAGTGGTCTAAAAGATCCAAACCATTTGTGTCATCAACCTATGATCATCATGTTGATGATGCTCCCTCAACCAGTGACCCATTGGTAAAAGTTCGTAAGGGTAAAGTCTTGTATCCTTGTTTGATATCCAAGGATGTGCGTCGTACTTTTCTTTGTCCAAGCATGGATGAAGCTTCGCGTTGGTTGGAAAATATTACCGATCATCAACAGGTGATTCCAACAAGTGATAGTAAGTTATCCCTTGATCCCCCACTGGTTGACCAAGTGGTCGATTCGGATTTATCTATGGTTAATCCCACTCTTCCGTTGGAGAGTGAAGTTAAAGTGGTTGATTCGGTGTCATTTCCACCCAATCTCGTTCTTTCATCAGAGAGTGTTAAGACTGAAGTAGTCTCTTTGACCAAATCTTCGTCTTGTTCTTCTCTTCCAGTAGAGAATGAACTGAAACCTGCCGAATTTTTTATGCTTCGTTCTGATTGTTCTCGACAAGAGGAAATTTGTCTATTTCGACATAACCCTCTCCAAGTAATGAGGTTATTTCCTTTGACTGGAGTAACCTAACAGAGTCTCATCTCCATTCGAGTGTTCCTTTCTAGATAGTTGTGAATGTTACTGCTAGGTGGATACTTCACACTATTGTTGATGAAGGGGCTTCTGTTAGTATTCTATCCTCAACTGCTTGGCAAGATTTAGGTTCTCCTCAGCTTGTGCCAGCCACCGATCAGATACTGGCTTTTAATCGAAGAGCTACTACACCTTTAGGGACTCTTCCTTATTTACCTATTACATTAGGAGGGAAAATTGTCTGTATTGATGTTATGGTGGTCCAAGGTCCTTTAGATTTCAATCTTTTCCTTGGACGTGATTATGTTTATGCCATGAAGGCTGTTGTGTCCACACTCTTTAGATTTATGCATTTTCCCCATGATGGGAATATCGTGACCATTGATCAGCTTACCTTTGTTACACTTGACCATCACATTACTCCTAGTAATCAAAATGCCTTGAATGTTCTGCATGTTCTTGTGGTTCCTTCCCCTTCTTTTAGTTAGCTTCTTCCCATCATAGGTAAAATGGGGGTCATGGCTCCAGCCTCTGGAATTCATACTAGAGTTAAGCCGCTAGCTTTTATGTAATGGGGGAAACCTACCAACCTCTGGATATCATGTTGGGTAGGAGCAGGTTTTAGAGCATAGCTTATGCTTTTGGTTTCAAGCTCGTTAAAAAATAAAACCACTCCTTAAGCATAGTTTACGCTTTTGGTTTCAAGATTGCATAAAAATGAAACCTTGTCTAGAGCATACTTTACTTTTGGTTTCAAGCTCCTTAAAAAATAAAACCACTCTTTAAGCATAGTTTATGCTTTTGGTTTCAAGCTTGCATAAAAATGAAACCATGTCGAGAGCATAGTTTACTTTTAATTTCAAGCTCGTTAAAAAATAAAACCACTCCTTAAGCATAGTTTACACTTTTGGTTTCAAGCTTGCATAAAAATGAAACCATGTCCTGAGCAAAGTTCCCATTCTATGTCAAGCTCGTTAAAAAATGAAATAGCACCTGACCATCATGTCAGGTTCCGACCACCATGTCATTTTTGCCTAAGCAAAGTTCCCATTCTATGTCAAGCTCGTTAAAAAATGAAATGGATCTCCTTATGCATAGTTTACGCTTTGGTTTCAAGCTTGCATAAAAATGAAACCATGTTCCAAGCATAGTTACCTTCTGTTTCAAGCTTGTGTAAAAATGAAACAGATTCCCTTCCCTTGAGTCAAGTCTTCACTTTAGTGTTAGAACTTGAACCTTCACTTGCCCGATTCTTGTTCTTCCTACCCCCCTGGTGAACATTTTCACATTAGTAACCAGGTTTTTAGGTTGGGTATGGAAGAAGAACCATCAGATGAAACGAATCTTGGGGGCATGTCGAGCCACTAGCAACCATGCTAGGGGTAAGCTTCGCTAGCAATTATGCTAGGGGCAAGATTCCAACCTCTGTATAGCATGTTAATGGAATTTTTCAAGCATAGTTTACCTATTGGTTTCAATCTTGCATAAAAATTAAACCAATCCCTGAGCATTCTTTCAACTGATCTTCAAGCTCATTAAAAACAGTAAGATGGTGTTGAGCTTACTTTTCATTTTTTGTGCTCTAGTTAAAACATGAAAAGTGGTTTGAGATTAGTTTATTACTTTTTTATGCTCTGGATTCAAACATGAAAAATTCTAATGGAGTCCTCTTTAAACTCTTTTTAGGCTCCCTAAATACAAAAAGATCGTCAAGCAATCTTGTCTTCTTCACTCTCGTTAAAGTATTTGAAGAGTCATCCGTTCGATGGTAGGTTATCTCTTTCTCAATTCAAATAGGACTATTTACAAGAAAGGAACACTCTAGCCAATCATGACTGGAAGAGTTTTCTAAGGTATGATTTTACACTTTTTCGGACCTTAGAGACTAAATTATATGAAAAAGGACCCCTTTGGAGTCTCCTTCCGTATTCATTCATACTCTCTAAACATGAAGGATACCGAGTTTTCTTTCAATGGACTCGTTAAATTAAACATTGAGAGACCCGTTTTGGGAACGAACCCCTCCTCTCTCAGGTTTGTAAAACATATGAAACTGGACTTGTATTCTGATAAGATATATCGAGTGTTTGTTACCCTCTTTGAACTCGTAAAACCAAAAAGAGGCACTCATCGATCATGATGGGGGGAATGAGAAAGGGAATCATTTTGTAAATAATGGTAGTTGTTTGTCGTTACCTTTGAACATCACACTTGTCTGCACAATCATGTCAGACAATTGGGTATTCAGCTAATCTTTGTGATGATCCACTTTCATGACTCATGTCAATCCTTTGAGTCTTTCAGAAGAATGCGTTGTCCACTATCACATTGTGTATATGTCCTGTCTAGTCATGCTGCCAAGTCATTTTGTCATGCTGCCCAATGTTCAAAAGGGATCTAAAGAAGTCTTTGTGTCAGTATCTTTGATTCAGTCAAATGGTTACTACATTCACATCATTCCAGAACTATGTTTCGAGTTTCATGTCATCGATGTGGGACTCATCATGGCCCTCCTTCGACGAGACTATTCCCATTGACATCAGCTCATCATCCGAGAAATAGTCTTAGAAACAATATTTAGTACCTTGAGATCTGTATGCCTTAATGACAAATTCTCTCACTCTCGACATAGGTTCACATCATTGACCTTTGATCGATAGAATCGACTGGGTTTTCGACATCAGGACATCTATTCGCACTCAGTAGATTGTACTAGAGTACCTTGAGAATCATTGACATTAATGGTGATCTCCCTCGCACTTGTTAATGGTTTACATCATTTGCTGGTAATCAAGTGGTTTATACCATGTTCGACTTCAGATCATTGTAATCACATGGATAGAATCGTACTTTGTGGAATATGAGACGAAGACCCTGGGTATTTGTTTAAAAGCGCTCATTGGTTTTTCCCCAGGTTACGATGGAGTTTTGTATATCTAGCATGGATCCACATTTGTATGGTCATGGCTATGCTCAAATTTGCGTTTGTATGACATAGATCTATGTTGTATGTCTGGTAGCTATGTCCAAGTTTGAGTCCTCTATCACATGGATATACGTTGTATTCTAGTAGCCATGCTTGTTTATGCCACTCATGGATCTGCCTTGTATTGGTCTGCAGCTATGAGTTTGGTTACTTATGTCTATGAGTCAACATACTGATGTACTATAGATGCCTACTTGATTACATAATCTGATCGAGCCAACATTTTCATCTCCTGGCAATGACTTATTCTCAAATCTCTCGTTTATCGTATCACTCTAAGACTCATGCTTTGGGGGGCATCCTGTTATACCAAAATCCTGTCACCATCATGTGATAAGACCTTTGACATACCTACTTTCCGTGAATCCCAGCTTCTGGAGTGAAGACTAAATGGTTTTTTATCAGTCTGTCACACAAATTCCCAGCACCGATCATGCCCCTTTATCCAGGAGCGGTACCCCTGTTCGCACCGGTTTTCATCGGTTGTCCACAAGCGGTGCCACCGCCTGTTACCCTTGGTCCATAGGTGGTTATTACTAGAATTGCTTTGTCATAGAAGGAGAAGCACGGTACACTGGGTAAAAAGGGAAAAAGAGAAGTTTCTTGAGGCTTCTAGATGATAAGCTTTGTGTACTGCCTTATCCCTACTGTTGTGGGTTTGTTGAGCTCGAGATCCCTCATCCTAGGATCTTAGAGGCCACCTCACCCACTAATTTCTCAACCATCTCTATCCATTAAAGACCTATAAATATGAGCTCATAGACATGGTTGAGGGGAGAACATTGAAGGTATTTTTATGCTATTGGACTGATTCTTGGCCCAAGATCATTTGGAGAGAGCATAGAGAGCTAGAGTAGGAGCTTTTGGGGATGAAGAGTTGGTTTCATGGAGATGCATGTCAACACTAAGGATTGGTTGTAAACTTCTTCATATTTCTAATGCAAGTTGATTTTCTATCCCATATATATCGTTGATGTTCGATTTCAGATATATATTGCTAGATTCCTTAGTCACTAGCATAGATTAGTAGATCATATTCTGGTTGCTTTGATTCATTTCGTGTTGAACTCTTTTGCAGGTACACAGGTGAACTATCAAAGCCTTGTATTCCAGATATCTACAACATCTAGGGAGAGTTATCAGCCTCTATGATCTATTTGTTCTGGATCTGAAGCATTTAGACCAGCGAAACACCTTGTTGTCCACAGGAGGTGAAATATTCTGGTCAACAGAACCCACACCACCGCTGTGTCTTTTCACGCTCTCAGCCTCTTTAACTTCACCGTGAATGCTGGACCAATCCCTCTTCGGTCTATTTTAGGCCTCTCAACCATGGAACCTCCCCACATGGTTTGTCTCAGCTGCAAGGACCTTCACAATCTCACTAGCACCTTTTTCATTACTATTCATTCTGAGCTCTTCAGGACAGTCACATGTCCTCATGCACCCCTAAGATTCTCTCATAGTCCTCACTCCCAGCGATACCTATATTCAAACATTGAATAGATTCACATGTTTAGTTTATTCTCATTGTTTTTTATCTCTAAAACAAGAGCTTAAAACATCATAACCAAATCATATGCACATGTATATTCTTAAGCAAGATATTGCCAAATAATCCAATACTTATCTATATTGTGCGTTTCCTCGTTGGTCCACAGGATCCTGCTTTGCTTTGCAAGCCTTGGGATCGCCTATGGACTTGGATGTTAGGCCATCACGCAGGCTGCTTCACAACATCCTTATATATATATCAGGCACAGTCAAGCCAACCTCCAGTTGGTTTTATCAGATCGTCAACAAATTGCCTGTATTTATCTCAACAATACACTTATATCAACAACTAGCCATCAGCCAAGCCAACACAGTTGGGTTTATCAGGCCATCAATAATAACACATGCACTTATATCAACAATAAACGACCATTTCTAGGTTTCATTTCCAATCGTGAGTTCTAACTCCACTACCCCATATCACACAAGAGACCACTCCCTTCTCTGAGTTGACAGTCCCTCGGGAATGTCTCCTTCTCTGTGCTTTTTAGTAGAAGGTAGGATGAGCTCAAGCCATTGTCCATTTAGTGTACAACACCAGACTACATCTGTTTAGCCTGACAACACAAGCAATATAAGCATATTCGCTAGCGTTAATGCTCTAAAACTGTAACCACATTTCACATCATTCACTATCAAGTATTGAGACACCAGGAGTGCATCCACTCCCTAGGGTGTAATCAATATTGAAAAACCCTTCCATGATCTGACATCGGGAAAGTGTGCACCCTTTTTCGGTGTGTGCCATGTAGGCCCTATTCATACTCAAGCAATCGGTCATAATGGAAATAAAATCAAAACATGTTCTACATATTGAATTCAACAATTTGACATAGATATTCTTAGCTAGGGTTACAGAACACTTATCCATTTGTCGATGCAGTATTCCTTCATTAAGGAGGAATGGGAGCTCCCTTCTCTGAGTTGACAGTCCCTCGGTTTTCCATCCCAACTCCTTTTTACATTTCACATTCACACATGTCTTACCGATATAATCCATACTATCTCACTCATGTTGCTTACAAAACATGTAGTGCAAATGAGACATTTCCAAAATGTGCAATGGAGTTTCACCCGAAACCCATTTCTAAGATAAGGGAAACCTTCCCATGGATTTTGGCTCCTGTAGGCCATCACACATGATCTTCCTACAGTGTGTACCCCTGGCACATTCATCAAGTATCCAAACAGTCAATCATTATCTGATAATACAATTCAAATTTGATTGTTCCATAACCAAGCAATGACATTAGTAGTTAAATTCAATTAGAATTTGCAACTCTCTCTACTACAGAAATTGATTTTCTTGGCAATGAGGTGATCCTCATTTGTGGGTCTCTTATAAGCAGCACTACTATGCCCATTATAAGTTTATGCTTACTGGCATAACATGAACACCCACTTACAATGCATCCTCCTGACACAATCTTATGCAAGCCAGTAGTGATTAGTAGTTGTCAGCAATTTCTTAGAACTGGAATTCACAAATTCAAATTTAACAACCCATTATGCATACAAACTATTTTCATAGCCATGAGACTCTTCTTATAAGGTTTGGCTCTTTCACATGGTAGATTCTGGCATTTGTCATGGTATTACTCTCATTGCCATGCTCTAATAAATCTACCTGAAACCTAAACTTCAATCAGCCAAACACTTGGTAAGTCTTGATGCATATAACAATTTTCCATTTCTGCAACAATCACTGAAGCATTTTCAGAATTATAGAATTTGAATACTTCCAGCTGTTAGCACATCAATATTACCAAACTCATTTACTTCACACAATCATTATCATACTGAAATTGCAAGGTATAGTCACATCCTTTATGCAATTTAAATGAATGGTTTAGATACTTCTTACTTCACAAGCGTATAATTGTACCACCTTGCCATTCCATAGAGCATTTCCTGCAATCAAACGATCATGACTACCCTCTTCATGCACTTATTATCATGCATTCATAACAGCTCTTGAAATGGTTCTAGAATTTTCATCAATTCGTCATTTCAGCCATTAGTTATTTATAATAACACATACACTATCTCTATGCATTCATGCAATGCATCACAACATTTGCACCCATACTTATGTAATTATTTACTCACACCCTTCATATGTATCCATTCAACGCATAACTACAAGATTTATAAAATCCTTTAATGCATATCCACTCAATGCTACCTTGCATTGATTCATGAATATTATTTATTCAGTCATACCATGCATGGCCTAACCATGACTACTTCAATCAAGATCATTCGTGCTTACTTTCCTTGGGCTACTAAGCTCATCACAACATAATACAGGCATGACACATTTCTATATGAATGCAGTATAAAATTCAAATACCCACAAGATATGAGACATCTTACCTTTACCACTCCATGCAATTTTTCATAATCAAACTCTTACCTTCATGGGTCCTACTTACACCCTTGACATTACCAGTTTGGTTTGTCCTTCGCAGGAGATTACAAAATTTGCTCACCAACTTTTGATTCTGGACTTGTTGCCTTATCCCTTTCTTCATAGGGTTGCTGGTCACATTCATCAGCATCAGCAACATACTCAATCAGGTCCAGGTTGTCATTGGTTTTTTTTTCCACTAATGCCAACACCAATGCAATATTTACCATTAGTGGTACATTATAAGACAGGGTTTAAGGAAATTGCCATTTTTAAGTCCCTCCTCTTTGCATGGAAATCCTCTTCCACACAACAGCTGGTTTGACTTCATGGTCTTGCTACCTCTAAGCATGCAATTTCTGGATTGTCCATATTGATAACAACACATTTTTTTTGTCAAGCAATCACTAGTACTTTGTTTTTCTGCATTCAAATTCTGTTGACTCTCCCTTTTTCCCTGCTAGATACGCTTTCCAACGCCTATCCACATGCCTCATTCTGACCTCAGGTGTGAGAACCACACCACTTCAAAATGATGTTTTTTACCAAATGTATTCTGGTCTGAAATGCCAACCTCAACCACCTGGAATTCTCTTCCTTTTCAGCCCTGAAACTGCTGAAAATCCAATGAGAAATTCTTCACTGAACACTAGCTGATATTTACTGGAACTTTTACTGGAAAAACCCAAAATTCTTCTTTGCCAAAATCGGGTCTCATCCCGACTAATTTTTTGACGTTTTGGATCTTTAGTGCGCTAGTCTTCGGATCTGCATCGACGATGCCAAGGGCTGTTCATCGGGTCCTTTTTGCCACTAACCTTTCTACGTTTTGGCAGCTAGAACGTCTAATTTTCTCTGCTGTATCGGCGGGTTGCTTGTCTATTTTCTTCCACCGTATCGATCTATAGTGGTCTACTATTTCGAGTTTTATCGGCGATCTGTTGGTCTAATTTTGTCCACCATATCGGGTCCATAACCATCTATCACTCTGAACTTCATCGACGATAACATAGACTAACCACTGCGTCAATGGCCGGGTGCCCTACGCATCAAACGGTTAGTCCTTTCGGCTTCCACAATGGTGGCCCACGATCTTTCTATGTCTTCCGCAGCTCATGACTTTGTCGGTGGTCGGAGCGACTAGTCCCTTGCGACATCGACGCTCAGATGCACTTCTCATCGGGTGATTAGTTCTTTATGTGGCCGCAATGGCAGGAAGCAGAGTCACTATGGTCTCCGTGGGGCACTCGTCAGCGGTCGGAGCAGTTGTTCATTACGGAATCGGATGGATAGTTGACTAGGTAGCCACAACTGCAGTTCACCTTCATTGAACCTTTTCTGATCGGTGATCCGATCCACTAACATTTCCCGATGGCTGATGATCTCGTGCCTTAGAGAAAATTTTTAAATTTTCTTCTTGCCTTGTCTTCTGCCGCGTCGGAGGCTCCACCCGTCGAAAGCATAGTTGTCTAGACATCCGCAACAAAGGTGCAAGATCATCTAACCCTTTTTTTTTATGTCTTTCATCAGCGACCTGGTCCCTTAATCTTCTCCACCATATCGGCGATCAAAAATTCTAGTCATCGGAACAATAGTTCAACTGACAATCGCAACGACGAACTCACGATCAACTAACTTCTTCTGACGCATTGGCGGTCGGAAGCACTATGCATCGGTTGGAAATTTCTTTAGGTAGCCACAACGGCGGACTCACAATCAACTAAATTTTTACGACATTCATCGATGATTTGATCCTCTATTTTTCTCCGATGATATCCATACTTAGAAAAAATTTCGGAAAAATTCCTTCCTTATCCGCTACTGCATCAACTCCTTGATCAACTAACTTCCTTCGCCGTTTCGGCTTCCTTCCGGTGATTTCCTCCGCGTCGACACTCCCATCCACTAACTCTCGCCGTCACATTGGTGCCTTCATCCCCTATTTCTCAGCGTTGTTTCAGCGATCTTCAGGAGATCTCTGCCGAAATTGTGGCTCGGCCTTCACCTATTTTCTACCGATCCCATCAACTAACCTTCACCGAAACTTCCTTCTTTGTTCACCGCCGCGTCGGCTGTGCCATCAACTAAATTTTTTTGATGGCATCGGTGGTCCAAACAACTAAGATTTTTTGATGTATCGGTGGTTCAAACAACTAAATCTTGCCGACGCCCATCGGCGATCCCATCAGCTAAATTTTGTCGATCCAATCAACTAAATTTCACCATCGTGTCCGTGGTCCAAACAACTAATTTTCGACAAAAATTCCTTTATCTTCCGCCGATGTATCGGCCGTTCGAACAACTAACATTTCCAATGTTTTCAGCACTTAGTCAAAATTTTTGAAAAATTTTCTTTTCGGCAAAATTTCCTTCCTTTTACCACCCCTCCATCGACCATAACTTCTTCTATTTACCGCTGAAAGTCTCAGCGCTCCCTCAACTAAACTTTGTCGGTGCTTCGGCGGTCTTCGGTTGATCTCTGCCGACACTGCGGCCACCTGATCAACTATTTTTCGTTGACACTGGGTCTATATCGGATGATCCTTCAACTAATTTTTTCCACGTCGGCAACTTGATCATCTAAGCATCAACGATGCAATCAAATAATCATCACCGATCGCCGATGATTCCACTACTTCAAAAAATTTCAAAATTTCTCTCCACTGTGAGTGAGCTTCAGGCTAACACTTACGCCACGTCGGAGGACCTTCACACTTAGTCCTTCGATGGGCCGACGACGATGAACACAATTCCTTCTGCAATATTCTTCTAATTACCATATGTCAGGTGACCTTCAGACTATGTTTACTGTTGCATCAGAAGAACTTCACACTAAGTTTTTCGATGAGCCGATGGTTCCAATACTTAGGCAAAAAATTCTTTTTTTTGAAATTTAGAGTTTTCCTGATTTCTTCTGGGTAGTAGGAAACTTGCCTCTGCTAACTGATCTTTCATGGCCCATTCAGGCCCATGCTGTAACCTGGGCTTTGATAACATACTGTAATTTCCCCAACCCTCTAACCGGTGAAGAGGACGCTACCAAACCATCAAAAACCTCTAGGCAATAGTCCCATGAACAAGAACAGGCATGTAATGCTGAAATTAAAATCTTTAAACATAAAACATATTATGATGCATAATCCTTCATATACATAGTAGAAGCAAACATACATTCATTCAAGCATACCACATGTTCATTATATCCATTAATCAGTAAATATAAATGCAGAGACGAAATATTCAAGAATACTTATCTTAAACAGAATTTGTCCCGCAACTAGCTATGTCGCTGCAACGTTCCACCCAACCATAGGACAGCGTGTTGTTAGGAATAAACACCCTTATAACCTAGGGTCTGGGGTTACCAACATACTTCTAAAACTTGTAGACAATCAGCTTTAAAGTACAGAAAAGATATAGGAAGAAATGTTGAACTCACCCGATTAACGACGGTTGATCCAAGCTTTCTCTTCTCCCGCTCAGCTTCTCTCCAAAGATTTTAGGGATGCACCTCCTTCACCTGCAAAGAGAAAATTCTCCAAGTACAATCTTATACATGTATATATGACAAGTTATATGAACAATATATAGAGTGCTTAATCAAAAATATTCATCAAACATGATACATGAAAGAGACTCATCACAAAGTTGGAAGAAGAATTATCTTTATTAACACTAGTGAATGAGATAAGTGTACAACCCAACACCTGAGACAAGGACTCCTTTGCAACCAAAGGATTCTGAGTTTTGCTGCTCCAAATACTTCTAAATATATACCACCAACATAACTTTGCTCTCCAAGTATGATTGATTAATGCCCTCCACAAGGCCTCTATTTATACTTTGGGAAATAGGGCGGTTTCGAAGGTTGAGGAGGTTGAGACAGTTGAGATAATTAATGATTAGGGCTCAACAAATATCCATTAATCATGTTTTATTATTTTTAATGTCGAATGGATGTGTACGCGACTATTGATATTGGCAACTCGCGTATGACACGCGAGTTTCTATAAGGGAAACTCGCGTACAGATCTGTACGCAGTTTTCAATGAAGATACTCGCGTACAATACGCGGGATGCTGTGGAGATAGTCGCGTATGTACGCGAGTTGTTGTGGAGATAGTCATGTACGACAATCAACATATAGAAAGGTAAAATGGCAAGCTAGTTGGATAGTGAATGCATCTCATGTCATGCCCATCCATAAGTGTCCTTTTGTGTACCAACATATGAAGTGTCGGCACTCGGACGGAGAAGTGCCATTTGGGTTGACAACAGATGCCCCCTAATGTGTGATGTCAGAGGGAAGTGATAGCTGAAATACATTATAATCATTATCTTTGGAGAACTCAAAAATCCAATGGATCAGAGGTAGTACCTGAAACAAATACATAATAATGTCATATACAAAGTCATATCTGAGGATGCTATGTTCAATCTACTAGAACACTAGCTCCTTTACAAAGTTTGAGTACATCATATAATACGGGTACAAGACCACATATATTACAAAGGTGGATCGAAGCCACAATATACAATAACGATGAGTCTTCAAAGATCTGGAAGCTGTGTAAATAGGTACAACATATTCTTGCACAACTTACTCCATAAATAGGAAACTAAGGTCTTCATAAACAATCCCAAAGAACCAGTACAATCCAAGCCATGTGAATAGATGTTATTGGAGTCGAACATGGAGTGGATTCAACAAATTGTCGATCAATAGGTGATAATCAACAACTGAAGCAAAGGAATTCAACGATGATGAAAGTGAATCCTAAGGTACAAACATTAAATCTCTAGGTCTTCGCCGTTAGAAAGTGTTGATGCAGAACCATACTGTGATAAGGAAGGAAATAGATCCTCCAACGGATCACAAGAGTGACTAGGAACTGGGTAAAGGAAGGGAAACACAAGTGATAATAGATACGACAATTATGGGATCAAGATATAGATTAGACATTGAGTTAAATCCTTGAATAGTGAGCACAGCACAGAGATGACCCAAGGCATATTTTAACTTTATAGATAGAAAAACTAAAGTTATCTGTCATGTAGGAAACATGATCAGATTCCCCAGGTAAAACTAACAAGAGGAGGATTAAAAAACTTGAAGTAATAGCTGAACTGAAAGTGAACACTGAGACATGAGTATCGGAAAAAACAGAGAGTGATATGTTCAAGGATGACATGCTGCCACTAACTGAAAACCAAGAGAAAACTTCTTCCTTACCTTACCTGTTAAATTTTAATGAGTCTAGGAAATTCAACTCGAGACTCTCTTCATTTTTTAACAAGATTGAAGAGAAGAGGGAATATTGCTTGATAGTGTCACTGATTTGTGGATTTAATGAGCCCGAACTAGTACATGCTCAACTGGTATTTTCACCTTTAGAGAGTCTAAAAACTCCAAAGAAGACTCCAGAGGGGTCCTTTCTCATCCAATTTAGTCTCCTAAGGCCAGAAAAGTATAAAACATACTACAGAAGAACTCTCTTAGCTTCCATAGAAGAAAAGGTGAACCTTTTTCGTACTTCATCAGGGAGGTCCGAAAAAGGTTAAATTACTACCTACCCAACGCTCCTTCAAGAGCAGCATATAGCTTGAGTTTTACGAGTGTGAAGGAAAGCAAGATCACTCAGAAAGATCCATTTGAGTACAAGAAATGGGGCTTGAAACAATAAACTCGATGCCTTGTTCTTAGTGTTTAACGAGCATGACAAAGTCATAAAGTACACTCAAAATATTTTTCATGTTTAGGTACAGAGCATGAAAAAGAGAAAACTAAGCTCATACCGGGCATTCCTTTTCCGTAAATTTAGTCCCTCAGGTCCGAAAAAGTGATAAACCTATGCCTGAGAATACTCTTCTCAATTCCATAGAAAAGAGAGTGATCATTTATCGTACTATTCCGCATGGTCTAAGAAAGAGATAACCTACCACCAATGCGGATTCCCATTCACATATTCTTAACGAGCTTGAACGGACAAGTTAACTCGGCAATCAAGACTGTTTTAAGGAGTTAGACATGGGCCTAAAGAAACTCCATAAGGGAGGGGAGTCCTATAAAGGGATAGCTTGTAAAAAGAGACCAAAATGAGGCTCCATTTGGTGTGAAAAATAGCTAAAAGTATTCCCCTGTACCTGAGACATCTATAGCATGAGTATCGAAAGACAACATAGGTTCTAAATGAGGATACTCATGAGAGAAAGGCCCTATCCACGAAAGAACAATGGTAAAGACAAGCAGCTAATAGTTTAAAAATACCATAGTCTATGGTTAAAATGTCACGATTGCTAAGTTTAAGATGGAGTAAGTATAGATTTAAAACACATGTGAAACGATGAAAAACCATCCTATATGAGCAAAAAACACCTTAGAACGATGATAAACCCGTTATAGGGAAAAAAGATATGGTATTAGTTGAATGAATTATGAACTATAGGAAAAAACCCACTTGAGAAATATAATTTCTATAAATAGTTCAAAAACATAAATAAAACTCACCATTCTGAATTTTAGCCATAAAAGACAAGTTTTCACCTCTACCTTCAGTTGATCGGTGTGGACAATCCAGTGGACCAAATCCAATTCCGCAAGTGTCAAGTAAGACTACACCCCAAGCTCTTCAATTTGATCCTAGCAAATTTCAAAATTGAGTCCAAATTTTATATTTTTGAGTGCCCTCAACAAAGGAACGTTGTGTATGCGGGTCCGCTATAGTGAAACTCGCGTACACGCGTTCCGTACGCAAGTTGCCCGAAGGACAGTCGCGTACAGTATACGACATGCCTAACTAGACAATTGCATACGCTGCGTGAAGGGTAAAAGAAGTATGTAGGGTCAAAATTTTGAATTTTTACATGAAACTAAAGGTTTGCAATGCTTGTTTTACTAGGTTTGAAGATGGTGCTTGAGTGGAGGGAGCGTGAGCATGAAGATATGGATCAAGAAGCACTCCAAGATGCCCCCACTGTGAATATTTTATGTTCAAGTGGATTGTTAAAAAAAAATTGTACATCACCTATGCGGGCCAATGTCCTCCTGCTAGAGTTCATGATAAATTACTGGGATCATGATTTGGGCATGTTTGACCTTCAAGGTGAATCCTTGGAGATTACTTCAGAGGATATCTATTTCATTGCCGGTCTATCATGACGAGGAGCTCCAGTCAACTTGGAAGGCACTGGCAGAGACGGTGACCCTCTAAGTGTCCAAAACTACATTGATATATACTGCGCACCAGGTACCCAAAAGAGAGGGAGTTGCATCCCTATTGTACACATATGTGATCCTCCTCTATAGGTATTGACAAGCACCATAGTGAGGGTTGCGGGATCATCTTCTCTTCATATTTCTACATGGAACCAAATGAGGTTAGCAGTGGATTGCATGCAGGGGGACTTATATGATTGGTGCTCAGGATTTATCCCGATTTTGAGAAAACAGCTCTCTGACTACAAGAGAGGAAGGAGGAAGAACTTTGGATGTTCTACAATACTAGTAGCCTTCTTCGAGAGAGAGTGCTAGGATTGAGCCCTGCAGTACCCCTACTAGTTTGTTCTCCTCGTCAGCCTAGGCTGAGTAGATGGGGAGATATCTTCCTCCACCGGGGAGGAGGTGGTTCAGTGCAGAGTGTATATGATGATGACTTCTACTTTTGGTGGGAGCAACAGTTGCCAGCACTAGAACAGTTTCCATATGTTGGGATGGATTTCCGTGGTGATCCAAACCTCGTTCTCCCTCCAGGAGGAGCATGGGGAGAGTTAGGTAATTTTTATTTTCAAATTTTAAAATTTTTATGAATTTTAAATATAGATATATATACATATGTATAAGAGTTCTAATCCTATAAACATGGCAAAATGAAAATATTGGACCAGTCCGCCCTGAAGGGCATCCACGCATGTATCTGCATCCTGTCTTAGGAGAAGACCAGGGGCTGATTAGGGTTCTTGAGGGGAAGCTGGCTAGGCTTACCTAGAGAGTACCCACCTTACGGATTGAGCACATCCCAACCATCATGCAAGAGTTTGTAGTTGGTGTACCACCTGTCTGGATACACCTTTTGAGACGGGTAGCCAGAGCAGTTTTAGTATACATAGATCTTGTTGAGGTTGCTGAAGCCGAAGAGGCTGAAGAAGCCAGAGTACATGGAGACCAGGGGGACCGGGGTGGTCCAGCTTAGATCTAGGACATTTGATGGACTATGATCCATATTTTTTATATTGTTTGTATATTATACAGTTATGAATGGATCTGAGGATCAGAGACTTGACCTATCTATGGACAGATATTCACACACACACACACACACACACACATATATATATATATATATTTTTTTTGTTGGTTATTTACAAATGTTTTTTTATGTGTATGATGTATATTTTTTATGAAAAATGTGTTAAATACCAATCCAAGATGTAATTAGCGTATGCATCAGTTAATGAATTTTGATTCCTTGGAATATGATTGAATGTAATGAATTCAAAATTTCTTTCCAATAACCTAACTTGCATAAATTGATGTAATAGAATAGGATTTAGCACCTGATAAGCTCGATTGAGCTGGGAAACCACCAGTTGAGAGCCCAGTTGGAATTCTAGCTGAGTGATACCACATGACAAAGAATCCCATAGAAGCTCAATTATAGCCCTATACTCAGTGACATTATTAGAAGAAGGACCTAAGCAAACGCCTCCTGAGGCAACTAACTGTCCCGAGGGAGAATAAATGACCCATGCCACTGAAGCTAGATTACAAGTGTGGCGACTGGAGCCATCAGCAAAACCTATGAACCTCTTGGAAGACATATGAAACAATCAGCATATGTTATAAAAAACACAAACCAACGAACTAGTGTACATAAAAATGCATACAATAAAATACAAGAAAAAGTGCTAAGCCTAAGCATAGTACTTCTTCAGGTAGAGCCCATTTCTAGGCTCAGGCAACTTATTCCCATCAAAATCAATCAATTCATATGCTCCCTTCTTTAATACCTTTGACACGACATAAGGCCCCAACCACATGGACTTGAATTTTCCTGCCCCCAGGGATTCTTTGTCTTGGTCCCGGAGCAAAACAAGCTCCCCCTCAGAGAAAATCTGAGGCTTGACAGACTTATCATATTGGATTTTGACCCTATTTTTGTGAGCTTGATTTGCTATCAACGCATCTCTACGCTACTCATCAAAATGTTCTAAATGTACAATACATTCTTCAAGCTCCATCGTATCAAGTAACACATGAATAGCTATTTTCAAGTACAGAATTTCACATTCAACTGGGGTAACGGCTTCCACTCCATGAACGAGTTGGAAGGGGGAGAAACCCGTAGCAGTTTTTACGTTAGTTCAATACGCCCAAAGTGTGGGGTATAGCATGATGTGCCAGTTAGAATGGGATGCATCAATAGTACGTTTGAGGATAGTCTTCAAAGTTTTATTAACAGCCTCAACCTAACCATTTGCTTGAGGATAGTACGAAGATTAATGTTCTTGTCTGAATCCAAGCATAGTGGTCAGTTCCATCATCATGATATTCTGAAAATGACTGCCATGGTCAGTGACAATCACCTTGGGTATACCAAACCGTGCTATAATTTAATTGAACATGAAAAAATCTACAGTTCCCCCGTCAACTTTAAAGGTGGGCATTGCCTCTGCCCATTTCGTAAAATAGTCTACAGCGACAATGATATATTTGTGCCCCCTAGCCGAGGTTGGGTTACACGTCACGTAATCAATCCCCCACTTCATGAAGGGGCCCATTGAGACAATGGGAAATAATGGAGCGGGATGTGACCGCATCTTCCTGGTGTAAAGCTGACAAGGATGACAGTGCTTCACAGCTTCCACACAATCCTTGAAGATCATGGGCCAGAAATAACCGACACGTAGTATCTTCTAGGCCATTGCTAAACCAGATAAATGACTCTCACACGCTCCACTATGGGCATCATTTAGGACAATATCCACTTCCTCATGGGTAAGACATTGACGCAAAACAGAATCTACCCCCCTACGATACAAAGTATCTCCTATGATGAGGTAGTTCTTAGCATGAAGGCATAGTTTACGTCATTCCTCCCATGAAGAAGCTACAGGATACTTCAAAGTCTGGAAATATATAAGTATATCTCCATACCAGGGGTCAGAAGTGGATATCAAGAAGATATTTCCATCTAGGAATGAGCCTTCTTCAATGACTACATCTTCTTCCGTTGGAAATTCTGCTATAAGCTCAGCAAAAACTAAGGATTTTTTAGATTTAGCGGACTAGAAATCCAAGTCAAACTCTTGGAGAATGACTATCCATTTGTTAAATTTTACCCCAACAATCCATTGGGACAAAACATATTGAAAAGGATTAACATCCGCCACTACCGTTGTAGTCCCCAGTAAAATGTAGTGACGTAACCTCTGAACAGCATAGACAGCTGCTAAGGCCAATTTATCGACATGGGAGTACCTGAGTTCAGGTCCGGCTAAAGCACGGATAAGATAGTAAACGACATGCTCCTGGAGCTTATCATCCTCCTGGACCAGGACTACCCCAATGGTTGACTCGGACGCAGCCAGATACAATATAAAATCCCTAGAGTAATCTGGCAGACGCAGTAAAGGTGCCGACATCAAAGCTTTTTTCAATGCCTCGAAAGCGAGTTGTGCAGTTTCATCCCATACAAATGGGGTGTCCTATTTTAGCAGGTGCATGAAACCCTTGGTAATCTTGGCATAGTTTACAATGAAACGTCGAAGAAAATTGGACTTTCCCTACAGGCTCTAAAGTTTCCTGATAGAACGAGGAGGCGGCAGATTTACAATGGCCTCTACTTTTAACGAATCCACCTGAATGCCTCTATTAGAAACAATGAATCCAAGCATTCTCCCTGACTCGACACAGAACATGCACTTGTGGGGATTGAAGCAAATCTTATAGTATCTGCATCGCTCAAATATTAACCTTAGGTGATCTAGACTGTCAATACTCTTACGAGAATGTGTAGGCAGATCATCAAGGTAAGGTTCGACAATCGATTTGATATCATGGAAGGCAAAGTTCATTCCCCGTTGAAAGGTTGCCCCAGCATTTTTCAATCCAAAGGGAATTTTTTTGTACACAAAGGTACCCCAAGGACAAATGAAAGCAGTTTTATGTTAGTCTTCCGGTTTTATTTGAATTTGATTGTATCCGGAGAAACCATCCATAAACGAGAAAACTTCACTTCCCGCACAAGCATCTATAATTTGATCTATAAATGGCGTGGGATAGTTGTCCTTAGGATAGGCTTTATTCAAATCTTGAAAGTCGATACAGACGCGTATGGTCCCTTGCTTCTTATCAACAGGAACTGGGTTGGATACCCATTCCGTCAGAGCTATGGGATAAATAAAATTGGCTTTCAACAGTTTTTCAACTTCAGCCTTCACAGCTGCCGCTTTACACAGATTAATAGGTCTTAACTTTTTCCGAACAGGTTTAGCGTCAGGGTAATTTTGGATCTTGTGCTCAACTATCGATGGATCAATGCCTGGCATCTCCTCATATGACCAGGCAAAAATGTCATGGAATTCCTTAAACAAGGACGTATAGATTGCAATCTCCTCAGGAGAGAAGTTTGCACCGATATGTATATTTTCCACAACGTCAAGATTTACAGAGATGTTGATAGGGATAGTAGCGAAAATATTTGTCATATTTCCCTTAGCAAACATCCCTTCCCTTGGTAAGGGATTGATGAGTATATCAACATCGTCTGTCAATCTCATATGAAACTCTTGATTCTTTATCCTGCTTAGCTTAGGAAGAAAATAGGATCGATGATGAAGATCTTAGCAGATCTTATCACATCCGCACATGGATTCTAGAATGGCTTCATCAGAAGGTAAAACCATATCTAAACAATCTGTAGAATGCAAAGAGTTTTCTTCCCAAGCAGGCAAATAGACTTCTTCCAGATCCTCTGAGACTGTAAGAGGGTCTGGAATGGGATCAATAGTGGTTTGAGTGATAGCTTGGTAAGCCACTTCCACTGCCGATAATGGCACTTCCAGTTCATGGGGGGGAGGGAGAACCCAAGGATCAGTCCTATCAACAACCGTGGCTATGGACTTCTCCACACTAGTAGAACATATATAGTTAATCGGGGTTGGAAGATCAAATGTGACCATCAACTATGTGTACATTCTAGCCCCCAAGCTCTCAGTAGCAGGTTTGACCTGATCAACCAATGGCACAGTGGACTCATTAGACTCCATGCAGCCTTTCCGAGTAAAATTGAGTTGGTCAATAGTAACCAACTTCCCTTCCTGTGGAAACACTACCACCCAAAAGACGGACGATGCAATAGCAGACATGACATAAGTCTAGCTTATTCCCAAAATCAAATTATAGTCCAAAGGTGCATCAATCACTTCCACCTCAACAGACACCGCTTTCCTTGCCAGCTTAATTTCAAAAGCTGGTAAGATACCATGCAGATAGAATGACCTTCCGTCAAAAGCAGTAAGCAGAGTGTTTGACGGGACCAGCTCTGGGGATCCGAGAGCTTTCCAACATGACAAGGACATAACACATGTAGAAGCACCCTCATCAACAACTGCCCTTCCAATGGTCTTTCCACCATGGATGAAATCTATTGATAAGGCTACATGGTAAGGTAGGCGAATTTTAACATCAAACAAGTGAAATTTCACCATGAGACTCGACGAGTCCATGCTACCTAAGGCTGCTAAGAGTGCATCCCGCTGGGTGGGATAGCTCTGTAACACCTCTAAAGTTGACATTGCACAGGGGGTTTGGGCCAAGTATTCAACCACAGAGTAGTTTGAAGCAGCTCTAGCATTAGGGTTATGCAAGGTCTTCTTAAAGACACCCTTCGGTATCTCAGGCATAGTTTCAACAGGCTTCTCGATCGTGAGAGGGTTAGAAGTTTCACCTATAGACTTACCCTTCTCAGAAGTCTCTTTTTCATAGTTTTTATTCCTAGTATGTAGCAAAGTCAAAGATAGAACCATGTTGATATAGTTGGGGTCAAGGGCATTTGGAGTGCCCCCTGCTACATTAGAAGCTGAAGCTGAATTCTACCCTTGGGGAAATGGATCCTTCAGGATAGCCGATTGTTGAGATTTTAGCAGCTTCTGGGCTTGTTCCATAAGGGGACAAAGATGGGTGAGGTGATCCTCATTGCACAACTTACACAGGAATTTCACCTTTTTCTTTTCTTTCTTGCCCCCGTCAGCACTATTTGTAGGTTTATGCTTGTTTTGATTTCCCTCCCCTTTATTTCCTCTCTTCTTCTTCCCACCAGGTTGCTGATTGCCCTTTTGAGAGGTCTGTGCAAAAAAATTTGCATTTTGGGGTGAGGGGGAAGCCTTTGCTACCTCCGTCGTAGAATGTTTGACAGACAGCTGATGGAGCTGTTTGGCAAAAGATTCTATAATGGGAGAGTTGATGGACCCAACCACACCATCGGCATGGGGTCTAGGCTTAGGTTTCTCTGCATTGTGGGTAGGCCTCGGTGCCTCAGGAATAATCTCATACAAGATCCCATATTGAGAATAAATCAAATCCAATTGCTGGGCCCTAGGGATAGCTTCTTCCTCATTCATCACTCCTAAAGTAGATATGTCCTTAGATATGTAAGGCAATAATGATTTAAGGAACCATTCTAGTAAGAACTCGGGAGGAATAGTGGCTTTGATAAGGCTCTTCCGCCTCCTCCACTCTTGGATGTGATCTGAGATGTGGATAGCTTTGTTCTTCCTGAAGGTAGATAACAAATCCGTTCTGAAATCGTATCGGACTAGAAGCTGAAAGTGGCTAAGGAATGCATTAGCCAAGTCCCAAAAACTACTGAACGTAGCAGAAGGCAACTCAATGTACCATTTTGCTGCAGTACTCGTTAAGGTTCTTTGGAACAACCTCAACCTAACTAAATCTTCATTCAGCGAATTAGAAGAACACCATAAATGAAAAGTGGTGGCATGAACCCCAGGATATTCACCAACTTTGCCTTCGAATTTTGGGATGTCCGATGGCAATTTGGTGGGGACAGGTGGCCACGACGGTTCATGCCTCACCAAGTCGTTCATCAATTTATACAAATCTGGCAAGTTTAACATTGCCAGGAACGAAAGCTTAGGTCGAATCGGGGCACTAAAAGTGTCAGAATGGGGATTAGAGGGACTTGCCCCCAAATTCCCATAAGTAAAGGTGGGGTTTCCCCCTGCCACTGGTTGTGAAGTGGATGGGTTACTTTGGAATGGATTCCATCTGTAAGCCATAGGATTATGGGTGGGAGGTGCAGTATAAGAGGTTCCAGCCGCCCCAGTCAAAACTGGGGTTTGAAAAACAGGAGTAGGTATCCCTCCGCTAAACAACGAGAAGGGAGAGCTCATGAATGGGGCTGAGATCGAAATTTGAAAGCCTTTCCCGTAAGGGTTAGTGTTTCCAAACTTCACTCCTACATAAGAAGGTGATGGGCCTATGTATGGATTAGATGGGGGAATATGCCCCCCAATACAAGGAAATCCTTGGACAAAGGCCAAGGATCCTACCGAACCACTCTAGGCATTGTGTGTGAAGGAGGAAGGAATAGTAGGTATACTAGAAATCCCAGTAACCATGCCACCAGAAGCACCTGCTAGGATTATGGGAACCAGTGGTTGAACCACCCAGCTCGCTCGAGTTAATGGCGTAGTAGGTATGCTAGATCTAGGGGCACTTACCAGGGGAGGTAGTACCCCTTCAGCCAGAATGGCTAAGGTGAAAACAAAAGAACTTTCTCCCACAGTAGACATTATCCTACCCACAAGGACACCTAACATATGTGAATCAAAAGGCCGAACCTGGACGATCATAGGATCGTTTAAGTCAGTCAAGGGTGTATTGAAATTCCTTGCAAACTCGTCATCCTGCAAGTCTTCTATCTCAACTATTTTAAAATCAAAACGGTTTTCCCTAAGTTATGGTTCACCTGAAACTTCACTTACTCCTATCGGTTCAAATGAACCGTCCATGTCCAATCTCGGCCATTGGGGTGGAGGTGGAGGTTCCAATGTGATGAGAGGAGGAAGTTTTTGCAACCTTCGTGACCTTCTAATAGGTTGGTCCTCCACGATTGTAAATTTGACAATTCAAACCCTAAGGTCGACTAAACACAGACAAACCATAGAGCAATCACTAGGAAAACTCCTAAGTTCTCAACAGTCAGCAAGGGTAAAAGCTATGCTTTCCCAAAGAAAGCTGAAGAACAATTACTTGGCATCCTTGAAGAGGTTCTTAGGATCAAGCAAAGGAATCACCCACCACCCTCCTACACTTTCAACAAGGGTTACCTTCCAAGACCATCCAAGGTGAACCAGAAATAGCCTTTCGGTTTACCTAGGTATGAACCCTAGATGTCAAGAGACTAGAGGCTACCTTAACTATACCAACACTCTAGGGGGACAGTTGCAAGCCTGACTCGTATGCATGGGCAGGGTAGCTGAGCCTGAAACTCTGTCTAGGATAGAATATCCAAATGCGTAAAATTCTTGATTTACGTTTCGACAAGGAATCGGAGGGTTATCTCCTCAGTCCAATGCCTCCACGCAGCCTCGTGCTTGACTCCCGTTTGAGAGGAGCTTCCAAGATACTATCGATAAAGAGAAGGATTTTCCTATCGATTGGTCCACTGTGTCTAAATTTTATTACTTATGGGAAGTTTACACTTCCTATCCCACAATTCTAGCCTAAGCTAATAGGTGTATGGCCCTAAAAATTAAAAATTACTAATAGATTTTAATTATTGCGTTCATTTTAAGGGCTATTTTTTACTCAGAAGGAAAGTGGAGTGAAAGACTATGATGTTTTTGACTTGATAAGAAATATAAAAAGCGAAGGTGTATACTTCCAAATAAAATATCACTAAAAAAACAAGCTTCTTTTCTTTTTGTAAATGTAAATTGATGAAAATGCAACAATAAAGAGAAGACTAAGACTATTTTTTTGTAGTTTTTTGAGATTATATTTTAAAAACTGAAAATAAAACTACTCTATGCAAAATCAAATGCAAAAGCTTCTAAAAGTTTTCTTTTCACTTTTTAAAATGCTCAAAGACTACTATGCACTAGATGCATGAAACTTGAGAATGCTTGAATTAAACTAACTGTATAAAGTAAGCAAAGTGAAGTAAACAAATTAATTAGACCAAAGATCAACCACCTAAGGAAGACTTGGAACCCTAGCTTGGGCGGACACAATGAAAAGAAATCACTGAGATCAAACAAAGGCAAGTGACAAACCAAAACTATCCAAAAATAGAATGGGACATACAGTGTCTAGAACCTTGATCACTGATTCAGACAACCAATCACTCGAACCTATAACCCAAACATGAAAATCCACTTCAAGCTGCTAACAGAAAGACACTCCAAACAATAAGAACTCAAGGGCTTTACAAGAAAGCAGAAGGTGTGGCCAACAAAGTGATCAAACTCACAGTGCAATGCTTATAAGGAATACCAACTAGCAAACAAACTTTAAAGAGGGACAGGGACAAGCAAACCCTAGCCCAAAATTTTCAATGCTTAGGCTTGTATGCGAATATGTATAAGGGCAACCCACGTACTATACGCAGCTGTCCTAGAGAGCAACCCGTGTACACAGGCCTCTGTACGCGACTGTATGCAAGAGCAACCTGTGTACAAGTGCAATATTTTATAATAAAAAGGAAAAATTTCAAGGTCTTCAAACACCACTCTAAGCATGAACCAAGACAGGACACCACACATAGAATCAAGGCAAAAAATGGGCAACGGTCAACAAAAATAACCCACAACAGTCTGGGCTCCCCAGCGGAGTCGCCAGTTCTGTTGTTCAGGAATAAACACCCTTATAACCTAGGATATAGGGTTACCAACGTACTTCTAAAACTTGCAGACAATCATCTTTAAAGCACAGAAAAGGAATAGGAAGAAATGTTGAACTCGCCGGATTAACGACGGTTGATCCAAGCTTTCTC
Source organism: Pseudotsuga menziesii (assembly GCA_001517045.1). NCBI lineage: Eukaryota > Viridiplantae > Streptophyta > Pinopsida > Pinales > Pinaceae > Pseudotsuga > Pseudotsuga menziesii. The sequence goes on along the minus strand of LPNX011129980.1, from coordinate 389,119 downwards.
TTCTCCTGCTCTACTTCTCTCCAAAGTTTTCAGGGATGCACCTCCTTCACCTACAAAGAGCAAATTCTCCAAGTACAATCTTATACATGTATATATGACAATTTAGATGAACAATATATAGAGTGCTTAATCAAAAATATTCTTTAAACATGATACATGAAAGAGACTCAACACAAAGTTGGAAGAAGAATTCTCTTTATTAACAATAGTGAATGAGATAAGTGTACGACCCAACGCCTGAGACAAGGACTCCTCTGCAACCAAATGATTCTGAGTTCTACTGATCCAAAGCCTTCTGAAGATATACCACCAGCATAACTTTGCTCTCCAAGTATGATTGATTAATGCCCTCCTCAAGGCCTCTATTTATACTTTGGGAAATATGGCAGTTTCGAAGGTTGAGGAGGTTGAGACAATTGAAATAGTTAATGATTAGGGCTCAACAAATCTCCATTAATCATTTTTTATTATTTTTAATGTCGAATGGATGTGTATGCGACTATTGATATTGGAAACCCACGTATGACACACGAGTTTCTATAAGGGAAACCCACGTACAGATTTGTACGTGGGTTGCAATGAAGATACTCATGTAGAGTACGCGGGATGCTGTGGAGATAGTCGCGTATGTACGCGAGTTGCTGTGGAGATAGTCACGTACAGAAATCAACATATAGAAAGGTAAAATGGCAAGCTGGTTGGATAGTGAATGCATCGCATGTCATGCCCATCTATAGTGTTTAGGCAACCTTCCATCCATAAGTGTCCTTTTGTGTACCAACATATGAAGTGTCGGCATTCGAACGGAGAAGTGCCATTTGGGTTGATAACACAGCGTGCTCATCAATATCTCAGCAACACTGCCACCCCCGAGCTGGGCATGAATCCTCAAGGAATAAGGGTCAAAGCAGGCTTACACATAGCCAAGGTACACAAATCAGCGAAGCCCCCCCACAGTAGGGTTTATCAAGCCGTCAAGGAGCTAGGAAAGGCTAAATGCTAAGCTGGTGGCATTAATGGAGAGATAAGGATTCCTACACCAGATTTAACCCTGACCTCTAAGACATCCACACACCCAACACCAGGAATCAATCCTTTATCTGCTTCACTGTCCCTCAGGCCCCGACTTCCCTTTCCAATGCTCTTCAAGGGTTGTGGAGAAGAAATCCAGCAGTCTCACTCTGTCTAAGTGGCTCCAAACACCAGTTTCTTAAGCATACCCAGCCTCTAATCCCACTCTCAATAGTCTAAATACCAACCATTGCATACCACAGTAAAACAAATAGTTCACAGCTCTGTGAACAAGGTGAAGACAACAAGGTGACAACCCCAAACGAGAAGGTGAACTTAGCTCAAGTCAAACAAGACGATTTAGAGTTGTTCTTGGCCCTAGCATGGCCAAAACAACTTAGCAGCAATCCCAAATATGTTTGCACATGCAGCAACCCAAAACTAGGGGAAGAACAACAGCCACTCTTTTACCACTGCAGCAACGGGAGAAACACACAAACTCACAACAAACCCCAAATGGAGGTGAAGGTCTGATTCTCAGTCTGGACAGGGGAAAAACATACACAAAACCCCAAATCGGTATGGAGACACACATACACACAGCCAGAATGTGAAGGCTCATTCACAGGAAATCATGGATGACAAAACATGCTTCCCAACTCGCTGCGTGAGTCCCAAAACAAAGGAGAGCATTCTACGTGAGGAGGACCACGCCCCTTTTCCCACCGGTGCGTAAGGAGAGTGAACAAAACGGCTCACTATGGGAGGAAGAACAAGAACCACCCTGCATTAGAGTGAGCAAGACCCAAAACCTCCCAGGAAGTGGGATCATGGAAGAGTGGACTACGTGGTGACTGTCCCCCTACCCTCTGTGTGAGAAGAGCGATTCCACTGGTGGAGTGTACGTGGGACAAAGGCTGGAAATCCTGCCACCCACCACTCCCTAGCCATAATTTCTCCCAATTAATTGAACAACAGAACTTTAATGGGTGGTCAACACATGGAAAACTCCCAATGGCTCCCACGGGCTAGACAACCCCCCCTTAACCTTAGGAATAATTCCCTTTTCATTTAACGTTGCACCGTTGTAGCTAGCTGTAGGTTTTTGATTAATTTTGCATGTTTAAATGATGCAAAAACTATAATGTGTCGGATGGCACAATATACTATCGGCAATGATCCCAATTGCCGAAACATAACAAAACCAAATCAATGGTGGGGATTTTTCCTTTAGCTCCTCGCCATGATTAATTACAATATATACATCATGTACCTTTAATGCAAATGGGGTCAAAACTGGGGTGTTAGAAACATCAAATTTCAACCAAGCCAAAACTACATTTGGGTTTATCAGACTGCTAAGGAGGTGGAAAGGGGAATTTGCTAAGTTAGTGAGCTCAACCATAGAGCTATGGACACCTGCACCATATCCGGCTTGGCCTCTAAAATACCTAAACACCCAACACAAGGAAGCATCCCCTTCTCTACTACACAGTCCCTTAGGCTATGCCTTCCTTTCTAGTGCTCTTCAGGGTGTGCAAGAAAGAAAAACAGCCGCTCTTGATCTGTTTGTGAGGTTCCCTTCCGCACTATGTTTATCAAGCTAATTCAGACCCAATCCCACTCCAAACAAGTTCATAGAAAAACAAAAGATGCACCCACAGGAAATTACAAGTTCTGGGCATGGACAAAACATCCTGGAAACCAAATTCGAGAATGGTGAATGGGGAAAAATGAACCAGGGTGAGAAATCTATTTCAGAAACATTCTATGGGCTTCACGTGGGCAAAAAGGGCCCTTTTAATCCCCCAATTTGTGGATCTAGTCTCCCATTGACTGTGCAACACCAAAAAAACAAAATTCCTCAACCATGTGAATGAGGAAACAACAGCAAAACATTCAGGAGAGAGCCCAACCCTTGAGCATTACCAAAACAACTTCCCAACCATGGGGAAAATGAATAAAAACTGCTGCAAACATGAGGGAAAACACACAGGTAGACAAAAAACATGAAGGAGAGAGCTATGCAAGCTTTCACTGCAGTGAGGAATGGAGGGTGTGAATGCCTAATAGAATGGGCATGCATTTTGGGTGTTAACTTGCCCCATACAAAATCACATTTTCCAAAAACTGATGGCTTCTCAAATTTGAATTTGACTGCCATAGTCTTCCCATCCCCATGCAATAACTACCTCAACCAATTTATGGAATAAATAAATCATTGGGCACAAAAGACAAAATGGGTGGTTGCGAGTTTGATGGGTTCTCCCTTTGACATTTGGCTAAACATTGTTGGCTCAAGGGTTTCGATTATTTCCCCCCTATTCCTTAGGAATTCATGCCCCCATCTCTTTAATGTTGCATTGACATAGCTGGTTGTGGGTATTTTAATTAAATTTCATATTTACATGATGTCCAAAATTATAATGTTCCTAGATAGCACGAAATACCATCGACATCGATTTTAATTTCCGAAACATAAAACGCTAAATCGATGGTGGGGATTTTTCCTTTAGCCAAACACCATGATTAATTACAATATATACATCATATACATTTTAACACAATAGGGGTCAAAACCAGGGTGTTACATGGAGTTAGAGGTGGCAATTAAAGAAATGATGGATTGTGACCTCTAGAATCATGAACACTGGAAGGTTGTGGAAAATTTTGGGAAAACCAAATATAGACTACACCAATGATGAACAGGTTTCACAATGCAAGGGAGAAATTCGGATATCTCTTTGTCCTACCACATGGATTTTCTACAAATTTTGTTTTTACAAAAAAGTTTAAGTTACTAGATTCCTAGGAGTTAGGTATTTAGTTAAAAGAACATTGATTTACAAGAGGTTTGTTAAACATTTGCTCGAGGAGACATTTTGTATACAATTTTCATTTTATGATGGTTGGGGGTTGGATCCCAAAGAAAAGATGTAGATTGTTCATGGACAATATTTTCTGAATACAATTTTGCAGATAATAGAAAAAATGAACTCTTTTTGAGACATAAATTCTTGTGGTAATGGTTTTAAGTTTGTGATCTCCTATATGTGTATGTGTAAATATTTACCTATGTTTCCATTATGTGTTTTTCTTCTGAAGTATTTAGTTGAGAAAAAATGATTTGGAATTCGTTATGATGCTCCAAATGCATGCAACTGGATATTCATTATTTTATGTCTTACATTGCATTAAGCCATTTATGAGACAAAGAAGTCGTCTGACCTGGATAGGGAACAATGGGTGGGAGCCCGTCATCACCGATCCTAAGCCAGCTATTAATAGATGGGGACCAGATAAATACTACAGTATGCCCGATACAGGTGTGATCCCTACTACCATATGATGTTGTGTGGGTCAACTGGTCATTTCCTTAACGTTGTGCCACTCGGACTTAATTTTGATGTGCTCGTTATTTAGCACGCCTTATAGTTTTGCTTATGATTTTAAAGCTTATTAGCTGACTATGTGTTATTATCTCATGGAAGTTGCATAGCACAGTCCAAGTTTTGTATGATTACTAAAAGAAAAGGTATCTCTTTTTCAGTCTCGTGCTGTACAGGAATTGGAAAAAATGTATTTTCGGATATTACAGCTTTATCTTGAAAATTTTGAATTGGAGCATGAATTGCCATCAAATACAAAATATTTTTTCCCTTCCATGAAAATTACAATAAAGCCACGTTGACAAAATCACATTTTGAGCCTACTCGTACAGACTTTACCTCATGTGCATCTCTTGATACTGGTGGAAATGATTCTAACTTGTCTAACACCTCTCTACGTGACGCTATGAAGGTAAGGAACACCGGGTGTGTATATTCAAATGACAGTGTATATAAAAGAAATAGTAATGTTGATGGTAATAGTTCAACAGTTGACAACAAAGTTGAGAAATAAGAGAATTTTTAAGGTTTAAATCTTGATAGTCCATTCGATGTTTATGGTATTATATCTTAAAATTTTCTAGTGGAAGTGTTTTTTAATTTCGTCATGTTTGTGTAGAGTGCATATTAACTCATTAGGAAATTGTGAGTGTTGTTGATTCGAAAGATGGATAGGCTGTGGAAATATCTTGTTATAAAACTCACTATTGTGGTATGGACCTTCCTTATACAGTGATCATAAAATGTACTGATGTGGTATGAAACACTTATGGACTATATATCTTGAGAGAGAATATAACCGTTTGACACCTTTGTCTTCTGGGTAAAAGTGTTTTGTCCCCACCTTTATGGTACAACTTGGTCCTATGGGTAAAAGGGTTATTCTCTCACCTTGATTGACACACCTTGGTCTTTTTGGTGTAGGGATCGCTTTCCCACCTTGTCATGACCCCTCTTATTAACTCTTGATCTTATGTTGACCCTTGATTGGTCCTTATGCTAGCGGCCCTTCATAGTGTGGTACCTTAACCCTTTTGTTATGTTTGTTATGGGTGTGACCTTGTAGCATCCCCAAACAACTCATATCCTGCTCAATCAAGTTCATACAGGTCACGATTTAGTCCAACCATCCCCAAGAAGGTCATGGTTCAGTTCAAGTAGATCGAAGAAGGTCACTGTTCATTTTAGGAATAACCAAGAAGGTCACAACCCAACTTAGGAGGTCACGGTTCAGACTTGAGTGGACTAATATCTTTGTTGGACTATTTGAGAGTGCTAAGCTGTAAGAAATCGATGGGATTTATATGGGATACAAACTAATCTCTGGTTTGTGTGTGGAATGTCATCATTACCTAATATTTCATTGTATTTTATGGACTATTCTTTCTTGGTCTATCGCTCTAGTAATTGGGGTTTCCTTACAGTTCACTTCAAGCAAACCCAAACACTCAAACAACATAGCAGAGATCTTAGTCCACTCAAACATGGTTATGGTTTCTTCTAGAATCCCCAAACAACTCACAACCTGCTCAAGAAATCCATGGGATTTGTATGGGCTACAAACTGAGCTTTGGTTTGTGTATGGAATGCCATCATTACCTGATATTTTATGGACTATTGTTTCTTGGCACAGGGTAAACTGCTAGCTTTGGTGCTTCCCACAGTCAACACAGCTAAGGATTCTTGAAAGGTCTCCTCAATATCACCAGCTAGGTTTCAATCAATTGAGCTTGTAATCAGCTAAGGCCTCATCTATCCATCCATCCAATCCATGGGCCCTTCCGGTCAACGAGGTAGTTTGTGGGTAGTCTCAGAAACCAAACCCCAATTCTTCCCCACTCATGGTGATTATCAACACCTCTCTCATGTTGATTATCCCCCCCTTTTTATAATAAAACCCCTTAAATATTACATATTCTTTTAACCCATAAAATAAACCTTGAATAAACCACTCAACCCTAAATATGATACCAATATAATGTTTTTTTATTTATAATTATTGAGCCCCCAATATGAACGGATGTGATATGGTATTGGTCCGTCGGTGACACCCGCGTGGTTTCATACTTGATTGGACTAATATATTTGCTGGCACTATTTGAGCGTGCTAAGTTGTAAGAAATCCATGGGATTTGTATGGGATACAAACTGAGCTCTGGTTTGTGTGTGGAATGTTATCATTACCTGATTTTATGGACTGTTGTTTCTGGGTCTGTTGCTCCAGTAATTGGGGTTTACTTACGGTTCACTTCAAGCAAACCCAAACACTCAACAGTGCATCAGACACCTTAGTCCACTCAAATGTGACTCAAATAGGGTTATGGTTTCTTTTATCAGCCCCAAACAACTCACAGCCTGCTCAAGAAAGCCACGGGATTTGTATGGGCTACAAACTGAGCTCTAGTTTGTGTCTGGAATGTCACCATTACCTAATATTTTATGGATTGTTGTTTCTTGGTTTTCTTCTCTAGTAATTGGGGTTTCCTTGCTTGACGATTGGGTTACCTTGACTACTATTATAGTTGAATAACCTAACATAATTGAATTTATTCTCTCTCTCTCAAGTATGTCCTTTGTTCCTGTAGTGACTTGTCTCTTAATAGACAAGATCTTATCTAAAAAAATATTGTTGAGTATAAGGAAGGTTTCGACTCTCCTAGTCGGTTATCTTATTTGTTTTCTTTGTACGTTGAGTTATATTTAGTACCGATGTTATTTATTGTCTTTGTATGCTTTTCAGTTGTAACTAGAAAAGAGTGAGACAAGATAAGTTTAAAGCATAATTTTCATCTCTTTCAACTTTTACACTCCCGAAGTTGGAACTTCGAGAGTGTTAAAGTTGAAAGAGATGAAAATTGTGCATTCAGACTTGTGTGGACTAATATCTTTGCTGCACCATTTGAGTGTGTTAAGCTATAAGAAATCCATGGGCTAAGCTATGGTTTGTGTGTGGAATGTCATCATTACCTGATATTTTATGGACTGTTGTTTCTTGGTCTGCTTCTCTAGTAATTGGAGTTTCCTTGCTTGTTAACTAGGTTACCTTGATTGCTACTATAGTTGAATAACCTACAGTAATTGAATTTATTCTCTCTCTCAGGTATGTCATTTTTTCATGTAGTAACTTGTCTTTTAATAGACAATATCTGATCTAAAAAAATATTGTTGAGTATAAGGAAGGTTTCAACTCTCCTAGTGAGTTATATTATTTGTTTTCATTGTACTTTAAGTTAGATTTACTACTGTTGTTATTTATTGTCTTTGTATGATTTTCAACTTTAACACCGGTACCTTAGGGAGTGTTAAAGTTGAAAGAGATGAAAATTATGCTTTAAACTTATCTTGTCTAGTTATAATGATACTATTTTGTTTCTAGTATTGTTTTGTCATCGTTTGTCGTGGTTTATGTTTGTTTGAGATGGTTTTTCATGGTTTATGTCTTTTTTCTTATCAGATATCGACTGCTAAGTTTAAATATCAAAATATGGTTGGAAGTTTCCAAATTTTGCAGTTGCATTGATTCCTATTTATGGATTTCAGTTGCAGATGTAGTTTCCAATCTAACTACCTTTTATGGATTTCATTTCTCTTCCTTGTATAAGTTTTTTATTTGGTTCTACTTTCTATAACTAATGAACCTTATACAGTGATGCCAAAAACATATAAAACAATGTACCGTGAGAGAGAGAAAATATTATTGGTCTTGTTGGTTCTATAAAGGAGTTGCTTGTCCACTTTATATAGTTCACCTTGACCTTGTGGGTTTGTGGTTTGTTTTGTTGTGGTCCCCTTGGTTGACTCATGATCCTTTATCATACTTGGTCCATAGGTTATGTTTATGGTTAGGTTAGCATGAACATGATCTGTTCTTTTGGATGGATTGTGGGTCCTTCCCTAGTGTGACCGTGAGCCTGTTTTGTTGTGTGGACTGTGGGGTCTTCCCCAACATGACAGTGAGTTTCACTTTTTGGGTGTACTATGGTTTTCCAAGCATGACTATGTAAAGTAGGCTTGTGTGTCTCTGCACTATGTGACTACATCCTTACCCAGCATGAATTTGTGTTCTTTATCAGCATGATTGTACTAGGTATGACTGTGTCTGTTGACTAAGAAGTCTAGTTCAATATGCTTCTACTTTAACCCTCTCGGGCTCTCTCTCAAGGTACGTAAATTGTTTGCCTAGATTGACTTGTCCCTTCGGTGACAAGATCAAATATGAAATATTTGAGTATATGGTTGATTCAAATATTGGTTATGATTCTTTACTATTGATATCTATTGTACATTATTTTATCTTGTTGTTACTTTACAGGGAATTTGATGATTCTCGAGGACCAACTTTAATGCAGTGACTAATGGAGTGTTAAGTTGAAAAATATGAAAATTATGTTTACTTATTACAGTTCAAATTTTATTAGAGAAATACTGTTCTGAATATGATTTTTTATGTTCATGCATTAAAATTTACTTCTTAAATGAAAAACTCCTCTAACCCTTAAACTTCAACATCAAGTACTTTGGAGACATGTAAATGGCATATTCCATGCTTGGTTTTCTTGAAAAGTATAGGAAGCTTACTTTATAATTTTCTCTTTGCCTTTAATGACACGTCTATTTCTCATGCCCGTGATCTATGAATTAGTGCTAGTGTGAGATATTACTTGTTTACCATATGGCACTTATGTAGGTTTTGTGCTGGAGTTACCAGAACACAAATAGGATGTGGATGAGAATACGTATTCCAGTTTTTAGATTTCTTTTTGGATA
>LPNX011129980.1:362178-373288 GCA_001517045.1 Pseudotsuga menziesii | reverse complement strand
ATCTATTTTGTAAATGAAAATATTTTTAAAATTGATATATGTAAAAGTCACCAATGAGGGTGAAGAAGTGCCTTAACTTCTAGAAAGAAGTTGAACGAAACTCGTTATTTAATTGTTAAATCTCTAATTTTAAGTTTTAAATGTATGTAAGTGAATGCCATTAAATTGCTTGTAACTTGAGTTTTCGTTAATTTACATTTTCAATTTTGAAGAGATGTCATTATATACCATGTATACGTTTCTAATTATTTTCTTATTGATTTTTTTATTGCAGTTGCGGCTATGGACCCCAATGCTGAAATATTGATTGAGCTTGCCCAGTTGAGAGGTCTGAGTACTGCTTTTAATGGTGGTGATAGGATTCGACATTCACTTGCATCCACTTTGGATGCAATTGTTGAGACTATCACATTGTCAAACAACATACTATATGATATTACTTCATATAGAGAAAGAAAAAGACGTGAGTACGCTGATGGGCTTAGCTACAGTGTAATAAAAAAGTTGAAAATCACCAAAGAACATATATTTTCATTGTTTAGGGACCCTCTTACGGGGGAAATCCCAAATCCAAATAGGCCACATATCTCTATCGAGTGGTGCACATATCAACCATTTGTTGATAACTAGATGGACGGATGGTATATGGTTTTTGATATGCCACCACACAACAACAGGGAAATCCCCTTGTACTTCCTTCGGAAGATGTATGCAGAGTTCGTGTTGGGTAAACACGTAAACTATTTTGATATATTGGCATTTCAGGGGATCGGTGGGGGGATGCCCCAAAACCGACCCAATGCCAGGCTTCGAGATGTTGATCGCCCTATCCCTGCACCTCGCAGGCAGTTGCCTGGGCCAGATATCCCACCTGTACATCATGTTATTCCACAGACACGTGATGCATTTTTGAGTTTGGCACAGGCCGTTGTTCACCATAGCACTATGGTTCAGCATATGGGTGAGGAAGGGACATCTGTCCCTGGTGTGGTACATACACCAGGTCATCATGGTGCAGGACCATCTTCTAGTGCAGTACCACCCACTAGTGCAGTACCCCCATCTACTGCAGGACCATCTACTAGTGCAGCACCATCAGCGCATTCCCAGCCTACTTTTGAGCCTCACGACTGCACATCGTGTGGTCGTCCATGCTATGGTCTTTCGTCAGATGTTGTCTTCAGTGGGTTTTTGAGTGATGTATGTATATGGTTAATTGTAATAAATTCTTCATTTATTTTCCTCTTTGTACACATATGTATAGTTTGAGCTAATATATTAATTTTGTGAACTTGCAGTTGATGCTTTATGCCGGCAGCGACGCCCCAGAGTATCATGTTCCACACTCTACATAGGGGCATGACATTCCATCCACTGATCCCTTGGTTGGTGGAGAGATTCCCATAGCACCCATTGCCGTATCTCACACCGAGGTAAGCATTTTAAAATTTCAGTTTTTTAATACTTGTTAAATTGTTAATTTCCACATACTGTACATGTTAGTTCACTAATGTTATCTACGGTCTAATATTTACAATTATTAAACTTGCAGATGTAGGATCCTTCACGGGGGAAAGCAGTGATGGAGGTAGGATCCATGGTCGTATCGACCGAGGAAATATCTAGGCAGATGCCAGATCCTACATGAGGGAAAGCAGTGATGGAGGTAAACATTTTAAACATTTAAAAAATGTCATTTTTTAAATACATGTATGTTCGTTGAATCATGCATGTCTAGCTACATTAACTCTTGTTGACTATAGGCTGGTACCGAAACACCTGGACCATTTCCTGGAGTTGTATCTCCTCATAGGCCATATGTGAACAAGGGTCAAGTGTATATGAGACGGCCTACTCCTAGAAAGAGTGAAGTTGTCCACGACCATGGAGATACTAATACCATGGTAATTTGTATATCCTTCGATGATATTTCTTGGTTAACTTGAAATCTAGTGCATAAAATATTTTTTTAATGTTTGATTTGAATTTTTACTGCATCAGGAGCCAGAGTTTACTGTTGAAAACCTTGCAGGGATGGTTGATGCAGCAGTCAGTGCTGCATCTACAATGGCAACAAGTCACACAGAGGTACAACTATTTGAACATGATATAGACATAGTGTGTTATTGTTGTCTATTGTTTATTCATGCACATTTCTAACTATTTCAAGATTTGGTGATTGTAGCCACCACCACCAGGTCCTGCCCCCTCTGGTTCGACCACGGATGCGACCATCATTCATGTTCAACCAATAGATCCATCTGCTACACAAGAAACACAATCCCCTTTGTCACAGTCTCTCACTGAGGTGAGATGTCCATTAATGAACAATTGTTTCATGCAATGTCCATTAACATTTTCATAATTTTTGAGTTAATTTAGATATGGTATTTTATTGAGCTAATGTATTAGTACATAGTTAATTGAATTTAACAATTGATATTTAATTTGCAGGATCCAGAGATGCACACTGGTCCTATAGTTGTGCCTACAGGATCACCCTCAAGAAAGAACAAGAGGAACCTTGAGTTTTGATGTGTCTTATGGGATATGTACATATCGATACATGTGTACATGTGGCTTGGACAGTTTTGGATACATGTACATTGACATTTCACTTACATGTACATGTGGCTTGGATAGTTTTGGATACATGTACACGTGGCTTGGATAGTCTTGGATAATTGTGGAGAGATATGTACTTCTGGTTACTTTTGGATCTATATATGTACTTTTCGATACGTTTGGATATATATGTACTTTTGGAGACATGTACACAATTGACATTTCAGTTATAAATGAATGATACATTTCACTTTGAATTTGTTCTTTGGTTTCCACATGTTCTTGTGTCAATCTATTGTATTGATTTGTGAGGATTATCTATTACTTATGAATGCACTATGTCAAAAGAAAAAACTATTATATTTAAAGGTTTCAATGATCTCAATACATGCACACTAAATTCAAAGTTCTTGCTCGTGTAATTTAATAAATATAAGTGCAATACAATGTATTTCAAGGTTTCAATGAACTCACTACTTGCACACCAATTTGATATATCTAATTAAAAATTGTGAGTTTGGATTCATTAAATTACAAGTTAAGTCAATGCTCAAGTGTAATTTAATAAAACTAAGTGCAATACATGCTTTACATTTCATCAACAACCAACAGTTCACTATTCAACAAACCTCATGCACCCAATGACTAATCACTCAGCATTAAAGGAACTACAATAGAATCCAAAGACTGAGAACCAGCTTTGTGAATCAACATGATTTGAAGTATAAGTCCATCGGATTTGAAAAAGTTTAGTTCGACATTAGATTGATTCTGAATTGAGTTGTGACAGTAAGATAAGATTAGGGTTAGGATTAGGATTTCCTCGGTAGGGTTATGGTAATGGGCCGTGGATTTTAAACAATAAACCCTAGTTAGGGATAGGGTTTTCCAAGTTTGGCCTTCATTGGCATGAAATGCATTGTCTAGCTTTGGCTCTCATTGGCGTGACTGCATTGTCCCTACTGAGTGAAACCCTAGCTTCAGAAACCATTGTAGATGGAGGTCACCGGGCAATGGACAGGAGGGAGAGGCCCCCCCCTAGCTAAAATCCCATGTCATGAATCCAACAGAATCAACGGTTCGTCGATCAGAGGCTCGAGCATCGATCTATGGTGTTGGGTTGACTGGGAAGACCCGGGTTTACTGTGATGTACCAACAAAACCCCTAGCTCACTGGCCCTTTCAGCGACAGACCACAGAACGGCTTGAAGTCTCACCCGAAGTGATCCTAGATGGGGTGGCTGAAGACTCAAGTGTCCTCAACCAGGTTCTGTAGCATCCTATGTTTCTCTTGACTCTTCTCAGCCAACGGACCTCTCAACAATGCATTGTTTCTCTCCTCCTAGATGACTCTACTAGAGGACTGGCTCTATCGCATCGCGGCTTCCAGGACGATGCACAAACTCTCCCTTCAGCTTAACTCTTATCCTGCGATATCTCACACCGCAGCTCCTCCGACAGTGCGATATCGCCTTTCTGTGCTGTGATAGCTTCTATGGTAAGACTCAATATGACTCTCTTGCTCTCAAGGCCCAAAGGCTTTCTTTCTGGGGATAATGGCTCAGTTAACCTTTCACAAGGGTGTTTAAACCTCTTCACTTAAGCTTCTTTAGTCTATTATGCTTAACATCTATTGTGCTCAACTTGCTGAACTAAATATATAGAAATACCTTAACACAGTAACTGTTTACTGTCATGAATAAAGCACTGGTCAACTCATACACAGAATACTTAACAGATTCAACTCGCAAATAACCTCCTAAGCTACTGTAAACTGACAGATAGCATATATGCATTCATTAACTGTTAAACAAAGCTCATGTAACAGGTAACAGGTAGCAAATAAGTAAACACAATCACATGAATAGTCGCACAACACACAGATTTTATGTGGTTCACTTCCAGGGGGGGAAGCTACGTCCATAGGAACTGGTTTTTATACTATATCTTGAGAGAGTAAACACAGTTCCGCTGCAACCTACTATGCAGCTTGAGATATTCTGGGAAACTCCTCGCACACAACCAGGAGCCCTTCTCTCCTAGATATCTTCTCCTTCTATATTGCTTATTCTTCTTACAATATACTCTTCCTCCCTCTCTCTCTCTCTCTCTCTCTCAATCCCTGCGGATTGTTCAATCCCTATGGATTGTTACATTCATACTCAAAGAACAGCTAACTCTCTGCGAGCTAACAGACAAACTGATTAGCTATCTAGCTCAATGTTCTACTAGCTAACTCAACTGACCCACTAGCTAACCTTTCATTATACAAAATACATGCTTATATAGGCGGCCCGAAGGTCTCGCCCTATTACAACACTGTGGGCCTTTCCCAACAGTAACCCAAAACCCTAACTATGACAGTCGGCCTATGTGTACTTTGAACTTCCGCTTTTCATCACACCACAGCTTCCTGCAGTCTTCCACGCTTCCTGGCGCTGATCGTGGGTATGGGCATCGTTTCCTCGGTCGCTCCCCTTCTATCCTTTGTCTTCAATACCTCAGCCTGTTGCCCCTTTTCCTTTATGAGGGTAGCTGAGCCCTCCTTTCTTCGTCGCTGCCTTGAATGCAGTGGTTGAGCTCTCTCTTCTCGGTCGCTGTCTTAAGTGTAGTGGTTGAGCTCTCCCTTCTTGGCCGCTCAGGTACTGTTTCCTTTGACTCTCTTATCCCGATATAGCAGCTTTTCCTGTAGCTGCGAGGCCCTACTCCAACATATGGCGAGTTGCAGGTCACCTCCAGATACCGTTCAGGGACACCTGGTGGACTTCAGCCCGGTGCGCAAAAAACCTCACGGAGCAGCAATTTTGAATTATGTCAACTCCTGCTAGTGTCTTTGGGCATGGGAAATATGGCAATGCCAAACGCATCCCCACCATCTGTGGCTTTCCAGCTTTGGCCTTCGTTGGCGTGACTGCATTGTCTGCTACTGAGCAAAGCCCTAGCTTTAGAAACCACCATAGGCGGAGGTCATCGGGCAATGGAGAGGAGGGAGAGGCCCTCCACTAGCTAAAATCCCTCGTCACAAATCCAACGGAATCAATGGTTCGTCGATCAAAGGCCCGAGCATCCATCTATGGCGAGTTGCAGGTCACCTCCAGATACCATTCAGGGACACCTGGTGGACTTGGGCCCAGTGCGCAAAAAACCTCACGGAGCGGCAATTTTGAATTCTGTCAACTCCTGCTAGTGTGTTTGGGCATGGGAAATATGGCAATGCCAACCGCATGCCCACCATCCATGGCTTTCCAGCTTTGGCCCTCGTTGGCGTGACTGCATTGTCCCCTACTGAGCGAAACCCTAGCTTCAGAAACCACCGTAGACGAAGGTCATCGGGAAATCGATAGGAGGGAGAGGCACCCCCCTAGCTAAAATCCCACGTCATGAATCCAACGGAATCGACGGTTCGTCGATCGGAGGCCCGAGCATCGATCTATGGCGAGTTGCAGGTCACCTCCAGATACCGTTCAGGGACACCTGGTGGACTTGGGCCCGGTGCACAAAAAACCTCACGGAGCGGCAATTTTGAATTCTATCAACTCCTGCTAGTGTGTTTGGGCATGGGAAATATGGCAATGCCAACAGCATCCCCACCATCCGTGGCTTTCCATCTTTGGCCCTCGTTGGTGTGACTGCATTGTCCCCTACTGAGCGAAACCCTAGCAAGTCTAGCTGATAAACATGCCTAAGTAAAAATATGGTGCGTTACAGTCCATGCATGCCAAGTGGCATCTCGGAAAAAATATACACATGTACTAGTGTTAACATGTTGCATCAACAGTATAGTTTAAATTTTGAGTTAAAAACAATTGTTTTGCTTTAATATAGCTTTTGTTTATAGATATAAACCTACACCATGCATATTATAGAACTTATTAGATTAAGGGTTACACTCTCAAGATTTTTCTTTAGGGTACTAGGAAAAGGAAAAATATTGCTTCCACCCACATATGCTTTGTGTTTACTTACACATGTTGCATGCTTTTCCCTACAAAATGCCATTGTCTAAAGGGAATTATCACATAAGAGATATTATATTGTTGAAGGAATGAAAGAACCCTATTACTCATAATGATGAATGATGATGATGTTCATGGTGTTGTATGTGATGATGATGAGGATGTTGATGATGATGATGATGATGATGATGTTCATGATGTTGATGGTGATGATGTTGATGGTGATGATGAGGATGATGATGATGATGTTCATGATGTTGTTGGAGATGATGATGATGAGGATGATGATGATGATGATGATGATGAAGGTGATGAAGATGATGTTGATGGTGATGGTGATGATGATGATAAGGATGAGGATGAGGATGATGATGAGGATGATGATGAGGATGTTCATGATGTTGTTGGAGATGATGATGATGAGGATGATGATGAGGATGATGATGATGATGAGGATGAGGATGAGGATGATGATGATGATGATGGTGGTGGTGGTGAGGATGATGATGAGGATGATGATGATGAGTATGATGAGGATGAATGATGATGATGTTCATGATGTTGAAGGTGAGGATGATGATGAGGATGATGATGATGATGTTCATGATGTTGATGGTGATGATGAGGATGATGATGATAATGTTCATGATGTTGATGGTGATGATGAGGATGATGATGATAATGTTCATGATGTTGATGGTGATGATGATGATGTTCATGATGTTGATGGTGAGGATGATGATGAGGGTGATGATGAGGATGATGATGATGATGATGATGATGAGGATGATGATGATGAATGATGATGATGTTCATGATGTTGATGGTGAGGATGATGATGAGGATGATGATGATGAGGATGATGAGGATGAATGATGATGATGTTCATGATGTTGAAGGTGAGGATGATGATGAGGATGATGATGATGATGTTGATGATGTTGATGGTGATGATGTTGATGGTGATGATGAGGATGATGAGGAGGATGATGATGAAGGTGATGATGATGATGAGGATGAGGATGATGATGATGATGTTCATGATGTTGATGGTGATGATGATGATGAGGATGATGATGATGAATGATGATGATGATGATGACAATGATGGTGAGGATGATGATGAGGATGATGATGATGATGTTGATGGTGATGATGATGAGGATGATGATGGTGAGGATGATGATGATGATGTTCATGATGTTGATGGTGATGATGTTGATGGTGATGGTGAGGATGATGATGATGATGAAGGTGATGATGATGATCATGTTGATGATGTTGATGATGATGATGATGATGAAGGTGATGATGATGAGGAGGAGGAGGAGGAGGATGATGATGATGTTCATGATGTTGATGGTGATGATGAATGATGATGATGATCATCATCATGATGAAGGTGATGATGATGATGATGGATGATGATGATCATCATCATCATCATGAAGGCGATGATGATGATGAGGATGATGATGATGATGTTCATGAAGTCCAAAGTTGTAAGTTTATCCTCAAGTCATACATTTCATGTTTTAATTTATTTCCGTTAGATAATAAATAATCTATTCTTTCCTCTTAAAATAATGTTTGAATAAATTCCAATTAATTATTTGTTTCCATTATTTGTTACTTAGTATACATGCTAAGGGGTATATTTGATTGCTTTAGTTTATTGTTCAGTCACATTTTTCAACTCTCATATCTATAGTCAATCAAAATAGATTTTTGGTACATAAACACATGAAATTACCATTCATAGATTGACAATTCCAATAGGGATTTGATACTCAAACATGATCCCTAATTGTTCTTTGGGTCTCTTCATCTTTTGTTACTCTCTAGGATGTGATAGACCTCCATTTTGACCATAACACCTAATTGAAGGGTTTGGGTGAATGAAAGTTAATGATGGTCTCTCAGGACATGTCAATGGAAATACAAACATGGAAAACCAACAATCTATTGTCTTGGAGGGATGATTCAAGGTATTTACACAGTAAATTTGAACATGTTGAAAGAAGATGAAATGTAGAAAATTGAATAAGCTTTCAAAACATATAATTCCAATCTATGGATATTTTGTATGACCACATGAAATTCAAGTTTTTTAAGCAATATGTTGTTTTTTTGGGAAATTATATTGCATTGTTTTGTCATCAGTGCAAGTGACTTAAATGATGGGATTTCTTTACAAAATTTTGAACAATTACAAAGAAGGGCTTATCTTTGTACACATCGATTGTTTCAAATTTTTTAATATATATATATATCCCTCAAAACATAAGGTCATGTATTAGTGTAGGTAGGGTTTGATGGTATTAACATAATTATTTCTTTTTTAAATAATATATTATAATAATACTGAAATGGGATTAAATAATCATGCATGAATTGTAACGCACCATATCTTTACTTAGGCATGTGAAATTTGGCATGTTCATTAACTTGACATACAAGAGAACTTTTGGCATATTTATAAACAACAATATGGAAAATTTTGCATATCAAGAACACAAAATTGACATATTCATAAGAAACATACATGGGGAAATTTAAATTATGATACATACCTCATCATGCTAGATCCCACCTATTATCATACAACCAAGCCCTCCGGATCATCTCTTATAACAATGGTCTCCATTAGTCTCTCGTGCTCTGTATCCGGTAAGAAGTAGCGTACCTTCGATGAATTTCGGCTAGGCATTGTTCATACTTGGAGGTTTGTACCAATGATTAAGTTGGTAAAGTGATACACACTTGCACCTGGTTTGTAATCCCTATAAACATATCCACTCTTCTTTCTTGCATTGTTGTCATGTGTAAGGTATTCACCTTTAACAACCATAGACCCAGTGGGGAAGTGGTTGTTTTCATCATCAGTCATGGACATAATGAGGGTTTGCTTTCCCTCTATATAGCATGCCAACCGGTAATCACCACCCCATTCACTATCTTTTAAGGCAACCACTGCG
This sequence comes from Pseudotsuga menziesii, assembly GCA_001517045.1. Lineage (NCBI taxonomy): Eukaryota > Viridiplantae > Streptophyta > Pinopsida > Pinales > Pinaceae > Pseudotsuga > Pseudotsuga menziesii. The sequence continues at coordinate 363,789 of LPNX011129980.1, read as the reverse complement.
TATATGTGTCCTGCATAGTATGATTGTAGGTATATGATCAAATATTTTTTGTGTGATACAAGGCCATTAATGTCAGTTTCAAGACTACGTAAATTTTTTAAAAAAATGTTAAGGAAATGCATCATACCAGGTTGTACAAGGTTTGATACATGATCAAAATCTATAGAAATAGACGATTGGTCTTCTTCCAACGAAGTTAACTCAACAATTGCACGCTGATCAAGTGGAAGTGATATGCGATCCCATCCATCAACCCAATCCAATGATTCACACACATCCCAGTCACCATCACAGCAAAGCAGGCAAAAACAAGCGAGTTTTCTGGTCCAAATTTCAAATATTGGGTTATCAGAACTTCGAACCGAATGAAAGCCACGAGTGCCAGAAACAGTCTGGCATTCCCATGCATGTGAATGATCTATGTCTACCACCTCCCAAAAAAATCTCTCCACATGTCTCTTTCTTGTGGATTCTGCTCGCATAGCTGATTCCTCTCCCATTACTGACGTGCACCACCTAACTATAGATTGAGCATTTCGAATAGTAGATATTGTAGATAATTTCAATTCCTCTCTTCGTAGGGTTGTTTTGACACATGCTCTGGCTCCATCATGCTCTCCTTTACCATGCCCAGTCTCAAAATAGTTCCACATATGTGGAACTTTGGATTTTTTATGCAATGAACACAACCATTGAAATATGCATGCATTTTTGAACTGACTAGCACATCCATCAAACCAAATCCAATGTTGATCCATCTGTATGTTCCTACCCTTCAAATGATCATAGAACATGATGAAGCAATGATGTACATAGTGGAAGTCATGGAACCTATCATCACTTATGTAGAAGTGATATTCCTTTAGAATTTCTCTTTGCTCTTCACTACTGTTTGGGCCATGCCTATATGTGATATGCACCATCAAGGAAACCTGCTCAGAGTGATAATACTGACTTTGGATCTCATTTTGAGGTTGCAAAGTGTAGTTCTCGGCAAAATCAACAACTAAAAGTATAGTACCACGAGGAAATGTATCTCTGCATATTCTAAACATCTCATCCTGCCATCGTGCCAAGTGGACATGCTGAACATATTGACGTGTCTTTTCAATAAATTCCTTGACAAAGACACTAACTTGTACCTGTTGACACAAAATGATCTCAATATCAGGTTTTTTTGTAAGTAAGGAATGAAATGCAACTGTTCTGAACATAATTTTATAGATAAATGCATGTACCTGAGATGTCACAAATTCACTGGGACTATTTCATAGCTGATATATTTGAAACTTTTCATGTTTGTAACCATATTCCCAAATTCATTGTCTCCAGTCTCATGCATACATTGGCTCAATAATGCCATTCCAGCACAGTTGGAGCAAGTTCCATCCAAACAGGATTTTGCATAGTAAGTTTGCCCCTCAGGCCTATTGCACATGATACTATGAATGAATTCTCTTGATGAGGTTGGTGGTATTGTCAAGGAGCAATCCTGCACATGGTTAGTATGCAACACATGACGAATGTACAAAAATGTTTCATAGTAATATTCATATTCTACATGGTATCTACAACAACAAGTGTTATGAAGAGTATTTATTCTAACATAGG
>LPNX011129980.1:304331-361744 GCA_001517045.1 Pseudotsuga menziesii | reverse complement strand
TACAAGCTTCCAAACCTTTAACTTGCTTTAATATAACTATTAATCCTTCAAGGTGCTTCAATCTTCCTTCTCAATTGTTCATATTTCCCATCAAAACAATAAGCAAATGAAAGTTATATCCACTATCGCCATGAATGGGAATAATAAGCAAATGAAAGTTATATCCACCATCACCATGAAATGACATTGAAGCTTGATATCTTATCCTGTGTGCTCCTCAACCATGGAAGATGTTCTCAATGCTGCACCTGCATAACAAAAAGAATGATGGAGATGGTGTAGATTGTGAGTATTTTCAAAGGCAAGCTCGTGCTCTTGAAAAATATTGCGCGCTAATTGAAATTTTCAGAAACACGCAGTGAAGTTGCTCTCGAACAATGACAATTCACTGTTTTAACAGTCCCAAAACACGCACGCAATTTGAACAGTAAAAACGCGTACGCGTACATGATGATGATGATGATGATGATGTTCATGATGTTGATGGTGATGATGATGATGAGGATGATGTTCATGATGTTGATGATGAGGATGAAGATGAGAATGATGATGATGATGTTGATGATGTTGATGGTGATGATGATGATGTTGATGATGTTGATGGTGATGATGATGATGATGATGATGATGATCACGATGTTGATGGTGATGATGAATGATGATGATGATGACGATGATGAAGGTGATGATGATGATGATGATGTTCATGATGTTGAAGGTGATGATGATGATGAGGATGATGATGATGATGTTCATGATGTTGATGATGGGGATGATGATGAGGATGATGAGGATGATGTTGATGATGTTGATGATGATGTTCACGATGTTGATGGTGATGATGAATGATGATGATGATGATGATGTTGATGAGGAGGAGGATGATGATGATGTTCACGATGTTGATGGTGATGATGAATGATGATGATGATGATGATGATGATGAAGCTGATGATGATGATGAGGATGATGATGATGATGTTCATGATGTTGATGGTGATGATGATGATGAGGATGATGTTCATGATGTTGATGTTGTTGATGGTGATGATGATGATGATGTTCATTATGTTGATGGTGATGATGATTATGAGGATGATGATGGTGAATGATGATGATGTTCATGATGTTGATGGTGAGGATGATGATGAGGATGATGATGGTGATGATGGTGAGGATGATGATGATGATGTTCACGATGTTGATGGTGATGATGATGATCATGTTGATGATGATGATGATGATGATGATGATGGTGATGATGATGATCATGTTGATGATGATGATGATGATGATGATGATGAAGGTGATGATGATGATGAGGATGAGGATGATGATGTTCGTGATGTTAATGGTGATGATGATGATGAGGATGACGATGATGTTCATAATGTTGATGGTGAGGATGATGATGAGGATGATGATGATGATGTTCATGATGATGATGGTGATGATGATGATCATGTTGATGATGGTGATGATGATGATGATGATGAAGGTGATGATGATGATGATGATGATGAGGATCATGATGATGATGTTCATTATGTTGATGGTGATGATGATTATGAGGATGATGATGATGAATGATGATGATGTTCATGATGTTGATGGTGATGAGGATGATGATGATGATGATGATGATGATGATGTTCATGATGTTGATGAGGATGATGATGAAGATGATGATGATGATGTTCATGATGGTGATGATGATGTTGATGGTGATGATGGTGAGGATTATGATGATGATGATGATGATGATGTTCATGATGTTGATGGTGATGATGATGAGGATGATGATGATGATGATGATGATGATGATGTTCATGATGGTGATGATGATGATGATGATGATGATGATGATGGCAATGATGACAATGGTGATGATGATTATGATGACTATGGTGATGATGGTGATGATGATGTTCATTATGTTGATGGTGATGATGATTATGAGGATGATGATGATGAATGATGATGATGTTCATGATGTTGATGGTGATGATGATTATGAGGATGATGATGATGAATGATGATGATGTTCATGATGTTGATGGTGATGATGATGAGGATGATGATGAGGATGATGATGATGATGGCAATGATGGTGATGATGATGATGATGATGATGATTACAATGATGGCAATGGTGATGATGATGATGATGACGATGGTGATGATGGTGATGATGATGTTCATTTAGCTGATGGTGATGATGAGGAGGAGGAGGAGGAGGAGGAGGATGATGATGATGATGTTCATGATGTTGATGGTGATGATTATGATAAGGTTGATGATGATGTTGATGATGATAATGATGATGATGATGGTGATGATTATGATAAGGATGATGATGATGATGATGTTCATGATGTTGATGATGATGAACATGGTGATGTTGATGATGATGATGATGGTGATGATTATGATAAGGATGATGATGATGATGATGTTCATGATGTTGATGATGATGAACATGGTGATGTTGATGATGATGATCGATGATCAATGATCATGGTGATGATGATGTTGATGATGAAGATGAATATGAAGATAATGAAGATGATGATCATGTTGATGATGATGATGATGATGATGATGATGACAATGGTGATGATGATGAAGATGATGAGGAAGGTGATGATGATGATGAGGTGGATGACGATGATGATGATGATGATGAGGATGAGGATGATGATGATGATGTTGATGATGATAACGATGATGATGATGGTGATGATGGAGGTGACGATGATGGTGATGATGATGATCATGTTGATGATGATGATGATGATGAAGTTGAAGATGATGGTGATGATGATGGTGATGATGATGATCATGTTGATGATGATGATGAAGGTGATGATGATGATGAGGATGAGGATGAGGATGACGATGACGATGTTCATGATGTTGACGGTCATGATGATGAGGATGATGATGATGATGAAGGTGATGATGATGATGAGGATGATGATGATGATGTTCATGATGTTGATGGTGATGATGATGATGAGGATGATGATGATGTTCATGATGTTGATGATGAGGATGATGATGAGGATGATGATGATGATGTTGATGGCGATGATGATGAGGATGATGATGATGATGTTCACAATGTTGATGGTGATGATGAATGATGATGATGACGATGATGAAGGTGATGATGAGGATGAGGATGATGATGATGATGTTCATGATGTTGATGCTGACTATGATGATGAGGATGAGGATGATGAATGATGATAATGTTCATGATGTTGATGGTGAGGATGATGATGAGGATGATGATGATGATGTTGATGGTGATGATGATGAGGATGATGAGGATGATGTTCACGGTGTTGATGGTGATGTTGAATGATGATGAATGATGATGACGATGATGACGATGATGAAGGTGATGATGATGATGAGGATGATGATGATGATGTTCATGATGTTGATGGTGATGATTATGATAAGGATGATGAAGGTGATGATGATGATGATGATGATGATGAGGATGATTATGATGATGTTGATGATGTTGATGGTGATGATGATGATCATGTTGATGATGGTGATGATGATGATGATGATGATGATGATGATGATTATGAGGATGATGATGATGAATGATGATGATGCTCATGATGTTGATGGTGATGATGATGATGATGATGATGATGATGATGTTGATGGTGATGATGATGAGGATGATGATGAGGATGATGTTCATGATTTTGATGGTGATGATGATGGTGATGATGATGATGATGATGGCAATGGTGATGATGATGAAGGTGATGATGACGATGATGATGACGATGGTGATGATGAAGGTGATGAAGATGATGATGATGAAGATGATGAAGATGATGTTGATGGTGATGGTGATGGTGATGATGATGAGGATGATGATGATGATGTTCATGATGTTGTTGGAGATGATGATGATGATGATGATGATGAGGATGATGATGATGATGTTCATTATGTTGATGGTGATGATGATTATGAGGATGATGATGATGAATGATGATGATGTTGACGATGTTGATGGTGATGATGATGATGATGATGTTGATGGTGATGATAATGAGGATGATGATGATGATGTTCATGATGTTGATGGTGATGATTATGATAAGAATGATGAAGGTGATGATGATGATGATGATGATGACAATGACGACGATGGTGATAATGTTGATGATGATGATGTTCATGATGTTGATGTTGATGATGAAGATGAAGATGATGATGACGATGATGATGAAGATGAACATGATGATGATGATGATGATGATGATGATGATGAAGATGAACATGATGAAGATGATAATGATGATCATGGCGATGTTGATGATGATGATGATGGCGATGATGATGTTGATGATGAGGAAGGTGATGATGAGGATGATGATGATGATGATGATGATAACGACAACGATGGTGATGACGATGATGTTCATGATGATGATGACGACAATGGTGATGATGATGTTCATGATGTTTATGGTGATGATGATGATCATGTTGTTGATGATGATGATGAGGATGAGGATGAGGATGATGATGATGGCGATGGTGATGATGATGATCATGTTGATGATGATGATGATGAGGAGGAGGAGGAGGAAGGTGATGATGATGATGATGATGATAATGATGAAGATGAAGATGATGATGATGATGATGATGATGATGATGAACATGGCGATGTTGATGATGATGATCGATGATCAATAATCATGGTGATGATGATGATGATGATGAAGATGAATATGAAGATAATGAAGATGATGATCATGTTGATGATGATGATGATGATGACAATGGTGATGATGATGAAGATGATGAGGAAGGTGATGATGATGATGATTTTGATGACGACGATGGTGATGATGATGTTCATGATGTTGATGGTGATGATGATGATGATGAAGTTGAAGATGATGATCATGTTGATGATGATGATGATGATGAAGTTGAAGATGATGAAGATGAAGATGATGATGAACGCTATTTTTGGTTTTAAGCAACGCGCACGCAATTTGTCTGCACATAATGCGCACGCGTTTTGTTTCTATATAACGCGCACGCGTTTTGTCTAGTTAAATCGCGCTCGCGTATTGTTTAAATTCAAAAATTTATTCCCTCCAAATGATAAGGCCGAGCCTCCACCCATGCTTTCGTAGAATTCCTATGCCTATGTGTCTTCTTTGTACTTTGCTTCGGATTCAACATGCCTGTGCCTTGGAGTATGATCAACCATGGCTAATTCAACATTATATCCAAATTTTCAATATGCTCGTGTTTAGCGGTTCGTCTGATTATGCTGCACACCATTTTTTATGAGATTTTAGAAACAGATATGGTTTTTTTTGCAGATTCTAAATATGTAAATTTTAACAAGAATACATATTTTTTTCTATTTTTTTCTTATTTATCTTCTGTCATCACTCCTCAACTCAAAAAAAACTCTAGTAGTGTTTCGTCTATATCTCTTTCGTTTCTCAACCATTTAAAAAAAAAATTGTATGGTGCACTAAAGAACACCAATCTCTACATGTTATAAAAAACCCATTTCCAAATAATTGCATTAAGACATTCAAACGTTGAACCCACAAATGATGTACCGTTTTCGAGGTTTGATCTCTTATATAATTAAAAAAAAAAAAAAAAAAATTATTTTTATTATTGGAAAAATAGTCGTGCATTAGTCCTATATGTTCTCTATATGTATACCGGTTTTCGTAAGTTTATTCCATCATTTAGACACTCAAACGCTGCACCCACAAAAACATATACCTTATAATTTGTCACAAAAATAAAAAGTGCCCGTTAAAATTTATCTAACTTTAGATAGTTAACAACATTTTCAATAGAAAAAAATATATATTTGGAAAGGTCATTCAATTTCCTACATTTCTTGTTTTTCACTGATCACAAGATTCATTGTGTAAGTATCTCAAAATATCCATGCAAGTTGATGGATGTCTGTTTTTTCAGTTTTGTATTGCATCTAACGTGCCAAAAGAGACCGTCAACTTCTTGCACACACTCTGATTCAAATGATTATGACCCCAGTAAATGAATGGAAATTGGAATAAATACTAGAATTCTGGACTAACTAGTATAGGATATTATTCATGATCACAAACAAAGGGCAGCGTGTTGCTATCTGCCTACTACCAAAGATATGTCATCACAGTCTTGTGGTGGTCATAATAGAAATGTCTAGCACTGGGTGAAACCCTGGTCTAGAAATTTACATACCCTGCATTGGACTAGGTTAGGTTCAAATCTAGCAAAGATTGCTTAATGCATTGTAAATTGCAACTTGTAAGTTGTAACCCAAAAAACAACACCATTAGTTTTTCCTTACGGAGCCTTGACAGTGGAGGGTTATCAAATCAATTCACCATCCATAGATATGACTCATATGAGTATTTAATTTCACATCATATACTCAAATACTCGAATGACTTGTAAGTTGTGCGATCACGTGATTCGGTGAACAATAAGATGACAGATGGAAAATCAAGTTGGCAGGTGGCATCATCTCACACCAAGATTTAATGAAGTTGATGAATCAGTAATGCATGCTAATGCCATTAAATGCTTTGAAAGTGAACATCGAATCGTGAGTCACAATCCTGTCTCAGCGACTTGAACTTGGCACTAGGCAGCCTAGTGGCCCATCAGTGGTCCGTGTTGATTGGGACTGAGATCCTCATCCATGATCCGACTATTCAAGGGAACTTGGGAAGACTCTGAGTCTCGACTCTCCCATAGTCCACTGAATCCCTGGATAGGAAAATTTTGTAGTTTCCCTTTTGTTGCAAATTTACCAAGGCGTACTCAATTTCATTGTTGAAGTGATGGAAATCAAACTATTTTTTTTTTGCATGGTAAAATTCCTTGTGGCCTTCTATGACGTTTAAAATGGCCTTTGAAGGGCTCTCAAGGCTTCAAATTTGAAGCCTGGATGCAATACACCTTATTCAAGCATTGTCGGTGTTTTTCTTTTTCCCTTCCTCCTATTCTTATTCATGTTACACTTTTCCTAAATCATCTTCATCAAATCTTCAAGAGCTTTGGGACAATTTAATAGACCTTATGTTTAGGGTAGTTTGCAGTGGAGCAACTGACCTTATACATCTTCCAGACAAACAAAATTGGTCTCTACTAAGGTACGTTTTTTTTTTGTCTTGCACTTTCATTCACTATGATGATCTGCACATTCACGATGATGATCTGCATGCATAACTTAGATATAATTGACCTATATTAACAAACATGCAGTGATTCTTTTCAATTTCAGAGAAATAGAATTTACCAACTTTCAAGGAAATCGAATTTACCAGGCTAGTGATCCTCAAAACTGTTAGTGATCCTAAAATATAAGAACCTTACAAGGTTAGAATCTGTAAACCTTGACAGACAAGAAGGAATTGGTTCACAGAAGGCATAAAAGCAACCACCATAGAGGCAATTCACAGAATTAATCGATGGAGCAGTGAATGCTAGAACAGTCGTCTTAAATACCCTTACGAAAGATGGCGACGACGACTCTCTAAATCCAACGGTTATCCACTTATCCATCCCCAGGTCGGGTTTTTAGATAGAAGAATGTTGGGTTTTAGATAGAAGAATGTTGCAAGTGAATGGATTCTATGTGCTGTTATGTTAATTGTTTTCTGTGTGCAGCGATTGAATTGATTATATGTCTGGGCTGGAGTACAAAACAAATAGATATCTTCCCCTCGAATTGTTATACATCATCAAACCAGGATTCCTACAATAAAATTTGAATATTGATTGGAAATAACTTTACATTCCAAGCAAAACTCTGACAATCAGCAAGCATAACAGGCATAACTAGGAGAAGTCTTAACTAAGTGAATATCTATGTTTACATAGATGCTTTAAAACCAAGCTTAACTGTTCAAGTCCCTGAAAAGTCACATTTCAATAAAAATCGAACAAGCATCCTACAGTCGAAAGGGCAAGTACTTTTTTTCTTGCTGTTGCTAATTTTGACCATTGTATCCCTATGATGGTCCAAAATTCTTCTCCACCACCACCAATTTTCTACAGCATCTGCAATGTTACTGAGCATCTGCAAAATTTTACCTATTAGTTGAAGGGAAAAATTATTTTCCACAACTGAGCATATGCAAAGAACTGAATGACTAAGGAAGCAATTATAGCACAATGCACCTTATTGTATGTTAAGAAAAGACAACTGTATCTTAACAAATACTAACTGCTATCAAAATACTGAAATAGAAACATTATTAGAGCATGCCTTTGAAAACGAACCTAGTACATGTTTTTTCTTGTATCAAACTAGTAACAACGTTGTCATGTTATAAAAGATGAAGGGCAGAGGAATGGGCTGTGCTACGACTGGAACGAGATCTTTATATGCACCCGGAACAAGGAATGTTGACTCTGTTGCTCTAACAATTTTACTTTATTGATAATTCAAACAATCAAAATAAGCATCATTTGCATATTATAGGTCATCGACTTGGAATCTAGCTAAAGCATCATACAATTCTACTTTCCTGCTAATTCAAACTATCAAAATAAGCATCATTTGCAGATTATAGGCATCCACATTCTCATTGTGGTAACTAACCCGACATTAGTTTGTCTCGTCTTCTAATTCTACTTTCTAGCTATTTCCGACTATCAAAATAAGCACCATTTGCGGATTATAAATGCAGCATTGCAACATTACCCCTGCTTAAGGTAGCTTTATCGGATTGACAAGTAGTACAAGGCCTCTGAACCCAATATTTTGATCATCTTGGCTACTTGGGTCTTCTACAACAACAATACAAAACTTTGTATTTTCCCTTTAAAAAACAAACAAGAGAGGGCAGATTAGCCAACAAACCCGAATCCTCGCACTTGAGTCCTGACCAGACTGGAGAAGAAGAGCCATATCCCTCTTCATCGTCTGCAGCTGTACATCTCTCTTGTCCCTGGCCAGCTTTATGCGTGACATTGGGAGCCTCAAAGCCTGGTCTCGCTGTTCATACAGACAAACAGATAGTGCATTCTCAGTATTATGTAAAGCAACAGAGTACACATTTTGATTATGATTTATAACTCTACAACACATTCTTTCAAAAAGACTACTTCTAGCACCCCGAAAGCCCATTAGAAGAATTTTATGTTAAAACTCTAGTACTCAAATGGTAATTTTCGATTAGAAGGATTCGTGTCAGTTTTCAGAGACTGTTATGCTAAATATCTAGTACCCAAGTCCCCATTAAGGGATTTTGGGCTAGTTTTCACAGACTGTTATGCTAAAATCTGCATTGGAAGAATTTTGGCTATTTTTCAGAGTGTTATGCTAAAAGCCCAGCACCCAAATGCGCATTAGATGAATTTAGGCCAGTTTTAAGACTTCTATGCTAAAAGCCTAGCACATGCATCTCCCATTAGAAGAGCACGAGCCAGTTAGATGAATTTGGGCCAGTTTTCAGACTGTTGCGCTAAAAGTCTAGTTTGGTGGATCCGTGACAGGGGAATCAGCTGTTGGAAATGGGACTGCAGCTATGGAATTGACTAAAACAATAACTGGGTTTCAACCGAGAACTGAAACGGGTGTTACTGTTGTCAACTATGTTACTTGCTCTATTGCAGATTATGAAATTGGTGATGCTGCTTCTCTCCTGGCTCATGCTCTTTTACTAGAACTAAGTCGATTGCTATTACTTATGTCGTTGTTGGGTTTATTACACTTGCCGGGAGAGGGGGTGCATGCCTTAAATGTGGTGCTCCTGGTTTCCTATATCTGGTTGCATGCATTAAACGTGACATGGATCTGATGCGATCGTGGTTACCTGCCTTAAATATGGTTTAACTCTGGTTTGACTCCTGTGCACGCGCAATTGGCATCACAGTGTTTATATAGTGCGCAATGGTGTAATCCTTTAACAACTGTTGGCGCATGAATAAGATGGTGCATGGTATATTGATTTTATATACCATTAATAAATGGTAAAACAATGGTATGTTGTAAAATTTGATTAAGTGGACGATCAACAAGTGCAACTTGTACTCAAATATTTAACAATCATATTGTGTCGGGCTCTTCATCAGATTAATGGGATCGATTCCTGCCAATTTTTTATGCATTGATGACCAAGTAGCTTGAGCTGGTAAAATAACCGTGAACATTAACTTCATAAATTTGGTGTGGTAATCTCCTCAAAACTATTGTTCGACTTTAATGCGTTACCTACAGAGTAATGCATTTGCATAGAAATCAATAGATTTGATGGTGGCTTAGGTATTGCATTTGGATAGCTTTGTCTACGTTGGACAAACTTTATATTTTTTTGGGAGAAGCCACATGACATGGCTGGGATTAGTTCTCCTGCAAATCGATAATGTTATTTTAGGGGATTTACAATTCAATTTCCCGGACCCATGGGAAAGACCGTCTATCAATTACACTCTCAAATTATAATATTTTATTATCAGACATCCATATTGGACCGTGGATGACGGATATGCCTGCCTCCCTCCCATTAATCAATAGAGTTACTGTTAATGGATACACAACTATGAGATACGGCTTTCAGTCCAAGATGAAAAGAATTAAAACCTTTAATCCAAAATACCAACGGCATTGGCTTCATTACGTTTAAGAATAAATTTACAAACCATTACAATTTTAAAACATAAAAAAGGAGATATGTAACTCCAAAATTACACCAAACATATCCTTTAAAGTGACTTCTCACATTTTAAATTAATTTATGAAAGTAGTAGTTTGAAATAGTTGAATCGTACACAACAATCTTATAAAAACATATACTCAAAAGCTATGTTTTTCGTATTTGATAGAAAAATGATATTTATTAATCATATACTCAAAGGCTATTTGGTCGAAAAATTATATTTAATTAATTGGTAAAAGAAGGAAAAGGTTCAAAAATAAAAGCAGTAATCAAAGTAGTCAAAAAAAAGAACTGTGGCATCATACTTTTACCAATGAATAAACTTAGTAGCGAACTCCAACCATGGACCCGCCTACTGAAGAGATCCTGCGTTTGCTTTGGCTCAATCCTCGCCAGTAATCAATGAGAAGGTCAATTAAAACATTATGGCTTTGCCCTTTCCCATTTTTATAATCTTGGGTTTGTTTCTTTAAAAAACATGTCTTTGGTTAGGCTTGTTAGATATTTATTTTCTTTGTCCAATATTCAAAATCTCTCGAAGAATGAATGAGACAAAAGTTAATTATATAAATATATTCACAAAACACAAGCCTTTGTTTTAAAATGAACACAAATCAAGGATTAAAAAGAATATACTAATGCATATTGTTATGTGTTAAAGTTTTAAAAAAAACTCATTAATCATCATCTTGAAACTCATGCACGAAAAAAATTATTTCGATCACGCTCCTTGGCGAATTAATGATGATAGTTCTAGGAATACAAATGTAACACATGCACATAGAGCATTCGAGTTGTAACAATTGGTGATATTGATGTCGGTGGTGATTAACCGGGATCCGCTGCTTTCTCCCAGGCCTTTTCTGGATTGACTTTAACATATTAATGGGTCACAAACTTAACGGCAGGGACTTCACCACCCTGTGACACTTGTTCAACTCAAATCTATTTGTTGAACAACATTTAGAGAAATCATCACTTAAGTTCCAAACCATCCAATAAGGCATTTCCACATTGGTACCAACCATGTGTGAATTGGAAAAGCTATAGTACCCATCCGTTAAGACATTTCAACAGAGGCTCCATAGGGACTGGAAGCTTAACCAGTCAGTGGAGATAAACTCAAAGTAACGAGTATAGCTCCTAAAGTCAAACTAATAACCCAACCAAAAGATGTGATATAAAGTGCTCTATTCGAAGGTGACACAACTCAATTGATGCCAAAGATAGCATCTTTTCTTGTCCGGATTTTTTGTTTTTTTTGTTTTTTTGGACTTTTTCATATATTTTGAAAATCTTGAAAAAGAATAAAAGTGCTTTATAGTTACAAATCTAGGAGGAGATGAGTGTCAAGGGACAATCAAACTAGTTCCAAGCAGCGCAACATACATATGCTCAATGCAAGGAATATGTGCAGGATAACGACACTCGGTGGAAGGTCCCCTCCCGGTAAAAAATGGAGAATCAAGCTGCAAAATATATGTAAAAAGGCTCTACTTAGCTAGACATGAGACAAGCTCGGGCTATATGGCTGATAGTCAAAGTCGGGAAAGTCGACATAAGGCTCAATAAGGCAAGCAAAACTCATGATAATGCAATTACAACTTGATATATACAAGGGAGTCCTAGGGGAAATGGCCAACATAAAGTTCAAGAGGAGTATGAAGCTCTTGCTCAAAGACATGGCGGTACTAAAAGGACTCCCATAACCTAAAGGAGAAATTTCAGCATGGGAACCAAATGCAATATGGGATCTAACTAGGGTACCCATGTATGGGAAAGCTCTACCATTCACACAATGCCACTTCGAACACCAACAAGAAGGTTCTGTGACATCATGGAATGGGTTCGTACCTAAGGTTAAGATGAAACGGTCATAAGGTAATGAAAAATGTAAGAGGATGTGAAATCCTAACCTATATTCCAGTTTAGACATGATACATGTAATGGGCACGAACGGGTCAAATCCTCAGAGAGAGTGTACAAAAAATGGACCCTACGTGACAATAATATTAGTCCAAAACAGCTGGAAACAGTCATTAAAGAGTCCGAATTATAGCATATAAGGAGGATTAATCATGACAACTGCATCCAAAGGAAATAGTGCGGTGGACGATGGGACATAAGAACGAATGCAAGGTGTAGACCCAATGTTCACGTATCCACTACCACCTCGTGAGGGTGAACACTAGTGTTAATACTGGAAGAAGGGAGTGAAAATCCTCCCCAAATGGAGTAGAGGATTAAATATGACCACTCCCAAATTTATAAGCACAGTAAGGGGTTATGATGCCCCCTAGTCCGACACCAGGGTCCGTACTAGGACCAAGGACAGGTGACAGGATACCAGAAATGTCGAAAATAAAAGGATCTGAACTCAAGATAACATAAATATACTCAAGTAACTGCGATCCCAAAGGCCAATTAGCGCACTAAGAGCACACTTTTATGAAAATATACAGCCAAAATGCAAGCAAGCCAAGGGGAGGATAAGTGAGCTCCCGAATGTAGCATATATGTCTCTCCTAGGAGAGGCTTGAAACTCCCATACACTACAAGCAGAGGTACGTAACCAATTATAGTGGCCCTCAACTTCAACGCTTAAAGCGACTGTGGTGTTCGACCCCTACATGTCCAGGACAATCACAGAATAACCTTTGCAAATACCCCCATGTGATACCTAGGTAAGGCAACTAAGGTCACCCAAATATAACCAATGCTTAGGTGGACAGTCGCAAGCAAGATCAACTGTATGGGCAAGGTCGCAAAGCCCGAAACTCTCGAAAGAGTCCCCAAATACGAATACGATCTTGGAAATATCTTCGGTGCTCATAGAAAGTGACCAAGGGCTATCCCAATCACAATCATGTGCGTTTCCTCGTGCTTAACTCTTGTGTAAGAGGAGTGTCCTAAGAAACACTAATTATAACAAGGATTTCACTATCTCACCTAGATAGACACCTACTTATTTTGTTTAGTGGTCTTGGAGAATTAACTCACAATGAACTATTCCAAGACCCTAAAACCTAATCTTGGTGATGCACCCTAAAAAAGAAAAGAGTATAATTCATTTTATTAAGCGTTGATTTTAATTAGCTGTGATTACTCAAAAGGAAATGGTCGTGCAACTAATGAAGTTATGACTCAATAGTGAAGTAAATATGCACACCTAACAAGCAATGCCAAATCCAATTTTGTAGAATGAAAAACGGGGTATGCCACTACATGAGATGCATAAAAAATCATTCCTTTATGAATGCCAATGCAATCCTTCCTATATGAAAGCCTAAACACAACTCTCATCCAAGCAATCCAATGCAAGTACCTCCTCAAATCCAAATGCAAAAAATGAAACTACTTTGTATTTTCAATAAAAAAGAATGAAAATGCAATAAAAGTCATTGAAAACTCTCAGTCTCTGCAGCAAGTATAAAACGCAAACCCAGCAAGACACCAAGACAAAAAAGAGTAATGCACTGAATGCCAATGCAATCCTTCCTAAATGAAATCCTAAACACAACTCTCATCCAAGAAATCCAATGCAAGTACCTCCTCAAATCCATATGCAAAAAATGAAACTACTTTGTATTTTCAATAAAAAAGAATGAAAATGCAATAAAAGTCATTTAAAACTCTTAGTCTCTGCAGCAAGTATAAAACTCAAGCCCAACAAGACACCGAGACAAAAAAGAGTAATGCAGTAATGGAAAAACAAAAAAAAAGGAGATAAATGACTAAAACTACTTTCAAAGAAAAATCAATGAAAAATTGGTCTCTGGTCACAAAAGAAGCAGCCAACAGACAACATCAGAACCCAGGAAGACCCAGCCACACTCACAACCCACCCAACAACTTCCCACAACATCAAACTCAACCAAAAGGGAGGATGTACGCAACTGTATAAAGAACAACAGCGTATGTATGTGACTTTTGGCCAAAAACCTACATGTATTCACGGATTTTGTCCAAAACCTGCATGTATACGCGACTTTTGGCCAAAAATCTGCATATGTACATGAATTTTAGCCAAAAACCAGCGTATATAGAGAGAAGACAGTGGTAAAAAGTAGGCCAAGGGTCAAACCAATATAGGGGAGTGTCAATGGATGAACATACTACTAAATGCGACTCAGAAACAGGGAGAAACAGAGAGAAAGTCAATAAGATCAAGCACATTGTGCCCCCAACCCCAAACAAAAACAAGGAATGTCCCCGGTATGGTCGCAATTCTGTTACGGAGAGAAACTTCTTGTGGCTTGGGCTGTACCACAACAGACAACTAGACACGAGAAATAAATCCCTTCCCAATATGCAAGAGAAACCAAACATCTAACACTAAGGGACCTCGAATCATACCTTATTCTGGACGGTTGAAGTAGATCCTCATTGAGATTTTTCTAATCCCGCTTGCACTAGCAATTTTCTCTCAACAACAGCAAACAAGACAAGCATTCTATATAATATGGTGTTAGATCTACTCTAGCATATATAATCAACAATGTATAAGCAATTAAACATATCCGTGGATTCAATATTCATTCAAATGCACATTATTGGACAGAAAGATATTTCTATTAATCAAATCAGAGATTACACAAGTGACAACCTCTGTTGGCATGTCTACAAACCGGAGAAACCGAGTACTCCGTCTGGGCCTCCACCACCTCAATCCTCCATCTCTCGATAGCAAGCTCACAAGCAAAGTCAAGCTTGGGAAGAAAACAAAGTGCTCCAAAGGGACAAAGGGATGCAGACTCAAGTATATGCAAGCTATGGAAACAATGAACTATAGTTTCGTTGCTCTTCAGTTCCTCTCCTTCAATGTATCCAAGGGGTTCCTTATATAGCACTCCAAAGGGGTAATGGAGGCTCAAATCTGAGCGATCTCGAGGCATATGGAAGGCCAAGAGTGAAGTGGTTCGGACACAAATGAAGGAAAAATCCAAAAATATTTGGATTTATGCACACATCCCGATGTATGTGGGTTTGAGGTCAAAAGTCACGTGTACATGCAAGTATGGGATTAAAACTCATGTACAACAATAAACAGGCATTTTAAGGGATGAACTTGGAAACATCAAAGTATAATATTAGTCCATGGTGTCTAAATAGTCTACAAAGGGACAGGGAAGGCCATAAATATGTGATCAACCATGTGTGGTAAAATCAGCTATAACAAATACATTTTCTTCCTTATAGACTCTTCTAGAGTTCGAGGTTCATCAAACTCAATTCTGTCTTTGTATGACTGACTTATCCCACTTAGAAAACACTGAATTTTCACTTTATCATCCTTGATTTATCTGAATAACCTCAACAGCTCCAAGAATTTGTTTGCATAATCTTCCATGGTCCACTGTCCCAATCTTAACTCATGGAACTCTTTAATATTGTCATCATAGTGCCTATCAGAGAGGTACTTCTGCTTGAAATACTTCTTGAACTACTTCCACACGATCTTCCTGTCATTGATCTTTTTCACTTGCTTGAGGTGCTCCCACCATGTAGATGTTTTTCCATTCAAATTAAAGATGGCTAACCTTGACTTCATATTTCCCGAGTAGTCTTGGACTTGGAAATATTTTCTCATCCCAAGAAGCCAAGCTTCAGCTTCTTGACCAGATTTTACCTCAACATTAAAGGTAGGAGACCTTTCCCTCTTAAATTCATCACGTGAACTGTTCATGTAATGCCTCTTCCTATTATTCCCGTGAGATGAAGGGATTGAACCCCAGTGGATTCTTCAGAGTCAGAGGATCCACTATAAGACTTTTTCCTTCTTCCGGCACTACTCCTACTTCCTTCCGAATTTACTGTCCGATGCCCAGATTTCATCTACCTTTGGATGTTTGTAAAACTCTATAGCATGGCTGCATTCAGCTGATTTTACTCTTCCTCAGATTTAATCATTCTTTCATTGTCTTCTCTTCAAATTTTCAATCCCACCCTTAGGCTTCTCATGGTGGCTGCAATATCTGGGGGAGTGTCCTGATATCTTCTCCCATTATAGTATGTTTCAGCATTTCCAACTCGAATGTTTTCCTCTATGGAATCTGCCTCGAGCTCATAGGGATCTTGTGCATCATTCATGTTGTTGATTCTCGTGGACAAGCCAAAACCAACTTTTACAAACTTCACTATGACTCTGCAAAATGTGTTAATAAACACCATTGTTAGTTGCGTGACTATCTAATAATTTAAAAACCAGTTACCGACTATTCACTGCAGTTTTTCTCTCTGCAACTATCCAACTTAACCCATTTAGTCCCAATGTTGTGACCAATAGCTATGAAAACTATTCACTTGACCCATCTAGGCCCAATGTTGTAACCAATAGCTCTGATACCATAATGTAGTGTACCCTCCCCTCTTCATTAGCATATATAAGGCAGGAACGTGACTTCAACTCTATTGCTCTCTTTAATACCACAATGTCCATATACCCACGTGCCCATACACCTGACTAATATGCATAAGAATTTAAAATTTATTATTTATTTCTCTTTAAACACAGTCATGGGTCATGTTCATCCTTTAAAATTCATGCTTAAGCATAAACACCACCGTAACAGCCATTCCGGAGCAGACAAATCCACTCTGCAACCAGAAAAGTTGTTTCCGCACTGAAACTGACTTTTCTGGCTTTCCCCTTCCAGATTCCAATTTTTGACTTTGGGTAGTGGGAATCATGAAAAGCGGTATGCTCACTTGTCACTTTTTCGCTTTCTGACTTCTCGACTTCCGATTTCCTACTTCGGGTAGCAAAAATCCTGAAATGCGGTATGCTTACTTGTCATTTTTCTATAAGGTTCCTCTCTTCACTAGGTTTATCTAGCCAATTCGGTGTCTCTTCCACTCCTAAGTATGGCATACGGTTCAAATCCAAACCATGGCACACATAACAACAAACCACAAGGAGACACAGAAACACAGGACTCCACTATGTAACACAGACAACCAAGGTTCCATACCAATCACTCTGTAACACAAGAGAAACAAGGTTTCACTTGTACACAAGAGACCAAGGTTCCATACCACTCTATAACACAGAAAAACACTGTAACACAACAACCCGGGTTCCCAACAAAGGATAGGTGAATAATGAATCAAATTCCTACATGAATGAGGATAATACCGCTAAACAACTCGTTCCATGACTTAGGATAGTGAAACATAAGCAATCCAATGGAATGAAATGGAATGGAAGAATGACCAAAAACGTTCTAGGTGACTCAAGAATGACAGATTGGACACACATTCACGTGATTATTTGCTTCAGAAGAAAGAATGCAGCTTCCCCCAGGCTGTAGGTTTGCTTAGACTGCAGGCTGGCTCAGTCACGAAATTGGCTGCCATGCCTCACTCTGCCCAAGGAATTAACTGCCTCAACCACTCTTCTATAAGAATTGAATGATTAAGTACAAAGGAAGAAAAGGGTATATGAGAGCTTATGGTTTCTCTCATCAAAATCTAGTCTTACCTTATTGGCTCAAGGGTTTGGATAACTCCCCTCCCTATTCCTTGTGAAATCATGCCCCCATCTCCTTTGTTGCAGTGCATAGTTAATTGTGGTATTTTATTCAATTGCATATTTACATTATATCTCAAAATATATTGTTCCTGACCAGCACAAGAGCCATCGGAATCAATCTTAATTATCGATACATAAAACACCAAATCAATGGCCAAGCCTTGGCCTTGAGCTCCTTGCCATGATTTAATAATAGTAATTAAAGCATGTACAACTTTAATACCATGGGGTCAAAACTGGGGTCTTACATTCTCCTCCCCCTTACATTAGCATTGTCCTCGGTTCTCTGCAAAATTGAACAAAAATGGATGTGCCAATCGCATGGCATCCTCCAGCTCCCATGTAGCCTCATCAAGACCGTAGTGCCTCCACTGCACCTTTACTTGTCCAATGGATCGATTCTGAAGCAGTGTGACCTTGTTTTCAAGGATGCGCAATGGCTCGGCATGGATCTCTCCCTTGGGTTCCACCTAGATCACATTCCAATTTATCACATGGTTATGATTATGTACATATTTCTTAAGCAAAGAAACATGAAAAACATTATGAGCTCTAGTGCTAGAAGGCAATGCAAGTCTATATGCAATTGGCCCTATTCTTTCAAGCACTTCAAGAGGCCCACAATATCTAGGTGATAGCTTGGCACAACTTCCAAGCTTCAAGAAACTCTTCCTTGGCCCCACTCTAAGGTAAACATGATCCCCAATATTGAACTCTTTATGCACTACATGCTTCTCTGCATAGATTTTTTGTCTATCTTGGGCTGCTTTCAGGTTCTACATGATCTTTGCAACCTCTTGCTCCATTTCCTTGAGAAATTCTAGACCAAGCACAATCTTGTTCACTGGATTATCCCAAGTCACTGGTGTCCTACACCTTCTCCCATACAGAGCTTTGTATGGACTCATTCCCAATGATGCTTGTTGTCCATCATTATATGCAAATTCTACCAAGTGTAAATAATCCTCTCACTTTGATGGTTTTTCCATCATATACATGTGAAGCATGTCTTCAAGCACCTAATTCACTCTCTCTCTCTCTCTCTGTCCATCAGTTTGATGATGGTACGCAGTGTTGAAGTTCAACTTTGTACCCAAATCTGCAAACAAACTTTTCCAAAAATTGGAAGTAAACTTGGTATCCCTGTCAAAAATTATTTCCTTAAGCAATCCATGCAATCTAAAAATCTCCTTCATGAATATTTTTTTGCAATGGAATCAGCCTTATATGTGGACTTAACCGGTATAAAATGTGATGTCTTTGTCAACTTTTCCACCACAACCATGATCGAATCATGTTGTCTCATAGTCATTGGCAATCCTATAATAAAATCCATGGAAATGACTTCTGATTTCCATTTTGGTATTGGGAAAGTCTGCAATAGACTTGCTGGGTGTTGATGCTCAACCTTCACCTGCTGACATTTCATGCACTTAGAAATATACTCAGCAAAGTATTTTTTCATTCCTGGCCAAAAATACTACTTTCTAGTTGTAGCTATTTTCTTCTGATATCCTGGGTGACCAGAATATGGAGCTTGATGGATTTCATCCATAACAATTCTCCTCAAGTCTGCCACATATGGAATATAAATTTTGTTCCTATAGGTAAGAAGTTCATATTCTTCCAATTTATATACCCCATACTTCTTTTCAAGGCTTTGCTACTACAACTTGACATTTATCTGCACATACATTTCATCCTCAGCAATATGATTAATAATCTTCTTTCTCAAATCTTGTTGGCAAGTACTAAGAGATGCCACATGCATTTCATGCACCTTCCTGCTGAGTGCATCAACCACCTTATTTTCTTTTCCTTTTATGTGTTTGATTTCAAAATTCAACTCACACAAAAACTCCAGCCATCTAGCTTTCCTAGCATTTAATGTTGGTTGATCAAACAAGTATTTCATCCCACAGTGGTATGTCCTTAGCTCAAATTTTCTTCCCATCAAGTAATTTCTCCACATCTTGAGATCATGTAATATGGCTGCAAGTTCTAAATCATGAGTAGCATAGTTCTTCTCATGTTCCTTCAATTTTATTGACTCATAGCATACCACGTGGTTGTCTTGCATAAGAACTCCTCCAAGTCCTTGATTGCATGCATCAGTACACACCACAAAGTCTTTTTCTAGGTCTGTAATTTTCAGAATTGGTCCACTTGTAAGAAGATTCTTTAACTGCTGGAAGCTTTCTTCACATCTTGGTGTCCATTCAAAATTTATCCCCTTCTTTTGCAAAGAAGTGATTGAATGTGCAACCTTGGAGAATCCTTCAATGAACCTCTTGTAGTATCTTGCAAGTCCCATAAAAGATCTCACATCCGTCACATTTCTTGGGGTTGACCAATTCATGATGGCCTCAATCTTTTCGGGGACCACGGATATTCCTTCCTCTAAGATAATGTGACCCAAATAATGAAGTTTATCTTTATAAAAGTCACATTTGCTCAACTTTGCATACAACTTATGCTCCCTTAGCAATTGCAATGTCATTCTCAAATGTTCTTCATGCTCTTCTTCATTCTTAGAATAAATAAGAATGTCATCCAAGAAGACAAGAACAAACTTGTCCAGATACTTGTTGAAAACACTATTCATGAGACACATGAACATAGTTGGTGCATTTGTGAGACCAAATGGTACCACTACAAACTCATAGTGTCCATACCATGTTCTGAAGGTTGTCTTATGAAAAGATTTCTCTTTGATTCTTACTTGATGGTAACGAGACCTCAAGTCAATCTTGAAAAATACCTTTTCTCCTCTCATTTGATCAAAAAGTTCATCAATTCGAGGTAAAGGGTATTTATTCTTCACAGTAACCTTGTTCAACTATATGTAATCAATACATAACTTGAGTGTCCCATATTTATTTTTCACAAACAAAACTGGTGCTCCCCAAGGGGACATATTCGACTTGATATACTTTTTTCCAACAATTCCTGCCACTGCATTTTCAGCTCTAGGGTTTCGTGGACACTGGTGTGGCTCCCGGCACAAGATCAATTGTAAAATCAATGTCTCTCTTTGGAGGAAGTCCTGGAATATCATCAGGAAAAACATCCCTGAATTCTTGCAATACATGAAATTCCTCCAGCCTAGGAGTTTCATTATCTGTTGCCTCCAAAACATGGGTCGCATACAATCTACAACATTTCCTACAAAATTTATTCAACTACACTGCTGAAATCTACCTAACAGATGTCACTTTTGGAATGCCTCTTACAACCCTTGGGTTTCCTCCACATCCCCAACATTGGAGTGGTTCTCTTATCTCTTTTGGATCTCTTGGCCAGACTCCCATCACTATGGTTGTCTTAGTCACGGCTTGTGATGGTTGCCTTTGCTGATTTCAGAAGTGAGAAGGTTTGAAACCTTTCTTTCTTTGGCCAAACTTTTCATTCATTTTTTCCTTCCATGCCTTATGGAAATTAGGTTTGCTTTTTCTCTAATCGTATCAATACTAGGTCTTCCTTATAGCCTCTTCTAGAGTTTGAGGTTCATCAAACTCATTTATGTCTTTGTATGACTAAGGTAGCCCACTCAGAAAACGCTAAATTTTCACTTTATCATCATTGATGTATTTAACATACTTCAACAACTCCAAGAATTTGTTTGCATAATCTTACATGGTTGACTATCCCAATCTCAGCTCATGGAACTCTTTAATCTTGCCATCATAGTACCTATCAGAGAGGTACAACTTGAAATACTTCTTGAACTTCTTCCACACGTTATTTCTGTCATTGATCTTTTTCACTTGCCTAATGTGCTCCCGCCATATAGATGCTCTTCCATTCAGATTGAATATGGGTGACATTGCCTTCATATTTCCCGAGTAGTTTTGGACTTGGAAATATTTTCTCATCCCAAGAAGCCAAGCTTCAGTTTCTTGACCAGATTTTATCTCACCATTAAAGGTAGGAGGACTTGCCTTCTTAAATTCATCACGTGAATTGTTCTGGTAATGCCTCTTCCTCTTATTCATGTGATTTGAAGAGCTTGAATCCCCAGTGGATCCTTCAAAATCAGATGATCCACTGGAAGACATTTTTCCCTTTTTCTTCTTTTGGCACTACTCCTACTTCCTTCCAGATTTACTGCTCGATGCCGACAGTTCATCTTCCTTTAGATGTTTGTCATACTCTATGGCATGGTTGCATTCAGTTGATTATGCTCTTCCTAATATTTAATCATTCTTTCATTGTATTCTTTACAACTTTGCAATCCCACCCTTAGGATTCTCATTGTGGTTGCAATATCTGGGGGAGTCTCCTGATATCTTCTCCCATTAGATTTTGTTTCAGGATTTTCAGCTTGAATGTTTCCCCCCATGGCATCTACCTTGAGTGCATAGGGATCCTGTGCATCATTCATGTTGTTGATTCTAATGGACAAGCCAAAACCAAATTTTCCAAACTCCACTATGAATCTGCAAAATGTGTTAATAAACACCATTGTTAGTTGTGTGACAATATTAGAATTTAAAAACTAATTACCAACTGTTCACTGCAACTTTTCTCTTTGCAACTATCTAAATTAGCCCATTTAGGCCCAATGTTGTAACCAATAGATCTGAAAACTATTCACTTGGCCCATCTAGGCCCAATGTTGAATCCAATAACTCTAAAAACTATTCACTTGGCCCATCTAGGCCCAATGTTGTAACCAATAGCTCTGAAAACTATTCACTTGGCCCATCTAGGCCCAATGTTGTAACAAATAGCTCGGATACCACAATGTAGCATCCCCTCTCCTCTTCATTAGCACATATAAGGGAGGAACGCAACTTCATCTGTACGTCTCTCTCTGATACCACAATTTCCATGTACCCACGTGTCCATATACACCTGACTGATATGTGTAATAATTTAAAAATTATTATTTATTTCTCTTTAAACACAGTGATGGGTCATGTTCATCCTTTGACATTCATGCTTAAGCATAAACACCACTATAACAGTCGTTCCACAGTGGACAAATCCACTCTACAACCATAAAAGTCATTTCCGCATTGAAACTGGCTTTTTCGACTTCCGGCTTCCGATTTCCAACTTCAGGTAACGGGAATCATGAAATGCGGTATGCTCACTTGTCACTTTTTTTGTTTTCCGAGTTCTGGTTTCTGACTTCGGGTAGTGGAAATCCTGAAATGTAGTATGCTCACTTATCACTTTTCTGACTTCCGACTTTCGACTCTTGACTTTCGACTTCCCGACTTCTGATTTCTGACTTCGGGTGGCAGAAATCCTGAAATGTGGTATGCTCACTTGTCCCTTTTCCGCTTTTTGAATTTTGACTTTTTGTGGGCCTACTTCAGGATGCGAAAATCCATGAAATTACTACTTTTTCTTTCGGTTTCCCACTTTCTGACTTTCGACTTTCTGCTTTCCACGGGTCGATATCGGGGTGCGGAAAACCAACTATTTTCCTTAACCTTTTTTCTATTTTTTCGATTTCCGCCTTCCGCAGCAGACTCGGGGTGTGGAAATCCAAATTTTTCCTTATCTTTTTCTCATTTTCCCTCCTTCCAAAGGGCGGAAAACACATTTTTCCTTAAGATAACCGCATTTCTGACTCTTTGGCCAAGTATCCAAACTCCATGATCATAAGCAAAATGCAGTGGAAAAACAGAAGGCCTATACAGATGCAAAATGCAGGGACATTTAACAACAAGAAACTCTACTTAAATATTTAATAAGCATTCAACATATTTAGTACATTCATAAGCAAATACATTACAGAAATAATACAACAGAGAATACTTATCTTGAAGATGAAGTTGTCCCGCAACTAGCTATGTTGTTGTAACGTTCCACCCAACCATAGGCCAGTTGTTTTCATCAATCTCTCAACACAACTACCACCGTCGAGCTGGGCATGATTTCCACAAGGAACTAGGGAACAGCAGGCTCACACATAGCCAGAACATATCAAACACAGTCAATCCAACCTATTGTTGGGTTTATTAGACTGTCCAACCAATCCAATACACAATTGGGTTTATCAAGATGCAAGCAATCAATCCAATACACTACTGGGTTTTTCAGGCTACTCATCCAAGCCAGCTAACAATTGGGTTTATCAGACTACAGGCAGTCAATCAACCTTCACATTGAGCACCGGCGAAGCCAACTAACATATGGGTTTATCAGGCTACTCAGCCAAGCCATCACACTGCTGGATTTATCAGGCTACTCAGCCAAGCCAGCTAACAATTGGGTTTATCAAGTTGTCCAACCAAGGATCACACATGGCCAAATGCACATCAAGACACAACCAAGCCAACACACTGTTGGGTTTATCAAGCTACTCAACCAAGCCAATATACGATTGGGCTTATCAGGTTGCCCATCCACGCCCATATACCATTGGGTTTATCGAGCTATCAGCCAAGCCAATCTACATTTGGGTTTATCAGGCTACTAAGGCAGTGGAAAGGTAGAATGGCTAAGCTAGTAGCTCATTCATAAATCTAGGGACACCTCCACAAGATCTATCTGGCCTGGAATCCACAATACCTACATACCCAACACAAAAAAGTATCCCCTTCTCTACTACATAGTATCTCAGGCTATACCTTCCTTTCCAGTGCTCTTCAAGATGCACATAAAAGATTCACCAGCCACTCTTATATTTTTATGAGGTTCCTCTCTTCACTAGGTTTATCAAGCCAATTCGGCGTCTCTTCCACTCCTAAGTCTTGCATACAGTTCATACCCTAACTAGGGAAAACATAACAACAAACCACAATGAGACACAGCAACACAGGGCTCCACTCTGTAACACAGACAACAAAGGTTCCATACCACTCACTCTATAACATGGGAGAAACAAGGTTTCACTTGCACATAAGAGGCCAGGGTTCCATACCACTCTGTAACATAGGAAAACACTATAACACAACAACCCGGGTTCCCAGCAAATGATAGGTGAATAATGAATCGAATTCTTGTGTCAATGAGGATAACACCACTAAATAAGCCGTTCCACGACTCAGGATAGTGAAACATAATCAATCCAATGGAATGGAAGAATGACCAAAAATGTTTTGGGTGACTCAGTAATGACAAACTGACCATGCATTCACGTGATTACTTGCTTCAGAAGCAAGAATGCGGCTTTCCCCAGGATGCAGGTTTGCTCAGACTACAGGCTGGCTCAGTCATGAAACCGACTGCCATGTGTCGCTCTGCCCAAGGCATTAACTACCTCAACCACTCTTTTGGAAGAATTGAATGATTGAGTACACAGGACGAAAAGGGTAGATGAGAGCTTATAGTTTCTCTCATCGACATCTGGTCTCACCCTATTGGCTCGAGGGTTTGAATAACTCCCCTCCCTATATCTTGTGAAATCATGCCCCCATCTCTTTTGTTGCAATGCATAGCTAGTTGTGGTATTTTATTAAATTGCATATTTACATGATATCTCAAAATATATTATACCTAACTAGCACGAAAACCATCGACATCAACCTTGATCGTCGATATGTAAAACACCAAATCAATGGCAGGGCCTTGGCCTTGAGCTCCTCACCATGATTTAATAACAATAATTACATCATGTACCATTTTAATACCATGGGGTCAAAACTAGGGTATTACAATCAATAGGCTCACCTCTTTTTCATGGCTCCTCATAGTCCAGTACCAGCAGCCTTTACCTCCACGTCCAGCAACAGATCATATTCACTAGCCGCAAACAGTGTCCTCCTCCTTCACGGGATTTTCTCCACAATCCAGTAACAACGAATGTCTCATGGATTTCTCTCTCCACTCACGGATCTGATACCACTTATTATAAATTCGAAGACAAAAAACTAAGAAGAAATAGCATCATAGACAAGCATTTTCATGTGGTAAAACCCTATAAGGGGAAACATCCATGTAGCCAAAGTATTGAAGCTCATTAATGAAGAACGAGAGATTGCATGGCATGCCTCAGCCTCTCTAACTACCATTACATTATGTATCCCAACCATGCACTAAATACTTCATGAAATAAGTTTCATGAATAAAACCATTGTCGATTATGTCTGTTATGAAAACTTTCCATAAACACATTAGTTTAGTAGTCATTATTAACACCAAAAACTTGCAAAAACACAGAATAGAGAATGCAAGGATAAAAATATGAACAAACACAAGTTCAGAAAATAGGTGTTGAATTGTTTTTAAAAATGTTTTAATTATGAATGTTGAAAGGATTCAATAAGGCTTCAATCCAATCTGCATGCTATGTCTTTGTATGCTACAAGTTCGGTTTTAATTTCACTGCTTGTGCAATTTAATTCTGGAATGGCAATGGATTCTTCCTTCGTTCCTCTCTCCAATATTTATGTAAATTGTCTAAAAGAATTTCTCTTCGCATGAAATATTCTTCATGGTCTTCAAAAAACCATAGGAGGAGTCATTCTTCTCTCTTTGGTGCGGCACTTGCTCCACCTCTGACAAATTTAATTACGGTTATATTTCTTCATGCAAATTGAGTTCGCAGGTAATGGGCCTTCTCTCTTCACAACAGTGATATTCCCTTTATTAAAAAATGCACAAGTTCTCACGCAAATTGACTCTTCTGAGCAAAACAACTTATTACATGCAACATAGAAAATCACTTAATCATGCTCTTTGCATTATTGACAGGCTGCTTTGCAATTTAAAGTTAACTGAATTCTTATCGATCTCCAAAAAATAACTTCTCCTTTGTGTTTTTTTTCAGGGCAAACATAGACTGCTTTTCTTTTATTAAAATTTTAAAAATATAAATATTTTTTGAACTCGACATGGGTGAAAATAAAAAATATATGCCAAACTCTAATTCATTTTCACAACTATTGGATTCCTCACGTGGTCACTTTACTTCCAATATAAAAATTATTCTTTCTTCAAATTTATATCCTCGATCATTCACGGTTTCATTGGATTGTTGTAAATGACAACAAATCTCTCCTTTCCTATAATAAAATCCTTTCATGTAAATAAAAAACCATGTTTCATATATTCAATTCCTTTAGCATAAGGATGAATCCCATCTTCTTTGAAATAAATTCTTCTTCGCATCGAATTCTTAGCAATTAACCAATTTGCAAATAATAATAACAGACATTTACCAGCGACTCTGTTAAAGAAAACAAGATAGAAGACAAGCACAATGGGCGAATTGATCGCCTTCTCATTATTAAGAACAATTTAAATAGGAAATACAAATGACAATACTATGGCAAAATACCATAGGTGAATAAATATCATGGGTCATCAAATACTACGGGCCACTAATTCTAGGTAATGTTTCATTTCAACTAGTCAACTAACTAACTAATTAATGGGTTATTGATAGTGGTCTGCTGAGATTACAATTCTTAACACACCCCCTTAATCTCAACTAGGAGAATACTTTCAACACTATCAATGCAAAAAGATGTCTGCTGATATTTGTCTCAGCTAGGCTTACATTTCATTCAAAAACTTCAGCTTCACTTTCTTCCTTGAAGTCTACTTGGATTTCTTCTTCTTTGTCTTATGGATCTTGATGCTAAGTAGTTGTTCTTCTTCAGCTTCTGGAACATAGTGCAAGTTTTCTTCTTTTGTTTCAACGTGATTTTTCTAGTTGTCTATTTTACTAGCACACTGAAAATTTCTATCAAAAAAAATATGAATAGATTTCAACTCTTCTTAGAGAGCATTCACATCTTCATCATTCTCATCAACTTCTTTGTTTTCTTGTACCCACTGTGTATCCTTCATTGATTCTTCAAAAATTGTGGGCCTAGAAGAAAGCAGAGCATAGTGTAGATGCTCATCACTAACAGGAGTCTACTCATAGATCTCCCTCAAACTTCTGGTTTTTTGGTTTTGGGGTGGACTGCATGTTACAATTTCTTTTATGTTGTTGTCAAGTGGTTGTTGCTCATTCTTAGCAACTATTGCAGCTTCTATGTTGTTATCAACTGTCTCTTGCTCTGAGAGACTATCACTCACATCACTGAGTATTGCTACATTAGCAGGTTTGTTTTCATTGTCATCAACAAACACAACAATCTTTGCTGGGATTACATGATCACTGGTTTCCTCATAGACACAGTCATCTTGACTGTCTTCCACTTCACTGTGGGATTCCTCATGCTTTTCCTGACTTTTAAAGTCATCTTCTTCTACAATCGGCTCTTCATTAAATACTTCTTTTAGTATATTCCATGCTCTTTTTGGAGTATCAACTTCTACAATGTAATGAAATAGGGAATTGTCTATAATGTCTTGTACGAGACATAAGGCAACAACTTGCCTTCTTTGTTTTTCGAACTCTGTCAAAGCATTAAACTTTTTTGGATCAATGGGATCCTCTTCAACGATGAAGTGCAACAAATCTTGTAATTTTAACAGACTAATTACTTTGACTACCCATACATCATAATCATCTCCATGAAAGGTCTGCCATAAACCTTCCGGTGTTAAGAGGTTTCTTACCTCTTCAAATTCTTATGGTAGTGCTTCTGGTAGCACCATCTTCAAAAATCGATAATTTTATCTAGATCACAACCTCCAATAATATTGTATCTATTGGTGTGTGTGCTTTCCACCTTGTGTGAAAAGGGTTACCCAAGAGATAAAAATAAAGAAGAAAAAAGTACACTTGATTCTTCGTGTGTGCTTTCCACTATGTGAAAAGGATTACCCAAGACAATAAAGAATGGATCAAGCCATGGGATCTGATACCATGTAAAAGAAAACAAGATAGAATATAGAAGAATAATGGGCGTATTGATTGCCTTCTCATTATGAAGAACAGTTTAAATAGGAAATACAAATGACAATACTATGGGAAAATACCATAGGTGAATAAATACCATGGGTCATCAAATACTATGGGCCACTAATTCTAGGTAATGTGACCATTTCAACTAGTCAACTAGCTAACTAATTAATGCATTATTGATAGTGGTCCGTTGAGATTACAATTCTTAATAGACTCCACTTTTGATCTTCACAAAACTGTAGGACCGATTAGTGCAGTAGCAAATGGTAGACTTCTATATTTTAAGAGTAGTCTCCAAGCCCTACTCTTTACCAACGGTTCCTTCTTCTATGAATGCAACGCCTAGAACGGTCTTTGACGTCTCTCTCTCATGTACAGTTTGATTTCCCATCGATCACGACATGTAAAGATCAATTATGATCTAATATTTCTACTTTCATGGTCTCACTGATCTTCATGTGCTTTGAATGTTCACAGGAGGTTTCATAGATTTTCATGTGCTCTGAATTTTCATGCGAGGGATCTTCTAGTCTCTCAACAATGATCCTAGTCTCTCAACAATGTCTCAAATCTCTAAGTAGGTTTTTCTTCTCTCATATAATTTATCAAGAACTCTCTTAATCAATTCCATGGATCTATGTTGCTATGATACCACTGTTAAATCATCAAGAAAAAATGGAGCAAATAAAAATGCAAAAATGACTGACTAAAAAAGCTCACAAATTTGCTCAATTAATCAATAGTACACAATAATACATATATAGTACATAATGCATAACTGACCTTTAACGATATCACAGTTAAGGTAATATAACAAACATAGATTAGATTTTTCAACACCCGTAGCAGATCGTATGAATCTTGTGAACCGATTTATTTATGTAACAGTCTAGTAGGTTTTAGTGCCTAGGGCATATACCATAAGTATATTTTCAATTCAACTTATATGTTTCACCTTGTATGTGAGAACTTTGCAATGATTCCCTCGACCAAGTTGATATGGAGTTGGGAAAGCCCAAGAATATTTTACTAAAAATGGGGCCAACCTGATATAGCCTTGGTCAGTGTATTTGTCTCTTGTATAAATGAATATAAATATTCCCTGTTATTGTTAAAAAAAAACAAATCTCTTTTGAGGGAAATGGAAGATGCCACATTACAACATTTTAACATAAAACCAATTCTACAGCAGACTACAAACAAAGGATATGAGATTGAAGAAGAAACCTCAAGATTGAATTCGAAGATGGGAGAATAGAACCCTCCAAGTTCAAACTCCAAGAAGAAATGGCGAAGGAGCAGACAACTAGGTGTTGTTTGAAGGTGGAAAATCCTGGAAGCTTATCCCTCCTCTGGAATGCAGTATCAGAATTCTCAAAACATGGATTTTTTAGGGAAAGGGAGGGAAGAATGATGATTTTGTGTAGCAGCTGTCACATTCCTTCCTCAAGATGCTAGTTTGTAAGGAATGTGAAGCCCCACCACAAATCCAAAAAGAAAGATGAAACCAGTGAGATGAGTCTTTCCAGGAAGAAGTAAACAAAATGGAGTTGGGTTACATAGTAGTGCAGCAAAACGCAATTCAACATCAGCAGTGACAGTAGGCTAGATATTCAAAAAAAGTCATAGAGACCATAATATGGTTATCGCTACCTTCTCCCTCAGGCTGTGGTCTAGGGGCAAGTTGAAGCACTTGCGGTAAAGATAACCTAGGTTCAAATTCTAGCAGGGAGACTTGGTAAAACTAAAATAAATAGGGAAGTGGAATTGAATCTGCATTGTGGGCATGTGAGGTGGTGAATCGTAAAGTGGTTGTGTTTTCTAGCACTAAACCTAAATGATTCTATAAAAAAAAAAAGTCAAGTTGCTCAAAAAATTATATCAATTAAAAATCTACCAAACAATAAAGGGTACGTTTGAGTAGAATGGTGATCTTTCAAGTAGCTCAAAAAATTATCTGGATTAAAATCTACCAAACAACAAGGAAAAATATATTTGATATACTACCAAATAAATGGTACAATATTAAAAAGCAGTATTGATTTGGATATTCAATGCAGTGAACACATCGTCCTGGTGGGGACAGTGCATTGGTTAGATTGTATTTCCGCGTAGTTTGTATTATCACCACAGTTTGTATTTTAGAGGGCCTTGACACACAAATACATTCAAGGCTTCCGCACTTCCATGTGAAAAAAAAAGTGAACACATCATTATTTAGAATTCAGGTTGACTTATTCTTTCAGGATGATCACCTTGATTTCTTACAACTGCCGAGGCTTTGGAATCCGAATTTCACATTTAGCAAATCAGAAATTTCACATTTTTATCCCAATATTATGAGCTACACTATTAGAGCCAAAATTCCACTAGCTGCAACTTTGAGGATTGTGGGAATGAAATAACATAGGATTGCAAATCCATGTTTCATTATATAATAGACAAAACCACAAGGATTGCTTCAAGTAGAGACTTTTTAGTATTATTAACAATATGATACCTTTGCCAATTAGTAGACAACAAAGACTATTTAGTATTATTAACAATATGACACATTTTCCAATTAGTAGACAACAACAAATTTCAATCTAAAAATATGTAACAACCTATAAGAAATGATGCTTGGGGTTAGCATTTCCCATTAGAAACAGAGCCAAAGTTATAATTTATCTTAATAGTCCATGAAAAGTGCCCATAGTAAGGTTTTAACTAATTTATCCAAACAGTCCAAGAGAAGTGTCCACGGTAAGCTTTTAATCATCGGGTACTGCCATTAGGCATAGATAGCAAGTATAACTAATTTCTATGAACAGTCCATGAGAAGTGTCCACAGTAAGGCTTGAAACATTTGATACTTCCATTGATGTTTACTATATGTATTACAATTTACAACCGATTATGAAATGGCCCTAGTCCAATTCATTCAAATCAATAATATAGCAAAAGAGGCAAAGATTGAACACCTATAACACACATATGCAAATTCCATTCACATGAATTCATCAAGCTTAGACACCAAAAGTGTTTCAGATAGCTTTCCTAGTGTATTTTTACCAAAGTCAACCTTGCACTTCATCAATTGCAATTCACTTACTATTACCAAAACCTTGCCAAGTGTGTTTCAGCAATCTTTGCATAACCCATTTTTACTGCTCAATATGTCATAGTGTTGGTATCAAACCTTTTTTAAGATTCATGCAGTAGGCCATTAGCCTCTTGGGGTGTGAATTCCTTGCATAGTCTATCCATGAGTGTGTTATATGCATTCCTATCGGGGACATGGCCACTATCATTCATTTGTTTAAACAATTTTTTTGCCTTCTTCAGCTTACCCTCTTTGGAAATTCCACCAATCAATGTGATGTATGTAAAAACGTTAGGGCTCAAACCCTATTTCTGCATCTCATAGAAAATACAATAAATGGATTTTTATTTTGCAAGAGTTCAACCTCGAATTTTTTTCGATGAAATCAAAGAAGTCATTAATCTTTGTTGAGCTCATGTTAGATCTACCTAGTCTGGATGAAGATGAGATTCATGAGGATTCATTTGTGGGTGAACATATCTTTCTCATTTCATCTATGGACCCTTGGTATGGTGATATTATCATCTATCTTCATACTTTGAAGGTTTCCCCTCACCTATCGAGGGATGAGAGTCAACGCTTACGTCATAATTCTAACTACCCCATTATCAGTGACACTTTGTATCGTTATGGGGTGGATTCCAGTTTGCATTGTTGTTTGACTCATGATGAGGTTGAGGTTGTGTTAAATGATTGCCATGGTGGGGTGTGTGATGGTCATTTACCTTGGCTTGATACAACCCAAAAAATCCTTAGAGCAGGTTATTGTTGGCCGTCGATCTTCAAAGATTGTGTTAATGTGGTCAAGAAGTGCCACCCTTGCTAGGTGTTTGCATGAAATATGTGCTCACATCCTGCCATGTTACATCTTATTATCATCGTCATTCCGTTCACTAAGTGGGGGATAGAATTTATGGATTTCAACCCAGCTTCGGTTGGGGGGTTCCATCACATTATAGTGGTCCTGAACTACTTCACAAAATGGGCAAAGGCTATGCCTATTATTAAATACGATGGTGAGATGGACACTCATTTCGTATTCAATCATATTATTACTTGGTTTGGGATCCCATAGGATCTTGTCGCTGACCATGGGAGGCAATTTCAAAACAAGATGATGGAGGAATTAACCTTGAAACTAGGGTATAAGCAAGAACGCTCTTCTTCTTACTACCCTCAAGTAAATGGCTAGGTTGAAGCTGTTAGTAATTCCCTTAAGTCCATTCTATAGATAACCATCACGCAAAGTAAAACAAACTGGTATATTATGGTTTACCCTGCTTTTTGGTCCTAACAAACCGTAGTCAATACTTCCACTATTTTTTCTCCATATCAACTAGTGCATTGGGTGTATTTTGTTTTACCAGTTGAATGCGAAATTCCTTCATTGAAGCTAGCCATAGAGTTTTTCTTGGCACTTCCGAGTTAGAGGAGAGTTTGGTCCACTTAAATCACCTAGATGAGCAACGTTGTGATGTTGTAGTGGCTCTATAGATAAATAAGTATCTTGTTAAGGGTCAGTATGATAAGTTTGTATATGCCCATTGATTTAGTGAAGGCAACTTGGTCCTCTTGTATGATCAAGCTAGTGAACCTTAGGGGAGGGTATGTTTAACCCCATGTGGAATGGGCCTTACATTGTGAAACATGTCCTGAAGAAAGGATCCTATGAGCTAGAATTCTATGAAGGGAATGCCCTTGCAGAGCCTAGAAATGAGCTCTATCTTAAGAAGTAATATGCTTGACCTTCAACTGAGGCTGATATCTTATATATTACTATACAGTTTATATAGGTTAGTTTTTGTTCCCTTATAGTGTTATCAGTTTATTAACATGCTTCTTATTTTGTGGCAGATTTTGACAGAGTCTTCAGAATACATAGGATTCCTTGATGGTGCCAGTTGCTACACCCAGAAACTAGCTTCAGATGCTTGGGTTATCTATGCACCATACGGTCAACTGGTGTCTTTTGCAGGTGTGTGTCTCCGACCATCATCAAACAATGTTGTTGAGTATAATGTCATGATTGAACTATTACGTGATGCCATTTCCAATGGTATTTTATCTAATTGAAGTTATCCTTAACTCGCAGTTAGTCCTGTCACAGTTAAAGGGTGCAGAAGGACCAAACATGGTCACTACGGGATATATTGGTGGTAGCTAGTAAAAAACCGATCTCAAATATCCTACAGAAAATGTATTATGAGAAGAAGGTTGTTATACCACTATAGGTGCTGAGAGATTAGTTATTGGGATATTTCTAGGAGGAGAAAATTCTCCCTC
Organism: Pseudotsuga menziesii; assembly: GCA_001517045.1. NCBI lineage: Eukaryota > Viridiplantae > Streptophyta > Pinopsida > Pinales > Pinaceae > Pseudotsuga > Pseudotsuga menziesii. The sequence continues at coordinate 327,383 of LPNX011129980.1, read as the reverse complement.
ACCTTTAGTAATAGGTACTCCTTCCTGCTTTGGTTCAGTTCATGTTTCAACATCGAAAGTTATATCCATTTATTTCCCCATGTTTTGGTGGGTTGTACGGTCTTGTGGATATTCAGGAAATAATCCTTCTATACGACGGGATCGTCTTAAAGGTTGGTCTGCCAGAATTTTAGACCAAACTCTCTATCTTAAAATTCCTAAATATATACACAAAAGTAAGCGCTACTCAGTCTAATGGAAACAAGTAAACCTGTGGTAGGTGGGATGTATACTCTTGATATTCACATGAGTTTCAAGTCGTCGCAACTCGCAATATATTGCAGCGTCCAAAAGTAATACGAAACAAGGAGGATTGGGACCGTACCTTTGCTTGTATACCCGATTACCTGGATAGTATGTGCGTAGTAGCTCCCTAAGTGTTGTTCTCGATGTATTATTTAATCAAGACGGTTGATAGGTTACTCAGTTGGTTTTGACATCCTAATGGTGTCTAGAGATATATGCAAGGTACGTGGGAGCTCAAATTTGTAGCAGTGTTGTTGAAGGTACAACCATTTGAAAGGGGCCTTCCTATATATCGTCAAGTATGTGAAAGAACATTTCTGTATACCACAAGAGTATGTGACAGGTCATTTGATATAACGACTGGCACATGGAAGAACCACACATTCCCCGGGATATAGCATAGGAAAAAAACGACATCTCCTACATTTAAAGACGTCAGAACACCTCTCTAACCTAACACGGAATCTTGCTAAAAAATTAACCCTAACTAACACTTGATTTTATCTTTTATGGTCAGGTGGACAAAATAATCTGAAGAGTCAACTCATAAACCATGCAGTCATGAAGTACAAGTCTTTACTTTTTCTTTCAATATATGCCCTATTTAAGCAGAGACTAAGAAATATTTTCCCAAAACACGCAATCAAAACCAAATCCTTCAAAATTTGAAATCAAAACACAAACACACAAGTTCTTTATACTTCACTAAAAATAGATCTCCAGTAAGGTAAAAGAAAAACTAACTAGTATTCCCAAATTTACAATTTCCAAATATGTAAAAGGATTATAAGAAAGCTTTTCATATATTTTGTAAATCTGAAAGTCAAATATAAGTTGAAACTAAATGAACCAAAGCTAATTTTCTTTTCGATTTTTTTTAAACAAATATTGGAAATATAAGTAAATAAATGAAAGTCCTTCCTACAAGTGTATACAAAAGAAAAAGATATTTTGTGTCAATACTTATAGATAAAATATATCTATAAAAACAAACTATGAACCCAAAACAAAATTTTCAAAACCAAAATATCAAACTCATGAAATTTTGCAAAATTCTACCTTTCGAAATCAACTAAAAGATTGAGTTGAATTCAATCCTATCTAACATACAAACTACAAAACACAGTGCATCATCCCAATGAGTAAAAGAGTCAATGAACACATGCATCAACTCAATCTGTTGATTTCAACCAATGTGTCTTCCCCTTACCTACGCTTTCTATACACTAAGAAATAGCATCGACAACGCCTTTTGCAACTTTACAATGAGCGACAGTGATGCTTTGTCACTATAAACAAGAAGTGTCAAAGAAACAAGGACGTTGGAAAAACACATACCAAGTGCGTCTAGCACAAATAAGAATTGAAAAAGGCAAGAATCACCCAAAAAATAAACTAATAGTGAATGAGTTGAACATTCCTTGGATCAGTGAATGACCTTAAGAAGAAAATTATAAGAGAAACAAGGTCAATTAAACACTCTTGAGAGAACAAAAGGAGAACTAAAAGTTGTAATGAAAACAACCTAGATACTATGATTCCTCCCCGGTATGGTTGCTAGTTTTGTTAATGGAAAAACTCAAGCAATGCGAACAGAGATTGGTTCCCTAGTCTAAAAAAATTTCCTAGATTTATTAAATCGCTTGAATATACTGAATTTGTACCTCTTTCTGAAGGTTGTCCTCGTTGGCTTGAATCTTTTTCAGTATTGCAAATGAAGAGATAACTTGCAAAAGGTTCAAAGGAAACAAGGAACAAGTAGAAACTACAAGATAATTTGATAGATCTAAGCAATTGACCAAGGAGAATTAATATAAATGAAATTAGACATCATTCATGGAAAAAGAAATCATTATTGTATTAACAATAAGAAGGGAGAAATTACAGCCATGGTGCCTTGGTGTTGTGCTTCTTCCAACTAGCCTTTTGCCTCAAGATCTGAACCTTTCCTCTCTATTTTAGAAATATTTCGGTCGCATATGGGTGCCTTCTTGGTCCTCCCTCAACCATGAGGGTGAGCTTGTATTTATAGGACAAAGGAGATGAAGGGAGTTGAGGATTCTTGGGAGAAGGTTAAGGGCATCCCATGAAGTTATGGGTTCGACCGTCACCTATTATGATCTATTGGAATAAGCCCTCCATGAGGTATTTCTACTAGAAGGCTCTTGATCCTTCTCTTTTTACCTTTTAACGAGTGTCAACACACCTTTGGTATAAGCATATGGCACTAGGGAAAGGCGACGCTTTCTATGTAAAAGAAAAGTGTGTCACCAACACTTGTTGTCCATGTGCAACCTACATCGGCCAAGTCTAACACTTATCATCAAAATGCAGGGTTCATCGAGGTTGCTAGAATTGGGCTTCTAAAAGGCAAAGTCTCATTTCAAGTATTTTGGCACAAGTACTTTTAGGGATTCAGGCAGGTACACATCTTACTATCATGATGACATCAATATTTTGGTGTAACAATATTATTTTATCAGATTAGTAGATTTTATGACCTTTGATTATGTGACAGGAATAACTTCTATTATTTTATGTTTTGACTAGAGCTTGTGCTTACAGGACCCATTTGAAGAAGGAAATTCGATACAATATCTCGTTGAATCAAGCACGACTATAAGCAAGATTCATATTACTTTGATTTATGTAGAATTTTAGCATCTATAGATATTCAAATATCTATTTAGAAGTTAGATCTGATTTTTAGAGTCATTAGATTACTTACAGTAGACTTTATATGAATGTATGGGTACCATGACTAGGAGAACAGAGATGAACTTTTTTTTCTATTGATGTTATGTCTTTGAAAAGTGGTACTGGGGCCATTTTACTCTGGGTTATGATTGGGGACCATATGGTGTTTCCATCTTGGGTCATATGGTTTTGTTGCAGCTGCAACGATTTCCCAAATTTCTAAAAATTTGGGACCCTCCGTTTAATTTTTGCCTTACTTAGTTTTGTTGGGATTGCTTAGCTTTACTGCAAGTTTGATTTTTTGAGGTTGATTGTTGATAAAATATCTTTGGATGATGATGTTGCCATTTGATTTTAAGTTTGACTTACGGAGGATTTCTTATTTCTGTTTGAGCTTTGGATCGGGGCCGTAGTCACATACGCAGCCGCTATTGCGGAAGCTAAATAGCGAACGACCCGACCCAAAACCTTGTGTTCAGCCTATGCGCTTTTGTTTCATTTTGTATTTTGTTTTGACGTTTTATCTTGTCACCATCGGAGCACTAGTGCCTTGTGTCGCCGTTGTTTCGGATGACAATTCGCAAGCACTACGATGGAAGTTGGTACCTTTGTCGTTCCCGCTATTTGTTTTGATTCTTGTCACTGTCGAAGCCATGTTGGACGTTTGATTTTGGGGATCATTTTCATTTTCACAAAAAACCTCGGTCTTTTTGTGTTCTGCCGTTGCGACTCCGGAGCGGATTAACCATTCGCCTTGTAACATTTCTTTCGCTGATGCTCATGATCTATTTTGCTGACAGTTCGCTGAACGTTAGTTCTTTTTTCCTCCAATTTTGACTGGTCCGCGGAACCATTTGTCCTTATAACTTCCACCATTCCGGATTTTCAGCATACTAATAGTCCGAGGCTATAGTCATTTTGAGCCCCGATGTTGAGGTTTTTAGCGTGTGTTTCGCCGACGATTTTCGTTGTACTGCGGAACTCATAGCATCTTCATCCCTCACCATTGCGGCTCTATAGTAGGTTGATCACCGATGCCATAGTTGTCCCACCACTCAATTTGCGATGTTTTTTTTTCGCATTATTCTATTATTATCCTCATGAACTCGTTCCTGCACGGTCCTTGTCGTTTTGAACTAGGCATTGTACCTAGCTGTCGAGGTCTCATTCTTAGGTGGCATCGCCATGGAACTGTCGAATTCTCCTTGTTGACTGCACAACTCATTGCCAAGTAGGCCAACCATGATTCTACCCTTTCTGTTGAGTTTTTTGAAACTAGGGTCTCGTTGCTGGGTTAGGTTTTTCCCGCCGTGGTAGATGGGCATTTTTCTCTGAGTTTGTTTCCTATTGGCATAGTGTGGTCCACTTTGACAGTTAGCAGACGGGGTGGGTTTTTCTCGTTTTCCTGAGTGTTTGTTGCGAAAGCCATTATGGGTTTTCAAACCCAGTCCGACTGTTTAGGAAATTGGTGTAGACGAGCGTTATGCTGTCTGCATCAATTTTTCTGGGTTTGCGTGTGGCCATCCGGGGGAAGATTTCCTTTTCTTTTGCAGTTGGTAGGTTTTACCCTGGTTTGTTTAGGACGTCGTAAGGGTTGATTTCATTTGTTTTGGTTTCCCACGTGTTCTGATAGGGTCGCAGTTTTGATGATGAGTGGTTTTTTATGGGATTTATTTTTGAGCAGGGAGTTAGAATGTATTCTACTGCAATTGACGATGCTGGGGGTTTTAGTTTTGATCAGACTGGTTTTCTTCACATTTTGTCGTGCTTAGTCTCGTTGATGGAGGTTTTACAATGTTAGTGAAGTTATGTTGCATTTTTTCGATCATGATTGATTTTGTCGTGGGCATGACTTAGGATTTTTCAGAACCTATCATTTTGTAGAAGTATTTGCTAGTTAGTCCTGGTTTTGCATTTGCATAGATTTAACTATGGCAAATACGGCAGAGGTAAATGCTTATACAGATTTTTCATTCTTTTGAATGTTGATTAACAGCCCAAATAGCCTAAAAGCATTTTGTTTTGTGACAGGGCAACTGTTCCAAAGACGAGATGTCTAAAAGACAGAAAAAGAAAGTTCCTATTGCTGAAGGAGATCCTAAGGTATACATTATTACAAAGGTTGAGTACATTTATGAACATACTAGAGCCACTACCGGGGCGGAACCTGACTACAAGTGGGGCGAGATTTATAGACTGATTTCAAACCAAGAAGTGCCTAATACCGGGTTTGAAGAATTAACAATATATGCCAATATTGAGAAGTCCACCTTGATGAAAATAGCTACCAAACCTGAGCATTTCCCATGCTCCAAAGTGATTGGATGGATCTGCCTAGGGCAGACGTGACTACTATGATTCTGGCCAATACTAACAAGCAGGGCTATGCTGCTTACAACCCTGGTTATGTCTCATTAGCTTATCACTTACCTCCAGCCCAAGTTTACCTTACTGAATATTGGTTAAAGGAAATTAACCTAGACCTAGCTGAAACAATAAAAAGAATGATGATACCTGGTAATAATTTCCGAACCAGACCATCAAGGGAATATGACACAACTACTCTAAGAACCCCTTATAGGTTTATTGCGTTAATGCTGAACATAATTTTTGGGAGAGCCCACGGCAAAAGTTTCAAGTTAGGATGGGTTCCTATTATCTTCTGTGTAGCCACCCAAGGGACTATTTTCAACTGGGCGAACATTGTGTCCAACAGTCTCTTAGCTTGCATTACTTCAGCTCTGGGAGGGGTGTCTCAGAAAAAATCTGAGTTCTACATGAGCTCCATATTAATTGATTGTATACTATGCACCTAGCCATTTCCAAAACTAAGGTGCATTTGGGATAGGGACAGAACCCCTGTGTACACAGCCTACAAACTATTATGGGCACACAAATATTACAGTCATTATAAAGAAATTTGTGAACAATTATGCCCTTGTATACGTTGATTTTCTTGAAAGAATGCAATTGTATGTCTGAAGAGGCATTGAAGATCATTGAGGAGTATGCTAATTATTATTTGACTGATTAGGGTATGTATATTAGGATGTATGGTTTCTCTAGGGCACCTGCATTGCTCCCCAAGTATGCCACTGATTTTGTGGTGCATAAAGAAGTAGTTAGGCAGGTTTTCCTGCATGGTATAGGGAGTTTTCTGTTTGAGCACAAGAAGGCAACTTATCCTCCCATACCTTTCAGGCTGGGAAGCTATAAGTTTTCAAAAGTTAAAAAAGATGCTGAGTTTGTACAGGAATTGGAACATTTTCACTTTTGGGAAATGAACTTCCATAGAAATGATTCTCAGGACAAAGTTGCGGAACATTGCAAGGAAGCCAATGTGCATTTTGAATATACAAACCATTGGGATAAGGAGGAAGAAATTTTCAGAAATGCAGAAAATATGACTACATTAAAAAGAAGATTTAAAAAGAAGATCACCACTAAAGGTGGTAAGGGCCAAGCTAAACAGAAGAAAGCTGATGAAGAGGAGGCCAGGAAAAGAGAAGAAGATGCTAGGAGACTAGCACAGGAGGCTGAGAGTTGGCTTAAAAGTGAAGAAGAAGAAAGGAAGAAAGCTGAACAAGAAGCAGCAAAGAATGCAGAGGAAGCTGAAAAGAAGGCAGAGGAAGTTGCCAGAAAGGAAGAAGAAGAAAGAAAAAAGAAAGAGGACAAAGAGCTAAAAAAGAAGGAGGCTGAAAGTCTGAAACTGACGGGGTCCACAACAGATCAACAAACTTTTGACCTTGCAGACACTCAAGAAGTGTAAGATCAGGATTGTCCTAACTCTCAAGAGCTTGCTGCAACTGCTGGCAGCAATATAGGGCAGGTTGTTGTTTCTAGAATAAGGCTGATACCTTTTGAATAGAAGAAAGGGGAAGAAGTCCCAGATTTCAATACCATATTTTATGACAGAGAAAAAAATAGGATTGTGAAAAGGACTAAGAAGAAGGTTGAAACAAGTGGACAATCAGGGATGATGGTCACTAATAAGACCTTGGTACATGGGACAGATAAGGACCCAAGACTGACATTCCGAGCTGGAGTAGCACTGATCTATGCCTCTGAAGATAATGTAGATCGAATAATGACAGACCTTGAGCAATCAAGGAAAAATGCTGCCAAATTAAAGGACACTCTGAGAAAAGAGAGGGATGAAGGCAACAAATTAAAGAGAAAGTTTGAAGACATGCAAAATGAAATGAGGTCTTCAAAAGCAGAGCTTCAGTCCCTCCAAGCAAACAAGATGTCTTTGGAAGTTGCCATTGAAAAGATAGGAAGAGATGCTCAGGATAACTTAGCAAAATTGCAACAGGAATATCAAGAGCTAAAGACAGAAAAGGATGGACTAAAAATAGCATATGAAAACCTCCATGTAGAAAGAGACCAATTGCAAAGCAAATTTGGGGAGCTGGAAATACAAAGGGCTACCTTTGAAGAGACAGAAAAACAATTTCAAGTGCAAGCAGCATAGTTTAAAGGACAAATTGCTTCACTAAGAAGCATCTTTGAAAGAGGCCAAGGAACAACAGACCAGTATTCAGCCTTTTAAAGAGCATGTCCTAACACAAAGAAGCAGAATGCACCAGCTGCAGGTGTCCATAGAAGAAGAAAGATGCAGAGTCTTGCAAGTAGATAATAGATTGGCAGAAATTTTGGAAACTACCTCGTATTTTGTGGATAGGTCTCAAGACATTTTGGAAGTCTTGATGGGAAGGATAGGAAGGTTGGAGGCCAATGAAGAGATTCATGCAGACTTACCAGCAAAGGATCAACAAGGGTTAAGGCAGGATTATGACTTGTTGGAGTTTGCAATAAACACAGCAGAAGAGTTCAAGAAGGCGGTAAAGAAAACAAGAGGAGCTTGTACCGAGTATTGCAGAAGACTGTTGATCACTTACAGCCGATGCCAAGCGACTGCTGAGCAGAGACTAGATGCATTTCCAGAACATGACCTGTTCGTAGAAATGTTACAGAGCGGAAATCAAGAGGATGAGTAGAGGATTCAACAAGTCAAGGTCCTGGATGAGCAGATCTTGAAAGAGGAAGTGGCTCATTCAGCAGTTAGTGTACAGTTGCTGGAGGACCAACTACACCTAAGCTCAACAAGAATTGAAGTGATTAAAAATCAGGCTGTGAAATTTGAAATCAACATTTGTTTTCTCGAGCCTTTTGAATTTGAGAGTATAGCATCAAAAGCCCAAGCATGGAAAAAGTTCCTAAATAATCAAGCGGGCCCTCTACTTAAAGTGCTTTATTATTTTGTTTTAATATTGTAAATTGTATGAGCACTCAATATAAGACAATTTTGGGAAATGAAACATTGGGGAAGCCCAGGGGTCATTTGGGGCAGCCCAAAAGTTTTGCCTTTCGTATAAGTATAGGAGAGTTAGATAGAGAAGGGGACTTTTTCCCAGTTAGACTTGTGAGAACACATTGTAAGAGGAACTATTTCGTTTTGCAATATATAATTACAATTTTGCCTGTTGGAGAAAGCTTTGGTGGAATGTTCAAATGTTGTGCAAATGATTGATGTTGAAGGGGAACTATTTCGTTTTCAGCTTTTATTCATTAACTGTGAGATCGTTCTAACTTGTTGAACCTATGTTCTTGTGTGAATGTTCTCTGGTTTATTTTATGATAATTTCCAATATGAGTAATGAATGTTTTCACAACAATGAGCTATCTTATTGTTCATCTATCTATTCATGTTTATGTGTTTTGAATCAAAGAACAGCTACCTGTGATTTTTCTTAATACATGAACAGTAATACATTACTCATTAAATGATAATCTCCCTCACTAAAGACAGCTTAGTTAGTTTTATTTCCTTCCGTGTGTGATTTAGATGGGAGAGAGTTTAAGACGAGAGGTAAGAACCTGCGCATCTCATTGTGACCGCTCCTTGTTTTCTTTATCAATCTGCATTTTAGATAGGCACTTGCATATCATACTTAAATTTAAAAAACACAAAAATATACACGGTGGACCGGGTCGCAACCGGTAAAACCCTTTATTTTTGTTACTTGACCTACAATAGCCAGACCGTAAACCGAACGGATTCCCCATACCAAACAGTCACAGGCTAGTTAGGAACGTTGACTGGGGAGAATCCCCTGACGTTGTTGCCTACGATTTTCCAGGCCACAATAGCTTTTGGCGCTAGGAGGAGGGCCACCAGTGCATGGCTGGCCGAGGAAACCCGTTTCCTCAAAATTACTCCACCAGTGATAGTTTTGAAGGCAGTTCATTTCCTAATCCGATTCCTGAAGAAAATAGAGAACATTTGTATTCTATGGACAATGAAGTTGTTAATGATCTGAGAAGACACACTAGGGCTTATGTGAAGAAGATTGGAAGATTACCAGTTATCCCTGACTTGCCTAGAAGAGAGTACAAGAAGAAAGACCGTCCTGTAGTGGAAGACTCTGTGTTAGTTGGAGATTGGGAAGAACTTGTAGAAATAGCTTTACAGGAAGTTGTTCAGCCTTTGAATCAAGTAGGCCCTAATACACTTGACTGTTCACAAGCCCATACTCCTGTTCATTCACCACCTCACTCTCCACTCAGACTCATGGATGGTGTAAATGTAAATCAGCCACCTAACCCACCAAATCCACCACCTGCTTGGAAATCCAGATCACCTTTAAACATAGCACCTCCTTTGCATGACCTCCCTCAAGCTCTTGAGAAGATGCTGCCCAAGTTTGATCCAAGTAAGAAAATTTTAGTAGATGACCATTTGCAAAGTTTCTACTTGGCCATAGAAGGATTAAAGGCTGAAGAATACGAAGATGTAGTCTGCAGACTTTTTCCACATACCCTTAAAGGAGCAGCAGCTTCATGGTATTTTGGTCTCCCTGCAAACTCAATCCCAGATTGGGACACTTTTGAAAGGATTTTCAAAAGCAAATATGCAACCCAAAAGACCCATGTGGCACTAATGAAAGGTTTAGGCGCTTTGAAGAAAGAAAGAAAAGAAAAGGTACATAATTTTACTGAAAGGTTTTCTGCTTATATTAAGAATTTGTCTGCAACTCATAAGCCCTCTGATAAGGTTCTGATTGAGTATTATACCTCAGCTTTGGGGCCGGACTTGGCTATGTTTGAAAAATCCCAAGTTAAACCTACGTTATCGGAGACTTATGAAGAAGCTGAAAGAGTAGAGGCTGAAAAAGAAAGCATAGAAGATTCTCCTGAGCAGACTGGAGAAAAAACTTTTGGGAAGAGAGCCTTATTACTATCTAAACCTAAGGAGGAGCAATCACATGATTTTGAGGGAATGTTAAAAATGATGCAGAAGCTTTCCAACAAAATAATAGATTTGGAAAAAAAAAAGGAATCTCAGAAAGCCTATAAGCCTTACTACAAGAGAAGAGAGGATGACAATCAATCCAAACCTCCTCCACACAATCCTGCGTCAATGAACTTAACAGAGGTTGGTATGGATAATTTTTGCATTTTTCACCAACAGCCTCATTCTGAAAAAAGTTGTCCTCAATGGATAAACTCAATGACGTTAGTTATGACTGTTGGATTCCAAATTGACAGAAGATAATGACGAAGAAGAAAAGGGTGGTAAATCCTCAGAAAAACAAGAAAATGATGCCATGGTTTTATGGAACTGTGTCTCGCTTTTTGATACAGAAGAAAATACTCTGAAACATGAGGAGATATCGGAAACAAATATGACAGCAAGAAGCTTGGATTTGGTGAATAAAGACAATTCAATACTCTCAAAGATCAATAAATTGCAAGAGAATTTAAAGAAACAACCGAAGAACAATATAGATGGTGAGGTACCTAAAATTACCATTACCAGCCAAGATCTGAAGCAAATCAACATGCCTGCTAAGCCTATTGAAAACCAAGTGGGTAATGTCAAGCAAAATCTCAAAACACCTGAAGAACTAGAGGAAGAGCTACCCACAGAAAACCAACCTATAGAAGAAGTTGTTGAAGCAAGTGTGGGAGGAAAAACTAGGTTTAAAACCCCACCATTCCTGTTGACCTTGGAAATTTTAAATCATAAGGTGCACAACTATTTGGTAGATTCTGGGTCATCAGTTAATGTTATGCCACTTGCAGTTTGCAGAAAGATTAATGGACAACCTAAACCTACTACCTAGGAGGTTACTCAATTAGACAGGACTAATGTGAAAGTAGTCGGGGAGATGGAGGATATGTTGATTCGTTTATCTGCAAATGAAAAGATATGTCAATATATTGATGTTGTGGTAGCAGACATACCTGATGGTTATGGATGTATTTTGAATCGAGACTGGTCAGCAAGGTTAAAGGGGTATTTTGATTCGGATTGGTCACATTTGTGGTTGCCTCATAAAGGAATCCCAAATCAGATCAAAATATTAAGAGAGCCCTACATGAAACACACTGTCATGAAATTGGAAGAAAGAATTGAATCAGTAAATTCTATATTGGGAAATTATTCTGTATTATGGCTATGATCATGTGAATTCTTTGTTTTATATATAATTATGTATTGTTGGTAAATACTCAAACCGTTAGACTACAAAATTGGTTTTGTTGTCGGTAGTATATAATCAGTATGATGTCATGAGCATGCCTAGATGTTAACCGAAAGAGAAATATGAGAGTGGTGAGATAAGAAAGTAACGAACTATATCAAGAATTATGCAAGTTGCAATAAACTGACAATTGCGTAAGAAAGGGAAAAAATCTTCAGCGAGGCACATGAGAAATTTGTAGAATCTGTTCCCCGTAAGAATTTCTTGGATACTGTTCATGCCCACGTTGGACAAAAAGAATGAAAGATTATTGATGTACTATCTCCATAATGCTGGAAGAGCAAATTTGTATGCGCGACTAAAAAATGTATGTGACGACTTCTGTGAAGAACAAGCCATAGAAGATAGAACATTCCTAGAAGAAGTCAAACAAAAGTTTTACAACGATCTCCATGATGAATTATTATGCTCTATACCAACAATGTTATATAATTTTTTTATTGAGAATGCAGCTAGTCATATAGTCCAACCACGACCGTCATTGGGTACACTCTCCTCAACAAATTGGAAGCAAAAGAAAAAAGAGTTGGAAAAAATTGTTAACGAACAACAATGGGAATACTTCCTAAGAAAATGGTAGCCATTGCTATACACACCTCCGTCGAACATTAATCATCGGGTTGGAAATGGGGGGTAGTCGACCAAATGTTCTGAGTAAAAATATATAGAAGTCTATTCGATGAAAAAAGATAAAGAATGAATCCCTCGAAAAAGTCAAGTCCGCTCTGATGAAACAAATATCCATCCAATCTTAAACAAACTGCAGATATACAAATTATAGAAATATAAAAGAGGTACAAGTGGTGTGAATAGCTGAGGGAGATTCCAGTCCAATACACTTAAAAGAGGTATAAATAAATCGGGTGAGATGGTTAGTCAACCAAAAGTCCTACCTAAGTCGAGGAAAATTCGACCAATCGGATAAGGTGAGGTGCCGACGCCTGAGGAGTTGTCGCACACGATGGTGTTGACCCCGTTAAATTTATTTATTACAATATCACAAGGTTCGACCCTTACCCATGATAATAATGTTTGGACCGCCATTGGACAAATAGTCGAGCGCGACATGGGACTAATTCCTGGTGACTATAGCATATGGATTCAAATAGACCGAAGTGGACAAATTGTCAACCGATTAATGATCCAATGTCAGAACCGAGGTAAATATATTACTTTTACTACGAAATTTGGAGGACACTCATTTAACTTATTTTACTCGGAACATTTGGAGGTGCCCCCCTGCCAGTAACATTATTGATTAAACCTCCTAAATCACCAAAGAGTCATCTTAGAGACTAAGATTTTGTAGAAGAATTATGTATGTCATGGTACCAGTCGAAGTCAGAAGAAGTCGACAGTAGTAGGAAAATAGTAAGTGTGTCTAGTAGGTCATCATCTTTGGTAAATGCAAAAAAGTTTAACACAATGGCTTGTCAACTTCTTGTTAATACCTTTATTTTCAATGGGATTGGAGACCCCAAAACTCATTGATTTATGTATGAATCCTTGTGGTAAGCTAACTTAATTGATAATGAAAACCATCAAATTAACAAGTTTGTCAGTGGACTTAGAAATAGAGTGCTAACATGGTACATGAACTTTTCAGAAGAAGGCTCTAAGTTGAAACAACAAATAAAAGAAAAATTCTTGGAATTCTTCTAAGTCGATGATACAAATCACATGGAGGGATACAAGCTCAAGGAAATTAAACAAAGAATAGGAGAATATGTCAAAGAATATGCTCAAATATTTAAAGATATTCCGAGTCAGATTCCTTCTAAACTTGATCCTGCTTTGGTAGTTAAATTTTTCGTCGATGGGCTTCAACAAAGAATCAATACACCAATATTAATGATGAGTATATTTCATACAAATATGTATTGGAGAAATCACTACAAGTCAAATCAAACATCGACTATACATTTAGACCAGTCGATCGTCGACTAGAGGAAAAAGTAAAAAATATACAAAGGTCATTTCAACTTTTAACAATGCGTCACAACGATTTATGGTGTTCGACATCTACAATAGAAGGACATACCGAAAACAACTACCATATGATGAACAAACAAGATATCATGGAAATACATACCAACAATAATTAGACCAAATTGAAGAAGCATCGGCTATATTCCCCGAGGAAATAAAGCCAGATAATTTTTCAGAAGATGTCGATGACTTAGTTTTACAATATATGCGAGAGATTTGAACCTCACTCGACCACATACTGCCCATACAATACCAACAATATCAATCCAAAGTGGTGTAGAATATGTCGAATGACACAACACACCACAGTCAAATGCATCAAGAATCTAAATACTAGAGTTGTATACCATACGGTATACCGGAGGCAAACAATTAAGCGCAATGGTCGAGACGACCGCAACAACGATTGATGGAATAACAACAACAAACAATGCAGAGGATATAATGGTCAAGGCATACACAATAATTGAGGATATCGACCACCTGGACATGGTAAATCACAATGCTTTGTATGCCTCAGTGAGGACCATCAAAGTCCTAACTGTCCATGGAAAGATAGAACAAATATAAAATTATGTACAAATTGTGGTGTGGGCAAGCATAGTCTAGAAGATTGTCCCATAATGCTCGATGCACTTAATAAAAGAAGAAATGCTAATGTCTTGTCTTGTGTTCATAAAAATGATGCATCTATTACTAAGAATTTACACGTTATTACTAGGCAAGGCACAAAAATTGGAGGAGATCAAATTGAAAAAATACAATGAACACAAGAAGATTATCGTACTCCATGTAAGAGGAAGAAAATATTTAATAATTTATCAAAAATGTTTACATAACTTGCATCTGTAGAAATGAAAGAAGTAAAAATAAAACACTTAATGAGTTGTTTAACTTATTGACCAAAGAAGAAGCCATCGCATGACTAATCAATTTAATACAATCTATTAGAAGTAGCCATGGAAGCAGTAAAACCACTAAAAACTTATGCACACTAAATCAAAGAGTTAAATTGTCATTAATCCTCTTGTCGACCTAGAAGTTTAAGGATTATGTATTAAACAAATCATTCTCTACTTTGGCTCCCAAGAAAATATAATGACAAGGTCGACATGGAAGAAAATTTGTCAACCCCTACTGGCAGAGTCAGGTATTTATCTTAAACTAGCAAACCAAGATTTAATAGAACCTATTGGAGTGTGGGAAAATGTCAAAACTTCAATAATGAGGATTAATACAACCATAGAATTCAAAATTATTGACCCTCAAGAAGGATCCAAATCCTTTCTTGCATTATTCAATCGACCATGGGGACGGAAAATGAAAGCATCCATTTCATTAGAAAAAGAAAGAATTAAATTAAAAGGAGAAGGAAATAAATTCATTGTCCCGATCAATCCATTTCAAGGAAAACCATGGGCGAATCCAGGCAATGACATTCTATGGCTATATCAAATAGTCCAAAATAATGAAAATACCATCGAACCTAACAATTATGGAGAACTACATTTAGATCAAACTATGTTAGTCGTCTATAACTCTGCTTCTAAGCTCTACGACTGGTAAATGGAAAATTACGAAGCACGAGAATGTTGGTCAATAGAAGTTATACCAAGAAAAAAAATACAGATGTGTTTTACAACATACATTATTCTTTAAAAAATTGAGAAAAAAAAAGAGAATATCTGACCATTGTACCAACAAAGAAAGAATCAAGTAATATTCCCCCATTGAGGTATAAGGAGAAAGAATCACTAGTCACCCATATTGAGGAATTTTCTAAAAATGTTGGTGAACAAGGCCGACTGCAAAGTATAGTCGAAACTTTCACATGCCAAGTAGCAAGATGGTGGGATAGACGTCAACCTCGACTATAGACCTGGATGACTTCTTCAACAAATTTCATTTAATGATTTGGAGGAAATAAGCTCACATCACAAGTCCAGATATCAAAATTTGTCCAGGGCAAAGATCCATCCAAGCATATTGATATATGTGAAAAGGAATGGAAAAGGGCAGGATACCGAGATGAACGACTATATCCTCACCTATTCCCAAATCCGCTCTAAAATTCACCTAATAAGTGGTATAAGATGGAATAAGATAGAGTAGAAACCTTTATCTGGAAAGAACTTAAATAAAAAGGTATCAAACATATTTCCTTTAGTCCTGAAGAAGAACCTATCAATGAAGCAATCGAAGTGATAAAAAGATGTATAAAGTTGAAGAGGGTAACCTGTCGATAGACCGACCGCAATCGACATGCAATAACATATCGGCGAAATCATTGCAGCAGTTGACTCGACTAGAGTTGGAGAATGATAAAACTACCAGGAAAAGGTTTGGTTGGAAAAAACACCATCCATCTATTGGAAAAACCATAAAGACTGTAATGAAAGTTAGTTCTAAACAAAAATCATAACTAGAAAGTCTAACACTTAAATATTCCCCACCAGCATTTACAAATTTTAAAGAAGGAAGTTGACCAATCAACAAAAAACTCACTAGAATGGATGGACGCCAAAATTAAGATAAAAGAAGTCGACATCTCTAACAATGATCGACCAAAAATTTCTAAAATTGGAGATTATCGGTCAGATCAACAAGTAGCATAAATCACTAATATGCTAAAGGAATCCCAACATGTCTTTGCAAGAAATTACAAATATTTGAAAGGACTAGTTCAAGAAATGGGAGAAATGAAAATCGGCATAAAACCAGATGCTCGACCAGTCAAAAAGCGCCCATATAAGCTAGCACACAAGTATAAAGAGACCCTAACGGAATAAATTGACAATATCTTAGCTGTAGGAATCATATACCCTGTAGACTAGTTTGAGTGGGCTAGTCCTATGATTGTACAACCAAATAAGCAAGGCTTGACCACACTAAGAATTTGCATTGACTTCACATGACTCAATAAAGTAACATTAACATGCCCTTTTCTAATGCCTTTCATCGATGAAATCATTATGAAGTCGTTGGACATGAATGTTACTCATTCATAGACGGTTTCTTGCAATATAACCGAGTTCTTATTGCAAAAGAAGACCAACATAAAAAAACTTTTGTTTGTGAATTTGGGTCTTTTGCATATAGAATAATGCCATTTGGTTTAAAGAATGGACTTGCAGTATTTTCCAAATTAGTAGTCAAAGCATTTCAGGATTACTTGTACAAAACAATGGCATTCTACTATGACGATTGGACGATATACTTGTTGCTGAAAGGCCATATTCACTACATTTGACTGATGTTAGAGAGATGTCAACAAATCCATTTATCTTTGAATATTAACAAATGCATATTTTCCACGCCAATTGGTATACTATTGGGCCACATTGTTCATAAGGATGGTATTAAAGTCTACTTTGCCAATATTAAAGTAATTCTCGACCTCAAACACAAATATAACCAAGAGTTGACTACAAAAAATTATTGGCTAGAGGAATTACTAAAAGACAACCTAGAGTTAATACGGTCTCAAGAATGCACATAATCTTTTGAGTTTCTAAGAAGGAAACTCATCAAAGCACCAATGCTAAGATTCCCAAATTGGTCAATCAAGTGCCATGTACATATTGGCGCATCTAGAGTCACAATCGGTGCAATACTCACACAACCAGGAGAAGATGGAATGGATTACCCCAATGCATATGTTAGTAGAAAACTGAATAAAGAAGAAAAGAACTATTCAATGATAGAATGAGAAGCTTTGGAAATGATATTTGCTTTACAAAAACATCGACATTATTTACTAGCTAATCCATTTACATTTTATACAGACAATTATCAAGTAAATAAACCACTCCACCATGGACGATTATGTAGATGGCTTCTCTTATTTTAAGAATTTGAATTTGAAATAGTAGTTTGACTGAGAAAAAGTAATTTCGAACTCGACCACCTGTCGAGAATAAAAACAGGGGAAGATCCTGTCATGATTGACGATGAGTTGCACGATGCACATCTATTTAGAGTCGAAGTTGTGCTGAAAGAATTAGAAGATATTGCATGATTTCTATATTAAGGTCAAGCTCCTGAAGGAATGTCAGAAAGGAAAAAGAAAATACTTTCCATGAAAGTCGCCCCATACACATTGATAAGTAGATTTTCTTACAAACTAGGACCAGATGAGGTGCTAAGGCGACATCCTCTTGAACATGAACAACAAGCCATCATCGACAAAGCACATAGTGGCCCTACAAAAGGACACATTCAGGCCCAAACGACCACCAAAAAAATATTGCAATCGATATTATGGTAGCCAAATGTACACAAAGACTACATAATACAAGTAAACAAATGCGATAAATGCCAAAGATTAAGTTGACCGCTTCCAAGGAATGAGAT
Source organism: Pseudotsuga menziesii (assembly GCA_001517045.1). Taxonomy (NCBI): domain Eukaryota; kingdom Viridiplantae; phylum Streptophyta; class Pinopsida; order Pinales; family Pinaceae; genus Pseudotsuga; species Pseudotsuga menziesii. The sequence goes on along the minus strand of LPNX011129980.1, from coordinate 309,510 downwards.
GCCACTAATAGCTCTGTTAACTCAAGCTTAAACTTTTGAAATGTGGGAAATCAACTTTGTAGGTCCATTCCCAACACCTAGTCAATGAACTGGCATAAGATATATTAATACTACAATTGAATATGTGACAAAGCGGGTTCAAGTTGAACCTGTCGAAGCATGCACTAGCAAAGTCGCAATGAAGTTCATGTATGAAAATATTATTACAAAATTTGGATGCCCTCTCACCATCACCAGCGACAGAGGCACACACTTAGTTAATAAAACCATTGTTATACTACTAAAAGAATTCATGATCGACCATCAAAAGAGTATCGCTTATCATCCATAATCATGCACATCAATTGAATCATTTAACAAGACTCTAACTAAAGTATTAACAAAATTATGCAACATCGACAAAGATGACTAGTACGATATGATACCTATTATTTTATGGGCATACCGCACAACTTACAAATGGTCGACCTAATAGACACCATTTAAATTAGTCTATGGACAAGAAGCAATTCTACATTTTCATTTTTGAAAGCAAGCACCAATAATTGTCGACATACTTCACCTTGACAATGTCAAAGTAGTTGAAGACATAAATTTCGACTTGACAAAGTTAGAAGAGCAACGACAAATTAGCAATCCATTACCAAGAAATCCATAAGCAACAATAGAAAGCATATCATGGCTGCAATATAAAACGTAAAAATATACCAGTCGGAGACCTGGTATTGCTCTATGGCAATAGAATAAAAGGGAAACAAAAGAAGTTTCATATAGTCTGGCTTGGACCATACATAGTCAAAGAATTAAATAATAATGGATCGGTCCAACTAAAACCACTACAAGGGAAGATATTTAGAAAATAAGTCAATGATGTCAGACTTAAAAGATATAGAGCATAAAGCATGCACGATGCCGACTGAATGGTTGTATCACCATTTGGTTAAACATCGTGTACTAGGTTTTGTAATAATGAATAAGTTTTGCACTAGTTAGTTCAAAATTTAAAAGAAAAAGTAGTTATTGTAAACTAACTTAATAGCAATATTATATAAGAAGATTCTAAGACATGGACAATGGCAGGTAGCATAAGGACAATAGATTGAAACTTGGAGAGTGAGATAACCTCGACTAGAAAAGGAACCAAAAAGATGCAACCAAAATCAACCAGTATCAAGAACCCAACCACCGACGACTAAAGGAGCATCCAAGAAGTGATGACAAGAGTCGTCCTTCCTAATGAGAGGTTTATTATGATAGACCCCAAAGGAAAAGTTATGATGATAGATGAACAAGACATGAAGCAAAAGACTCCTTGCATGTACAAATCGATTATCTAGAACAAAAGTTGCATTCAATACAATCACCTACCCAAATCAATGGCCTTCTCCACAAGCAACCTGTAAATGGAGACCTTGAGCATAGCTAGGAGCTATTTTTCAAAGAGATGGAGTAGTCGCACATCGATCTCGAAACCATAGAGCTTACAACCCCTACTTCATCACCAACTACAACAAAAGAAATAGCCCTGAAGAAAACCACTCTAACCAGGTCCATGAAAGTAGCATAAATAATTCACCAAGAAGAAAAAGAAATCGCCATGTCACCTTTAAAAGCATGTTTGATTAGAATTTGGAAGGCTAGGACAGAAGAACACCAATGGAAAAAACACTATAAAGACTTGCGATAATGGGAAATTCTAGATGACAAATGGACCGAAGAACCTAACAAATTGGCAGTAGCAAAAATCATACACTATTTGGGAGCACCCCTGCTGGATAAATTCGATGGCTTAAAAGACCTCATCACACAATACATTGTCAATAGATATCACAAGGGAAAACTATGGTTTGATGAACCAATTGAAATCAATGCCACCCTGATAGTTGTTATCATCAGCTTACCAAACCAAAGACCACCAGTACCAGTCTATATCAAGTTGAATCTGGTAGAAGAATTTACTGGATCATCCAAGGGGAAGAAATATAGAGGGTTAGTAATTAATAAGATTCAATACCAAACATATAAGTATATTGCCATTTTAGTTTCGATTTGTTTAACAAGCACTGATCAACCATTAGACGTCAAATTGGATATGTTGGAGGCTCTTAAGGTTTCACAACAGAAGCAAAAATATTCAAATAGGCACAATACTTGGCTAAGACCATCCGATAGACTTGTGAAAAGTGTAAGGAAACAAGGTCGTCTATCAATTTTCTCTCTCTACTAATCTGGTTTCCCATGTTTAGAATAACCCCAGTTGACGACCCTATCTTTATACCAAAATCCATATACATAATGTACAACTTCAAAGATTTTCAACCTTAGGGTGGCTCTCAAGGCCCCAAATTTGCTAAGATATAGCTTGAAAATTGGTTTCAAGTCTTGAAGACCACATCATCGAGATGGAGGGTTCCCCAATCTATCCGTCGGATTCTACCTCCAACCACACACATCGAGTTGGAACTCAACTTCACTAAAGTCTGGATCATGCAGGGTGCAGCTGGTAATATAAAGGAGTTGGACTTTTATCCGCTAGTCAAAGAAATTTTCTCGGATCTTGTAGTTCAATCCAATATCACTAACCCAATACCAAATATTGCATGGAGAAAGGATTTTCCTTTAGAAGAACCACTCACTGACGACAAGAAAGAAGAATCCTTCAAAGCAAATTTATTCTTATATTTTTTCGCACCCCATGAGGAAGAAGAAAATCCCTTGGCCATAGTCATATCAAAGACATAACCTAAGCCGACCAAAGAACAAGAATCGTCGGAAGAGACCACAGAATAAGATGAACCACAACCGGAGGTACACTCGCCTCTTGACCTGTCATGCGAAAAACTCAATATTATCGTAGAACAAATCTACACAAGCAACAAACCTTTAAAACCCAACATTCCAGGAAGAAAAATTTGATCTTGATCGCTCTAACTGAAGACAATCTCTAGGATATGCACAAGGAAGCAGGACAAGTTATCCTGGATTCCATCATCAACAAAGCCACTATTGAGAAGCAACCTGAGAAAATTTTTATCGAGGAGGAATAACTCCAAAAGGTAAAATATCCTGCTCCTAAGTTAAAGGTTCAATTGAAACCTCAACCAGAAGCCCTTGTTAATGTCCCTAACAATCCCCCTCTGCCATCATCGGTTGCCATCACAAAAATCCCTATTGAAGTACAACCCCAAGTAATTAAATATGAACATGCTTTCATGTCTTCCATTCAGGACACCGTTGCTCAGAAATTACTACAAGAATTCCCCTCCCAATTCCCCAAATTATAAAAATATGTTATCAAAGGCCCTATTTTAGCAAGCACCACCCCACTAGAATTCCAGCCACTAGAAAGTCAAACTCTAACCCTCCACGTATAAGCACAACTAAAAATCATTTTAAACTACCCAAGCTACCATGTAACTCAGGTTATCATACTATAACAATGGAAAAAATTCCACATGAGTCATACAACTTCACACCTGGGACGGTTGCATCATCCACTGTTTCCCACTCTCTACCTCGTCTGACCAATATTCCTTCAACCCAAGTCAAATCTGCATCGAATTCTCCACCATTAGATCAAACGTTCCTCTACTACTGACTACAACCATCATTCTGACCATCCCGACCATTGGCACAACCCCCATTTTTTGAACCATTTTTTACTGCCCTTGAGTCAATCATTACAACAACTATTAATACTAACCATGCAAACCCAACCTCAACCACGCATATTATGACATATTCTATCCACTTCCTCCTCTATCAACCACTTCTCTGGACCACAACCACATCAACAACTATACCTTCGACCACTACTACTCCAAATGCTTCAACCATACCTCCTCTGGTACCAAAAACTCGATAGTTAGTTAAAGGAGAAGAAAGCAAGGAAACAAAGAAAAAAAAAACAGATGCAGATAAACTTTTAGTCAGTTACATATGCTAAATACAATGAGTTAGACATAGTACTTTAGAATGTGCTCAAGGAACAAAAGAAACGGTGGTCTAAGGACAAAAAGAAACTTGATGTTGTCGAAGACCAACAACTTGAAATACTAGAAACATGCGAGAGTATGATCCAACGGATCCAGCCAACACTATGCAAACCCCCAACTAAAAAGCCACTAGATCAAATTATAATCCTTTTGGGTCCATAACAACACTATTAGAAGAGGTCATCGCCCAAAAAAACCAACAATATGAACAACAGACTACCTCCCTATTAGCAGAACAATATAAATGATTTTTGAGCCAACGCAACAAACTTCAAGAGTACACATCGCTTGCTGAGCAGGCGGCCATAGTTTTGCACAATTGGTATTTGCACTATGGACAGGTTTTTGTAGACATGATTAGAGTCCAAAACAACCTAGAACTTATATTCCAATAGAAAGTCTATGCCGACCTCACCACTGTACCAAACCTTTAGCAACAGATCGACATGGAGAAAAACAAGCTCAAGGAACTCCAAAACAAAGTTGAGCAGTGGTCCAAGTATGCTAAGCCAACAAAGAACGAAGTCGGCATCTTGGTAACCCAAATGGATAAAATACTCATTGATACAAATAATCAGCAATTGATCCTAGGGAAATACCTCTAGAACATAAAGTATTATCCCCTCACCGAGAAAATTACCAAGCTAACTAGCGTCATCATTATCATCACAAATATATAAACAATTCTACATAGATAGCAATATTTTTCAATCTTGACTTGCCTCATTTGCAAGTGCCATCATCGAATCTTGCAATGTACCTATCCAACCTACTAGTTCATATGTGGAACAATAGCCATGACAAACATTCTTGTACTCTCCTCTTCTCTTCGGGATGAAGAAAGATTTTGTTGGTGGGGAAGATGTTGGAGGAGCCTAGTCGACTAGATGACTAGGTCCTTGCGCTGACTATGGTCGAGTTGGTTCAATAGGTCAATTGGAGGACCAACCTATCAGTTGTAACTAAATACTTTTATGTAACAAGTATATAATAAGTTGGTGATCCAAATCCATGGACATGTCTATTAATTGACTCATGTATATTGTATGCTCTATAATATAAAGTGAGTTGTTGTTGTCCCACTTACTCTTGCATATCTTATGGCTATGATCATGTGAATGTTATGTTTTATATATAATTATGTATTGCTGGTAACTACTCGAACCCTAAGGGCGAAATCTCAG